>BSBK01008095.1:0-123036 GCA_027943335.1 Chamaecyparis obtusa | reverse complement strand
GCTTGGATGTATAAGCCATGAGTTTGACGTGAATTCGAAGAAACATTAGAAAAAATCTTCACTTTTTGTGTGTGCTCTCCGTCTAGTTTACACGTGATTCGATAACGAAAAAAATCAGACAATGTGAGATTATTGGTCTCTGAGTTAGCTATCTAAACATATAATTTATTTCCAAAAATGATAATTTTAAGCCTATCAACATTAATTTCCATTGAATGTATGTCAATTTTTTGTCAAAAACCAATGTGTAGTATTTTGGGTATAGATTTTGCTTCGTTTGTCGAAATTTGCAAAACTTAGTTTTTTAGAAACTAGACTCCATTCTACACACTTTAAATTTTTTATTTTTATTTTTGACTAATTTTGAATGATTTCTAGGGGGAGCATGCCCAAATTTCATCTGTTTTGGGATGTTTGAGTTCAAAAAGTCATAGAAATTCATGCATTCATAAAAAAATCAGCAGAAAAATCTGGGGTAAACTACGTGGTGTTAGCTAACTTCTCACTGGAGCGATTAAATAATTTCAAAAAATAAGTTAACATTTTAGGGGGAGCACAACAGGCGCTATGTTATTTTTTTCACAAAAAATAGTACCACTTTTTGTGCTCCCCCTAGTTGAAGGCCTTAATCTTCACCGTTTTTCAAATAAATTAGTAGTTTAGAAACTAGATTCAGAGTACTACAACTCTTGTTCTTGTTGTGTTTTTGAATTTTGAGTCGAACTATCTTCAATTTGTTATTGAAGTTCAAAGTTTGCTGATTTCAGGAAAAAAGTGGCATCTTAAACCCCCTTTTTGGTACCCCATCTTTGTGCACATACCCATTAGGGTTTAGGGTTGTCTGATGGATTAGGGGCAACTAGTGATTACCTAAACCTAATCAGATGATACTATGTTTCTATGATGACATGTTTTATGTTATGATGGAATTCTTCGATGTATTATGATGTTTATTGTGGGTAAGGAACCTAGGTACACTATGTGAGTGGCTCTCAATGGGCATCAATGTACAAAGTGGCCACTAGGATAACCCATTAGTGAGTTGTCTTAATCAAGTGATAGCATTAATAAAATTCATTGGGAAGGGGGAAAAACACACTAAACAATATTAATTGATGCCTTTCCCATGTCATTAGTGCTTGTATAGGCTAGGGATGGGAGTGGGAGAATATGTCTTTGTGATGGCACAATTGAACAACCTTGTCTTCATGGAAAGGTGTTCGGTTCTGCATATACCTATTTGGGTATTGGGGTCTAGAGTTGACCGCTAGGATAACTCTATGTGTGAGGGCTATTTGATGACACTTGCCTAACTTGTAGTCTAGAGTCTTTACACCTTTGGTTGCTTGGCCTTTGGTAGTCCTATTTGACTTGTTGTTTGTTAATGTTTTATGCTTTGTTTTCTAGGAGGGGTTTCACCACCTAGAGTATGTCCTAGTCGTCTCCTCTTGCATGGGCCTTGGTTTCTATCTCCTAGTTTGGGGGAGTGGACCTATTGGTCCCACATGGTTGGGTGGTTAATCTTTATATATCGAGGTATTATTCGTGCTCTTATGGATGATCCTTGTACATGGTCCTTTCTAGATTTGTAATTTGAAAACTTCATATTGTTAGCTACATCATGTTGAGATGTATTGATGCACATGCAATCATGTAATTGTAAACTAGACTAAAATGAGTCATATTTATATGACATATTGGTGTATATTTATTTAAAGTAATGTAATCCGAAAGGGTGGTTCTAGGGGAAAAGTGAACATGTTGTAATGTTTAAAAGCATTTAAAGATGTTGTTTCAATACTTGTATCTCTTAAAAGGTGCCTCCTTATGTTGATTGTTTAACAGGGAAATGAATCTAGGAATAACTATGCGATGATGTATCTAAAAGAATTGATAGAAAGGAAAGAAAATGTTATTTTTAAATCTAATGTTCAAAGATGAAGTATTATGAATGATAGAGTAATAATTGGTTCGGTAATCAATGGGTAGATATGAATTAATGGATGAAGATACTAAATGAATGTTTATCTCTACTCCAACTATCAAATTAAAGTGATAGAAAGGATAGTAGATGTTTATGAAATCAATGATTAGTTAGGAATTAATGACATGGGTTGATAAGAAGAATAATGATGATATATGATTTACTTATGTTTAAATGAAAGAAACGAGTTAGGAACACTTATCTTGGTGTATTTAAATGAACGTAGACTAATAAAGCTCATAATTCAATGAATATTTTATGAATGTAAGTAGGTTAGATAATGTTGCTTTAGTAGCCACACGTTAGGGAACTTGTGAGGACTTAGGTTGATTAAATCTTGCATTCATGTTTGAAAACAAGTGTTTAATATTTATGTATTAGAGATATGCATATCATATTAGTTATCTTTAAAAAATAAAATTATTTGCATTGTTTAGAGGTTTTATGTATTGTCCTCCCAGGTTTCGTGGCAGGGCATTACAACTTCTTTTTAACTTTATACCATCATTTGAATGCATAAAATTATGCAGTGATTCTTTTTTTCTTCCAAGAGAAGGGTAAATGCTTTGATCTCAAGGTCACAAATAGGAGACATCATCTCCATTTAAAAATTTAGCAATAGCACCCTAGCAATATTTGAAACTTAAGACAATAATAATAACACCACCACAACTTAACCATTACAACAAACTAATAGAAAACAAGCGATTCATAAAATTTTATTATATTCATAATATTAACAAATTAATTATTCTAATAATCTTATTTGTATCCCATTAATATCTTACATAGTGACCAGTAGAAATCATACCCAATATAAATATAAAACAAAATAAAAGTTCAAGAGTACACACTTGTGATCTCTATATACACCATCTCTGTTCAAATTCCAACAATAAAATAAGATAAAAATAACCTCATTTTAGAGTGGTCCTCGATTATCATATCTAGATAATAGGTTAACCACAACTTCCTTAGTAATTTACAAATCTTAATCAGTAGCCATCTATGTGTACGGTTCAAAAATGTATGTTTATCAGTCACTACATTCAATCCACCTGGCACCTCTCCTGCCAGAAAACAGCTTAGCATATCAATCCATGATTGAGGAAATTGGTTCCATACCACCCACAAATGTAAAATCACATTTTGGACATTCTGTATATTCTAGATGCCTATCACTGTGCTTTCTGTTGTATTTAATCAAACGATTATTCAGAAGATATCCGAAGCTTAGCGAGTTCTTCAACTCCGCATTTCTCAAATCTTTTTGACAAATTTTTACCAGAAAATCAGTAGCTGGGGTTTTTCTGGCTCTGTAAATTAGAGGGATGGCTTGCAAATGCAATATTGGTGTAGTAGGCAGGCCGGACGTAGTATTAGCAGGGCCTAGGAGTATAATCAATGGTCAGGGCAATTCAATCACAACTAAAGGGGATTCATCAGCCACGTTGGGTACAAAATTGGGTGTTTTCACAAACCTGAAACTTAGGCGCACAAAAGTTAGACATGCTTCTTCTGATAGTACCGTGGATTCAACTATTGAGGAATTCGATACTAAGGCCTTCAGGAGGACTTTGAGTAGAAAAGAGAATTATAACAGAAAAGGGTTTGGTCTCAAAGAGGAAACTCTTGAAGAAATGGACAAAGAGTATACCAGTAAGTTCACTGATTCAAATTTTTCATTCCATGTATTTTTTTGAAACTTATATGTCTCGATTTATTGGATAGAAATTATAACAAATGATGAGGATTATATTTTGGACTTTATTTGTGAAAGATGATTTTGCAGAAGAAATTTTTCCATAGATTTACACAGTAGATGTTGAAAAATAAAAATAGTTTTACAGAAAATAAAATAACAACCAAATCTGAATGTTCAGAAAATTACAATTATATCTGAATGTCTTGAACTGAAAGATGTTCATTAGTCTCAGTACTGCTTGGAATAAGGATTTTAATCAAGAAATTTTGCGTGTTCTTATCATATCATGTGAACTTCAAGTTGAAAGAGGTCAAGTTCATTTTTAAGGCTACGGCACTAATGTTGGGTTGTTTTTTTTTTTTTTCTATTTACCTCGTTTATTGTTTTTCTTTTCTTCAAATTTATGTAATTTGTTGTTCTTGAAATTTATACTCCTGGATTTTAATCAAGTGACCAAATTCAGCAGTAAACTGAACCTTTCCAATCCATCTCGCTTCATTAAATTTTGTAGTTTTCAGATGCACCTCTTTACTTATGGAAAACTTGATTTAGTGTGGTTTTTTTATATTAAAAAAGTTTATAAATATAGTTCATACTGAAAGGGATTGAAATGCGAAAAATAAAGAGCATATAAATAAACTAATTGACAAAATGCAAACACAAGATTTATCCTGGTTCACCACAAATTGTGGCTACGTCCAGACTGCAGAGTATTGTATTGATCCCAAAAAGTTAATTACAAATGAGCAGGAGCAACAAATATAAAGGCTCCAGATTATTACATAAACGAAGAGTCTTCAGAATGAAGAGTCATAATAAAAGACATAATAAAACTAATAATGACTTATGGCCTTCACTCCTTAACAAAGTCCCACCTGAAGGACAACCATGCTGCAACTGATCACCCAATACCCTGTTGAAGTGCTGACTTATCTTTTCTTCACAAGGCCAAGAGAAGTCCTTGGACAATCAAACTTCTCTTTGGCGACAACCTTGGTGAATATATCTGCCGGATTGATCTTAGTATCGATCTTAACAACTTCTAACTTTCCTTCTTCAACTGCATGACGAACAAAGTGAGCATGTGCGTCAACGTGCTTAGAGCGACGTGAAGAGTGATTATGAGCCATGAAGATAGTGCTGCGGCTGTCACAAAACAGTTTATACTCATTTTGATGCAATTTCAAGTCACCAAACAATCGCTGAAGTCAAATCATTTCCCTTGCACCTTCGGAAAGAGCTAAGTATTCAGCCTCAGTTGAAGAAAGAGCAATGCAATGCTGCAACCTTGAAGCCCAACTGATGGCAGCTCCAGCAAACGTGAAGGTATATCCAGTGGTAGACCTTTGTTTGTCCAAGTCTCCGGCATGATCAGAATCGGTGTAACCTTGCAGCTGAACCTGATTTCCTCCAAAGCATAATGCATAATCTGAAGTTCCTTTTAGATACCTTAGTATCCACTTATCAGCTTCCCAATGAGCTTTCCCGGGATTGCTCATGAATCTGCTCACAACTCCCACTGCATGAGCAATGTCGGGGTGAGTAGAAACCATTGCATACATGATGCTTCCAACTGCAGATTTATATGAAATTTTCTCTATGAAGTCCTTTTCTTCTTGTGTTTTAGGACACAATTCAGAGCTTAAGCGGAAGTGACCAGCAAGAGGAAGAGGAGCAACTTTAGCATTAGCCATGCCAAACCTCTCAACAACTTTATCAATATATTGTTTTTGAGATAATGTAATTTCCTTCTTCTTCCTGTCTCTTGTGATCGTTATGCCAAGAATCTTCTTGGCTGCCCCTAAGTCCTTCATGTCAAACTTTCTTGCCAATTTCTCCTTTAACTCATTAACTATTCTTTTGTTTGTGCCAGCCACTAATGTGTCATCAACATAAAGAAGGAGAATGACGAATTCACCATTAGGAAGTCTCTTGAAGTAGACACATGGGTCTGATTCACATCTTGTGAAATTGTTTTCAGCCATGAAGCGATCAAATTTTATGTACCACTGTCTTGGAGCTTGTTTGAGGCCATACAAACTCCGATTTAGCTTGCAATAAAGGTGCTCTTGTCCCTTCTTGAGAAATCCTTGAGGCTGCTCCATATATAGCTCTTCTTCTACATCATCGTGTAGGAATGCGGTCTTCACACCAAGCTGTTCCAACTCAAGATCCCATGCTGCTGCTAATCCCAAGACTGTTTGGATAGTTGTCATTTTTACAACCGGTAAGAAGATTTCATTAAAATCTATCCCCTTTTCTTGATCAAACCCCTTTACCACCAATTTGGCCTTGAAGCGTTTTCTGCCTTCATCTTCTTCTTTTAACTGGTATACCCACTTGTTTCTAAGTGGTCTTCGATCTGGCAGAAGAGATACCAAGTCCCAGGTTTGATTTTTGAGTAAGGAGTCCATCTCCTCATGCATCGCTGTTTGCCATTTATCACTGTTAACGTTTTTGAGAGCAGCTTTAAATGTTGATGGTTCTGCAAATTCTGAGACAAGAATTGAAGGTTCTGCTTCTTCAGCGAACGATAGCTCATAATCCGAGTATTTAGCTAGCATTCTTCTCTGTCTGGTTGATCTTCTTAATTGATGTTTGACACCTTCTGTTTGATCCTGGACTAGCTCAAATGGAGAGCCAAAAGTTGTAGTTCTTGGATGTTTAATTCCTTGCCTCTTTGTATCATTCCCTCTATGATTCCCCAGATTCTGAGAATGTCCTCCAAGATTCTCTGTCCTCTGTCCAAGATCCTTTGCAATCTTAGAGGATGCAAAGTTGTGGTGTTGTAGATGGTGTTGGATCCCAAACGCTATGTCTCCCTGTCCCTTGTTACTATACTGCTCCATGCCGTGAGTGTTCTCTTTGGAGCCGTGAGTGAGCTCCCTGCTGGCGGAGTCAGGTGTGTGAGGAAGTGAAGGAACAGGGCTTCCAAACAAGGTGTCAACAGCAGATTGTCTGCCGTGAATGTCCCTGCTACCGGATGTTATTTCCTTGTCGTAGCTTGGCAATAGATCTTCAAACTTGCTTTGTTGTGTATTATCCCTGCCGTCAGTATTGTCTTCTTTGCGGTGAGGGGCTTCATGCCTGCCGTGGGTGTGTAGTGGCAGGGGACTGTTATTTTGATGCTGGAGACTGCCGAGATGCATTTGAAGACTCCCACGAGTTTCATGAAGACTACCGTGTGTTAGTTCTCCTCTGCCGTGACTAATTTCATGTCTGCCAAGAGTGCCAAGAGTGTTGTTCTTGCCGTGAGCTGGGTCTTCACAACTGCCGTGAATCAAATTCCTGTCGTGAGGTAGCAGAGAATTACTAAGTTCTTTGCTGTGACTTTGCTGAGGTCTACCAAGAGAGAGCTCATGCCTGCCGTGAATACCATGAGGAACTTCATAACTATCCCGTGCTGAGTGTTCATAACCGTGAGCAGGGGAATCAAATCCATGTGGAGGGACCACTGGATTGTCATCGTATGGATTCCAATCATGAAGATTTTCATTCATCAAGCTTTCTGATGAAGAGCTTTGTGATTGCTGAGGCATTGAGGGTAGAACAGAGATTGGGGAATTTGGTGTGGGATTAACATGTGAGTATATGGAAGAATTTTGATTTCCATTATTCATCATGTCAAATAGGGGAATGTATTCTTTTGTAGGAGTTTCATCTTTAGAATGAGGAAATATGTTCTCATTAAAGACTACATCTCTGCTCCTTATAATTTTCTTATTGGTTAAGCTCCAAAGTCTGAAGCCAAACTGTTCTTCCCCATATCCAATGAATATGCAAGGCTGTGATTTAGGATCTAGTTTGCTTCGCTTCTCCTTAGGGACATGTACAAAAGCCTGACAGCCAAAGACTTTAAGATGAGAGTATGAAACTCTTCTTCCTTTCCATTCCTCTTCCGGAATTTCGAAGTTCAACCTTGATGAGGGACTTCGATTTATCAAATAGACCACTGTATTGCACGCTTCAACCCAAAAATCTTTTCCCAAACCTGCATTGGAAAGCATACAGCGAGCTTTCTCAAGTATTGTTCTATTAAGCCTTTCCGCTGCCCCATTTTCTTGAGGGGTGTAGGGGACAACTTTCACCCTATGAATACCATTATCTGCACAATAGTTATCAAATTCCAGCGAACAAAACTCCCCTCCATTATCCGTTTTCAAGCATTTAATCTTGTGGCCTCTTTGGTTTTCAACAAGAGCTTTGAAAACTTTAAATTTAGAAAAAACTTCTGATTTATTTGCCATCATATATATCCAAACTTTTCTAGTACAATCATCAAGGAAAGTAACGAAATATTTAGCACTGCCTAAGGAGCTTACCTCGATAGGACCAAAGACATCCGAGTGTACAAGCTCCAATGGTTTTGCCTTCATGTCATGCCCATCTTTCAAGAAGCTGACCCGCTTTTGCTTGTTGTAGAGACAATGTTCACAAAACTCCAAGTTTGCTGATTGGAGACCTGGTAGTTGATCTCTCTTGAGCATTAACTCTAGGCCTTTCTTGCCCATGTGGCCTAATCTTTGATGCCAAAGTGCCGCATCGCTGCCTACAACTTGTTGATGTCAGTTTTGTACCACTACATAACATATAGCAATTGAATACTCGATATAGAATACCAAACACTCAACCCTCTCTTGAAAAGTAAATACTCATGAAGGACATGAGAAAACTCTAAGGTTCCTTACACCCGTCGATACTAACTCAGTTATATTAATGTGATTTGCTGGTTAATCATGTAGGCGGGCTTATGTTGTTCATTCAAAGATAACTTGGTGGTACTTTGCTTGCTTGACTTGTTCTTTTCTCCTTGATCACTTTCACTTTCAACTATTCCTACCACTAACTGCTTATTGGTCTACTACTCCTATGAATGAAGAAATTGGCAAATGGATAGGGATCCAACCAAATGAAAGCTTGCCTGCGACACTACCTCCATTGGTGCAATGATTCAAAGGGATACTCTTAGAATTTTCACACTAACACCTATCTTCCAACCCAACTTGAAGTACAAGCGGAAAGATGAAATGCAAGTAGAATTTGGGAGCGATTGGACTAGATTACCACACAAGGCTTCCTAACAAGCCGCTAGGATGCTAGTGGCCTAGTATATAGATCCCTATCAAACATTCACTAACATCACCATACAACTAGCCATCTACTTCTACTCTAACAACATGAAATGAAATCCTACTTTAATTTGAGAGATGAGAAGAAACATGCAATACACCAAAATGATCATGTATATCCACCATGCAAACCACGACAATGAATAGAGAACAATTTTGATAGTATTTTGGCAACAATTCTCCAACATAACCCCCTTTTACAAATGAGAACAAATGGCCTTATATAGAGGCTCAAAATTACGAGTGGCCAAGATTAAGGGGCAAAATCAAGGGCCAAGATTAAACCTTACAAACCCTAATTAGGGTTACCATCTTTCAACCAATTACATGAGGGCACCAACTTTGTGGGCCAATGAGAAAATTACAATAATATGTCAACCAATGAGAACATAGGACACTTGGCATGTTTTGATTGCATGCACATAAAATTGCCACCTAATCAACTTTATCTTATAAATTTATTTAATCCTTGAAATGAGGTGAAGCTTTGGATGCTTGAGCTCGTCCTTAGAAACTTTCTCATCACCACTTGAACTTGCTTGTACTTGATGTCCTGACCTTGAAAGGGTGAGGTTTTTATGCACTTGGGATAATCTTGCCTTGGCCTTGGTGGCTTGCTTGGATGTGAACCTTCTTGCAATCTGAGAGCCTTGCTCTTGGCCACCACCCTGAAATTGGACTTGACCCCCTTTAACCTTTCGTCTCGCTTTCCTTTTTCATTATCCTTGCCTTCCTTAACCTTCCTGGTCTTCTCAAACCTTCCTACTCAAATTTGGTTTGCATGCACCCCCCTCTGCTTCAATACTCTTGGGTTATGGGGGAACCTGCCTTGGCCATACTTCCCTCTCAAATCTAACCAAACTAGCTTGCACAGATAGCCAAGCCTTATAAAAAACTCCCACAACCTCGCCCTTTGGCATAAGCATCTGCCTCAACCATAGTGGTGCAGTGCATCTCTCCAAATCTGGATTTGGTTCAACTAGCAAAGCATCACCAATAGCCGTGCAACCACATAGAAGAGGTAGGACCCCATGTAGATTTGCTTCTGATTTTGCACTATCCTAAGTTGCCACTCTAAATTCTTGCTAATGATCCTAACCCAATCAAACTTTCTTTTCCCATTTTCAATTCTTTCAATAAAATAGTACATCCAAGGATTAAACTGTGTACCTTGAGCGGAGCCCATGACTCGATTGAGGAGCACAATAAGATCGCCATACTCTGATTTGGAATTTGACCTGGTGAGCCTTGATGACTTGGTGACTCCCTTCTTGCCTTTGTGTAACCAATTCTGCTTTAGTAGAGCGAGGTAGGCATCCTGACTGTCTTGAAAGAACCTAGCCACTTGATCCATCAATACCACTATCATGCTCTTTTGCTGGGGTATACTGAACACTTCCTTTCACAATTCCACACTTAGTGATCTTCTTTACCATAGAGGATTAGCCTCCCTTCAACCTATCTCTCAATTGTATCATATCCATGGTGCCGATGTTGATGTCACCGACTCTCTTCAATTTCGAGAAGAAGGTGGTCTTGGGCATCATGTCTTCCTTGTCTTTCTTGGTATTCATTCCCTTTGGGTTCTTGCTTGCACTAGCATCCGCCATCCTAAACATTTATTTCTACCCCTTCTTTCTACAGTGAGGTGGGACTACACTTATTTCTGCCCCTTCGCCTAGGGATGATCAAACATATTTCTGCCTTGCCAATTCCTATCACACTACACTTATCTCTGGCTCTTCGCTTAGGGATGGACTACCATTTATTTTTGCCTTTTCGTTACTTGTGAGATGGACTACACTTGTATCTCCCAACTTCTTTCCTAGGGGTGGGATTACCACTTATTCACCTTTCTCCAAATTCTAAACGGAAACTACACTTATATCTCCCAACTTCAAGCCCTAATGAGATGATGAGGTAATTGATGGATGATGCAAGCAAGACATGAAGGGAAGAATACCAATCAAGAACAATGAAAAATTCTGCTTAACGAGCCAGCCTTCACCCTCAAAGAAAGAAGATCATCTCCTACACCAAACAATCAAAACCAAGGAAAAAGATAACAATTGAGAAAATAAGCTACTTGCCAATCAAATTTTGCAAAATCTGATTCAAATAGGCAGGCCTCTGATAAATCTGTAGCTTTCCAAACTATGGTCTCCTCTTTGTCAAATAGCAACCTCCTTCTCATAAACTCGCTGTACTAAACAACTGCTGTACCCTCAAACAATTTCGTATGCCCTCTACCAAAATCACAAGCCTCTTCTTCAATTCGTGGCTTCTCTCTATCAAATGGCGAGCCCTATACCAAAATCGCAGGTCTGCTACTATTGAACTTTCACTGCCCCTGCTATTGAACTTTCGCTGCCCTTTCTATGTTCTCTGTTTCCTCTACAAATTTCGCAGCTTCTGCACTTTTAGACAGTTCGCTGGTCCTCTTTCAATGTTCCGCCACTGCCTTCACCAAGGCTACGATAGTTCGCTGTACTTCTCATAAACCCCAAAGTCGCTGGCCTCCAAACTCAGATTCGCTGCTTTGATGATGAAGTGAGGGATGAGGGAATAGAATGGAGAGGAGCACCTTATTTATACAAAGCGCCAGCCCTCCAAACAAGGGCCGACCTGCCCATACAAACATCAAAATTCGCAAGTTAGACACCAATAAAGAAGGACGACATGCCACAAAATATAAAATTTGCATTGAATTTATCAAATTAAGCCTTTATTTCGAAATAAATTAGGGGGAAAGGTGGCGCCATCAATAAGGAAGGCCCCTTTGTTATTTTTCATGTCTCACGCCCTAATAAAGGGTCAGATTTTCGAAATTAGTGGCCTAGATTTTACATTTTCAAAGCAATATTTTATTAAATGTGCCCAGATTTTTTAAATTAAAGCCCAAAATTTCGAATTTGATCTCAGATTTTACCAATTTAATCTCAGATTTTAATTTCAATTGCCAAGGCCTTCGAATTTGTTAGGGTGATAAGCGTAATTCAAATCTCCATTTTGGCAAATTAATTCCATTTTATTTCAAACTCCATTTCGACATCCCAATTTGCAAAATTCCCCAAAAAGAAGATCAAAACACAAACAAATTCGAAAATCACAAGTCAAGCACTTCCACTCCAACAATTTTAAAAAATAACTCACCAAAGGCCAAAAAACTTTGCTCTAAGGCCTCTGGACATCGGGATCTAGAGAAAACAATGCCAAGGCTTGTTCAAAAATGGGGATCCCCAAATTCTTTGGGGCGATGATGTGAAACTTCACAACATCTAGCATCAACCCAAAGAAATGTTCCTAAACATTTCAAGATTAAAGTAACTTAGAACAAAAAATTTCAGGATGACCTATCCGAAAATCCACTTAAGGACAAGCACTCAATAAGGGAAAGAACTTTCAAGTTGAACCTAAGCACCCTGACCATAAGTTACTTACGTGTGTGCAAATGATTCATTCCCCGCTCGACAAGAACTTGATAATCTCTCAGATCCAGTAGACTTAGCTATTATAATATCCTTACTTCAAAAGCATCCTGGATAGAGCCCCGCTGCCAGTCAGGCGTCCATAGCCCCGACGGAGTTATCGCTATGGCACCACAATCACGGTTCTACCTTTAGTGACTACTTAGTAGCACCGGTAGAAATGACTGCACGCCCTTTAAAGCCAATTTTCATCTTTATTTTCACTTTGATATTGCCTTTCATTTTGCATTAATTCTCATTTTTTTCTTTTCTCTCTTTTCTTTTCTCTTTTCAATCTTTTGTTTGGCTTGTAGGCAATGAAGCCTGCGGAGGGTTTGGAAGACCATAGTGGCGTTGAAGTAGGTGTATGATTTTCACTAAGTCCAACTTCACTTCAAAACACCAAGAACTCGGAGCAATTAAGTGTGAGTATAATGTCGTAACCATGTCAAAGGTAACTCAAGAACCACTATCGAGTTTGACCCAGATTTAGTACAAGTCCTACCATAGACCAACGACTAGGCACAACCTTCAATCCTCTGAACTTTTGTCAAATGTATTAAAGAAATGAACAAGACGGACTCTAGGTTCTGACACCAAAAGTGTGAAAATCTACACACCTCGTCCACGAGTGATAACATGGACCCCCTTTGCACTTGCAAAGCTCCAAAGCCAAAACTACCCAACCGACTGAGAGAAGCTAAAAGATCTCAAGTCAAATGACTTGATGCAAATTAAACTCGAGCTCCCTCAAACACCTAAACTAACCAACTGAAAGGAAACTTACTCTAACCCACTGGAAAGAAACCTACTCTAAACAATTGAAAGGAAACCTAATCTAAGCCAAACATGAAAGCAAACTAAACTACTCTCCGGAACCAAATGGTCCAAGACAAACCTACCCTAACTATGTACAAGACTCTAAAGGGACAACACTAACCGATCTAATATATACATTGGATCTAACATAGTTTCTCAGGATGTTCAAAACTAACAAGGTTTGGGTGATAGTTCTCAATCTCGCAAACTCATCCTTGTACTCTGAAAAAAAATTTGTTACCTCCAACTCAAACTCAAGAAAATTATCATGAAAAATCAACAATTGAGGCAACTCATAGGGTCCATGATCAATCCAAATACAAGTTGTTTTTCCAAAATTTTCATAATCAAAATAAAAACTTTCATACCTTTCATCCTTAAGAGCAGGGAAAGAAACAACTTGGTGTGCTTCATGTGGTAACTCTTGTTCAAACCTCAATTGATCATCCACAGCTTCAGGAGGTCGCAACTGGTGATGAAAATTCCCTCTAACATCTACACCGAACTCATTGGTAGTCCAGGCAGGATCAATCTAGGAATCAAGCTCATGAAATATCATCTTTGGGGGCTTGTCCTTGTGAAACATGAACCATGCATCCTTGTGAATCTCCTCAAGTGTATCCCCCAAAATAAAGGATTCCTTGATATTCTCCCCATCAAACACCTCTCCAAGCTGATCAAATGCAACATCCAACTGTAGCATCAATCCAAACTGTTCTTTGCTTTCCTTTTCCATGAGAGCAACTTGATCACCACTTAACAATCCTTGCTTATCCTCACCACTAGGAGCTTCATCATCTAGCATGTAATTTCCATTTGAACTCTCTTTAGGAACATCTTGCAATTCTTTATATAGACTCTCACCAAACATAGCACCTTCAAGACTGATAGGAGAACCATCGTACATCTTTGTGAGTTGCCCATCAACTTCCATTTCAAGTGGTAAAATTTCTGGAGGTCGAAGCTGATGGCAAATTATGCCCACTTGCAACAACTTGTCTGTCTTGGGATGCCTTTGGCAATGAATCCATTCATATTTCTTCCATAAGATCCTTAAGCATCCCCCCAAAGAATATGGTGGTAATGATGTCTTGGACTGCTTTATCAAACTTTTCCTCATATTTGAACTCTCTTGTGATATCTTGCAATTCCTTGTTCAACTTGCCCACTTGATTACTTCTTTCATGAAGGGTGCTAGAGACTTCTTCCAACTCATCCTCAAGAATTTGACTTTGTAGCATGAGGGAAAGTTCACCAAGGATCACCTCTTCAAACTTGTTATGGTCTTCTTCTAGCTCCTTAAGGTGTGGATCTTTGTCTGATATGCTTCCTCTTCTTTGGATGAATTCAATTGCTTCCTTAATTTCTTTCTTAACACCTTCCTCCTGAGGAGTAAAGAGTGAAGGCTCATCTTCCACATGAATGTCTTGGTCGTTAGGTTCAACCACGCTATCCTCTCGCAAGTTGCTTTCTTCTTTGTCGGGTGAGGATACAATATGCTCATCTTTCGGTTTACGACTTAAGTAATGAATGCAATCTTTGTTTCCATCCTTTGATGCCAAGCTCATTTGTTCGAGGCATGCACTCCAAATTTCGTCTGTATTCGGTTTCTCACAATCAAACCATCCCATCTCTTGCTTGGCCTGCTTTATGATATCCCAACATGGTTGACAAGTATATTCTGAATGTCTCACATTGTGTAGTCTACACCACCCTGAGAGCAACATATCTTCCACATATAGTTCCTCCTCACTTAGTCGCTTCTTGATCATTTCCTTGAAACTATTCACAAACATGTTAACTCTATCATTTGATTCGGAAAATGGAACTGGTTTTAGGATATCCCAAAAGGACATCTTCCTTTGCAATACCAACTCCACTCTTGACAGAAATGTCAAACAATTAAACTCATCATGTGTGGTTGTCCCATGAATCTTGCACTCCCAAGTTGATGCCAATTCAGACAAATTCTTTGGATACAATTGTGCATTCAAATCCTCCCGAAATCGAGCAATGTCAATTGGATGAATGCCTTGACCATGAAACCACTGCCCATCCATTGAGAAGTCTTTTCCTTTTTTTTTTGATTTTCTAATTTTTTGATTTTTTGAACTTTTGAAGAGATCTCTCACATCTAAAATATAACATGAAAGCTCACTCTTTGTTGACAATTCCACGAATGAACATTGTCCAGCCCTCCTTCTAGCACCAAATAATGTTGATGTCAGTTTTGTACCACTACATAACATATAGCAATTGAATACTTGATATAGAATACCAAACACTCAACCCTCTCTTGAAAAATAAATACTCATGAAGGACATGAGAAAACTCCGAGGTTCCTTACACCCGTGGATACTAACTCAGTTATATTAATGTGATTTGTTGGTTAATCACGTAGGCAGGCTTACGTTGTTCATTCAAAGATAACTTGGTGGTACTTCGCTTGCTTGACTTGTTCTTTTCTCCTTGATCACTTTCACTTTCAACTACTCCTACCACTAACTGCTTACTGGTCTACTACTCCTATGAATGAAGAAATTGGCAAATGGACGGGGATCCAACCAAATGAAAGCTTGCATGCGACACTACCTCCATTGGTGCAATGATTCAAAGGGATACTCTTAGAATTTTCACACTAACACCTCTCTTCCAACCCAACTTGAAGTACAAGCAGAAAGATGAAATGCAAGTAGAACTTGGGAGCGATTGGACTAGATTACCACACAAGTCTTCCTAACAAGCCGCTAGGATGCTAGTGGCCTAGTATATAGATCCCTATCAAACATTCACTAACATCACCATACAACTAGCCATCTACTTCTACTCTAACAACATGAAATGAAATCCTACTTTAATTTGAGAGATAAGAAGAAACATGCAATACACCAAAATGATCATGTATATCCACCATGCAAACCACAACAATGAATAGAGAACAATTTTGATAGTATTTTGGCAACAATTCTCCAACATAACCCCCTTTTACAAATGAGAACAAATGGCCTTATATAGAGGCTCAAAATTACAATGAGTGACCAAGATTAAGGGGCAAAATCAAAGGCCAAGATTAAACCTTACAAACCCTAATTAGGGTTACCATCTTTCAACCAATTACATGAGGGCACCAACTTTGTGGGCCAATGAGAAAATTACAATAATATGTCAACCAATGAGAACATAGGACACTTGGCATGTTTTGATTGTATGCACATGAAATTGCCACCTAATCAACCTTATCTTATAAATTTATTTAATCCTTGAAATGAGGTGAAGCCTTGGATGCTTGAGCTCGTCCTTAGAAACTTTCTCATCACCACTTGAACTTGCTTGTACCTGATGTCCTGACCTTGAAAGGGTGAGGTCTCTATGCACTTGGGATAATCTTGCCTTGGCCTTGGTGGCTTGCCTGGATGTGAACCTTCTTGCAATCTGAGAGCCTTGCTCTTGGCCACCACCTTGAAATTGGATTTGACCCCCTTTAACCTTTCGTCTCGCTTTCCTTTTTCATTATCCTTGCCTTCCTTAACCTTCCTGGTCTTCTCAAACCTTCCTACTCAAATTTGGTTTGCATGCACCCCCCTCTGCTTCAATATTCTTGGGTTATGGGGGAACCTGCCTTGGCCATACTTCCCTCGCAAATCTAACCAAACTAGCTTGCACAGATAGCCAAGCCTTGCCTAGCTTCAAATATCTTCATATCTCTTCCAATTTGCAATGAAACCTACCTCCTCACTAATGTTTTCTTCTTTGGCTAACCCCTGAATGCCTTCAACTGTTCGGACTGCCACAACCTCGCCCTTTGGCATAAGCATCTGCCTCAACCATAGTGGTGCAGTGCATCTCTCCAAATCTGGATTTGGTTTGACTAGCAAAGCATCACCAATAGCCGTGCAACCACATAGAAGAGGTAGGACCCCATGTAGATTTGCTTTTGATTTTGCACTATCCTAAGTTGCCACTCTAAATTCTTGCTAATGATCCTAACCCAATCAAACTTTCTTTTCCCATTTTCAATTCTTTCAATAAAATAGTACATCCAAGGATTAAACTGTGTACCTTGAGCGGAGCCCATGACTCGATTGAGAAGCACAATAAGATCGCCATACTTTGATTTGGAATTTGACCTGGTGAGCCTTGATGACTTGGTGACTCCCTTCTTGCCTTCGTGTAACCAATTCTGCTTTAGTAGAGCGAGGTAGGCATCTTGACTGTCTTGAAAGAACCTAGCCACTTGATCCATCAATACCACTATCATGCCCTTCTGCTGGGGTATACTGAACACTTCCTTTCACAATTCCACACTTACTGATCTTCTTTACCATAGAGGATTGGCCTCCCTTCAACCTATCTCTCAATTGTATCATATCCATGGTGCCGATGTTGGTGTCACCGACTCTCTTCAATTTCGAGAAGAAGGTGGTCTTGGGCGTCATGTCTTCCTTGTCTTTCTTGGTATTCATTCCCTTTGGGTTCTTGCTTGCACTAGCATCCGCCATCCTAAACACTTATTTTTGCCCCTTCGCCTAGGGATGATCAAACATATTTCTGCCTCGCCAATTCCTATCACACTACACTTATCTCTGCCTCTTCGCTTAGGGATGGACTACCACTTATTTCTGTCTCTTCGTTACCTGTGAGATGGACTACACTTGTATCTCCCAACTTCTTTCCTAGGGGTGGGACTGTCACTTATTCACCTTTCTCCAAATCCTAAACGGAAACTACACTTATATCTCCCAACTTCAAGCCCTAATGAGATGATGAGGTGATGGATGGATGATGCAAGCAAGACATGAAGGGAAAAATACCAATCAAGAACAATGAAGAATTTTGCTTAATGAGCCAGCCTTCACCCTCAAAGAAAGAAGATCATCTCCTACACCAAACAATCAAAACCAAGGAAAAAGATAACAATTGAGAAAATAAGCTACTCACCAATTAATTTTTGCAAAATCTGATTCAAATAGGCAGGCCTCTGATAAATCTGTAGCTTTCCAAACTGTGGTCTCCTCTTTGTCAAATAGCAACCTCCATCTCATAAACTCGCTGTACTAAACAACTGCTGTACCCTCAAACAATTTCGTATGCCCTCTACCAAAATCACAAGCCTCTTCTTCAATTCGTGGCTTCTCTCTATCAAATGGCGAGCCCTATACCAAAATCGCAGGTCTGCTACTATTGAACTTTCGCTGCCCTTGCTATGTTCTCTGTTTCCTCTACAAATTTCGCAGCTTCTCCACTTTAAGACAGTTCGCTGGTGCTCTTTCAATGTTCCGCCATTGCCTTCACCGAGGCTAAGATAGTTCGCTGTACTTCTCATAAACCCCAAAGTCGCTGGCCTCCAAACTCAGATTCGCTGCTTTGATGATGAAGTGAGGGATGAGGGAATAGAATGGAGAGGAGCGCCTTATTTATACAAAGCGCCCGCCTCCAAACAAGGGCCGACCTGCCCATACAAACATCAAAATTCGCAAGTTAGACACCAATAAAGAAGGACAACATGCCACAAAATATAAAATTTGCATTGAATTTATCAAATTAAGCCTTGATTTCGAAATAAATTAGGGGGAAAGGTGGCGCCATCAATAAGGAAGGCCCCTTTGTTATTTTTCATGTCTCACGCCCTAATAAAGGGTCAGATTTTCGAAATTAGTGGCCTAGATTTTACATTTTCAAAGCAATATTTTATTAAATGTGCCCAGATTTTTTAAATTAAAGTCCAAAATTTCGAATTTGATCTCAGATTTTAATTTCAATTGCCAAGGCCTTCGAATTTATTAGGGTGATAAGTGTAATTCAAATCTCCATTTTGGCAAATTAATTCCATTTTATTTCAAACTCCATTTCGACATCCAAGTTTGCAAAATTCCCCAAAAAGAAGATCAAAACACAAACAAATTCGAAAATCACAAGTCAAGCACTTCCACTCCAACAATTTTCAAAAATAACTCACCAAAGGCCAAAAAACTTTGCTCTAAGGCCTCTGGACATTGGGATCTAGAGAAAACAATGCCAAGGCTTGTTAAAAAATGGGGGTCCCCAAATTCTTTGGGGCGATGATGTGAAACCTCACAACACAACTGTCATAGCAGCTCCCACCTCATTGATTGGTTTCACAATGTAGAGGCTACCGATCTTCTCTTTTTTGCAATAGCCAATGAACCTTTGACTATCTTCCATGTATCCGTGAGTTCTGTTTTAAATCCTTGGATATATTGTTGTCTGACTGAAATTAGATTCCTCTTTAATTGAGGAACATGTCTAACATCTTTGATTGGCAATTTGGCTCCACCTTCTAGATGCAAGACAACATCACCTTTTTCAATGATTTTACATGCTTTGTTGTCACCCAAAAATACTTCTCCAAATTCACCTTCTTGATAATTTTTAAAATAATCCGTACATGAAGTGGCATGGAAGGAGGCTCTAGAATCTATCACCCAAGAATTTGATTTTGAGTCACTTGTAGAAAGAACTAGAGCAGCTTCATTTGCTTCATAGGCTGTATTAGCTTCACTATTCCTCACTTTTTCTTGTGCTTTCCTGAAAGATCTGCAATTTGGTTTTGAGTGACCTGGTTTGCCACAAAACCAGCACTCTCCATTTCTTCCTCTTGACTTTGATCGATTGGGTGATCTTGATTTTCTTTGATTGTAGTTGTAATTATTATTGCCTCAATGATGGCTTCTTCCCCTTCTTTCGGTGCTGACCATGGTAAGAACATCACCAGATGGGGTGTCTTTGTTACTTCTTCTCATATCTTCACTAAGTAAAGTAGCAACCACTTCATCGTAGACCAGCTTCTTTGAGGAATTAGAAGTGCTAACAGTTGTAACTATGGGATCCCATCTGTTGGGTAAAGAACATAACAAGATGATGGCTTTGGCTTCGTCATTTTGAGTCATACCAACCGAGGTTGCTTGGCATAATAAAGTATTCAAATCATTTACATGATTTGACATCGTAGTCCCTTCCTTCATTTTCAGCTTGTAGAGTTTCTTCATTATGAAGATTTTATTCGCAGCTGATGCTGTCTCATACATGCTCTGAAGTTTGTCCCATACTTCTTTTGTTGTCTTTTCGTTGAAGACATTAAACAAGACATTTTGTGACAGCGAAAGAAAGATTGATGCTATTGCTTTATTATCAATTTTCTTCCAATCTTCATCCGACATCGCTGCTGGTTTACTGGATTTTCCATCTATTGCGATTGCAAAATCTTGCTTGATCAACAACGGACGCATCTGCACTTTCCACAGGCTGAAGTTTTTGCTTGTGAATTTCTCCATTTTCGAATCCTCCATCTTTTCAGAAATTCAACCCAGATTTCCAATCTGCACAACTTGTGCTCTGATACCAATTTAAAGGGATTGAAATGCGAGAAATAAAGAGCAGATAAATAAACTAATTGACAAAATGCAAACACAAAATTTATCCTGGTTCACCACAAATTGTGACTACGTCCAGACTGCAGAGTATTGTATTGATCCCAAAAAGTTAATTACAAATGAGCAGGAGCAACAAATATAAAGGCTCCAGATTATTACATAAACGAAGAGTCTTCAGAATGAAGAGTCATAATAAAAGACATAATAAAACTTATTATGACTGTTGGCCTTCACTCCTTAACACATACAAGTAATTGATGATAAATGAGATTAATATTTAGTTCCTTTCAAATATTAATACTAGAGAACAACATAAATATGCATATAATAAGTTACTAATGAAATACTAACAGTCACAATTTAGAAATCCACCTTCAAAAATAGAAGACCAAGAGTCAACAACAAAGAATTCTAAATTAGATGTTTCTATAAGGATTTGAACTTGGATCTCTCCAATTAGAACCCAATATTTTAATTAATTGTACTGGCCCTTTGAATAAGATTTAGTATATTTTGCTAAAAAAAACACTTCTATATAGTCAATCCTCCTGTAAACAACAGGTTAAGTTGGCTTTTGTTCTACTTAAGGCTGCTATTTAATGTTCTGAGTTGAGGCTCCAAATTCCCCTTCTAAAATTGGAAACTTCATCAAGAATTTCATTTTTATTGGAGCTAGGTTTCAAATTAATGACCTCCATGAACTTTGAAAAAAATTGTACCATCTCATAAAGATTGTGAATAGACCCTTAAATTGAAAAATAAACATTGATCAGATAGCTAGTGATATAAAGGCCTCTGTTTCACACTTTCTACTTTGAATTTTGGGGATAAAATGCTTGTGGTGATAATGAAGTGACCATATTTTCTACATTATTGGTTTTAGACGAAATATATGAACAAGTTTTCAGATTGAAATATCTACTAAATATTTTCCTGTGTGAACTCTAACTAATTAGAAATTCTGCACTTTCTTTGTTTCCGAATAAAATTCATATGAAAATTTCTCCTAACCCCGCAACTGACGAGCTACGTTTCCGACAATTTTCCAGAGGCAAGCATCCAGGAATACAGTAACAAAACTTTTTATGCGCTGCACGTAGGAACTACTTGCCAAGATGACACCGATCAAACAGCTAAAATATGATGAACATGTCAGCTTCCATATAAAGTTCTGAAACCAAATGTCCTCATTCTGGGGCTTTTGTATGTGGACCCTGCATTCTCCTAGAGTTTATACAGGTAGAGACATTGCGAGAATTTTTAATTGTTAGGTACTCCAGACTTCCACAATTTTCACTTTTTTTCTACGAGTACCATTTATTCACAGGAGATGAGGATGCTGACACATCACCCACACCTCATCCTTTCATGTATTTATGCCTTATAAGCTTGCCTTGACTTACACTTACCATCTTAGCTATTAACATAGCTTACAGGGGAAACATCTATTCAGCCATCAGAAACTTAAATCTTATTAAGGAAGGACTTGGTTTTTTTTCTTTCACTCTCCTTGGTAAGACTTAAGTTTCTGATGGCTGGATAGACGCTGGTGCTTAGAGGTGCGTGTTTAGATGCCTTTACCTTGTAATTCTTCATCAATGCGCATGATTTAAAAAGGTATATACTACATTGATGAAAAATTACAATATTGAAATATATTGAAATGACTACTGAGAGATTGTAGTAGTCAAAACAGAGTGAAATATCCCACAAAAATAAATATTAAATTTTTAACATTGTATTTGCTAAATTATAAACATTAGTTGAATTCATCAAATTGCTGAATTCTATTGAAAATATTCATGTGTAACCTATGCTTAGAAGAAAGAAAATTTGGCATGTTTTCCATATTTGATGCTCAACATTTTAGTAATACGATATTTTGCAATGCCATTGACACCTGTTTTATTACACTTAATTCATAGTATCAGTTCCTTTTAAAAGTTTAGTAAAACTCAAGTATGGATCTTGCAGGTGACATTATCAAAACATTGAAAGAGAACAACAATCAATATACCTGGGGTAATGTAAACGTTAAGCTTGCAGAATCCTTTGGATTCTGCTGGGGAGTGGAACGAGCTGTTCAAATTGCATATGAGGCCAGAAAGCAATTTCCAGATCAGAGGCTATGGATTACCAATGAAATAATTCACAATCCATCAGTGAATCAGGTAGACACTCCAGTGGCATTGGTGCCCTTAAATTAATTTCTATCTTGCTTTCATGTAGATACCGGATATATTCTAACCAATTTACCTTGGTGGTTACCAACTTATTTAGAGATTGAAGGAGATGGAGATTGAAGACATTCCTGTAACAGAAGATGGAAAAGAATTTGATGTTGTGAACAATGAGGATGTGGTAATTCTTCCAGCATTTGGTGCTTCGCTACAAGAAATGCAAATTCTTGATGAAAAAAAAGTGCAGATTGTAGATACTACATGCCCTTGGGTATCCAAGGTAAATACTTTGTGATGCAATGTGGAGATAGAGTTTTATTGCAGCTAGAATAGTATTATTTCCATTTTTTTCCTTCCTCGTGTTGAAGTAAAGGGGATAATTCTAGGTATATTAAACCATTTTACATTGTTTCTCTTCCTAGGTGTGGAATACTGTTGAGAAGCATAAGAAGGAAAGCTTTACTTCAGTAATTCATGGAAAGAAAGGCCATGAAGAAACAACTGCCACATCATCATTTGCAGGGACATTTATAATTGTGAAGGACCTCAAAGAAGTAATTTAGAAAGACTTATTGCATAATCAAATTCCTCATAGAATTCATAATTAATAATATTGCAGCCTCCGAGTCATTTGGGTTGAGAACTGATGTTTGGTTGATGGTTACAGGCAAAATATCTGTGTGATTACATTTTGGGTGGCAAGCTTGATGGTTCAAGTGGTAGTAAGGAAGAATTTCTGAAAGTAAATAATCTTTTTTCTTGCATAGATTTAGCCCTTAAGAAAGAATAAAAACTCATTGGATTGAATTTCTTTTTTTATCGTGATTCTAATACATCCTTTGTACTAATAACTTGACGTAAAGAAATTTGAGAAGGCTATTTCAAGAGGATTTGATCCCGATAGAGATTTAATCAAAGTTGGAATTGCCAACCAGACAACAATGTTGAAAGGAGAGACTGAAGAGATAGGTAAAGAAGACACCTTTAATTTAACTGTCAATGCCTACTATTCGGTGATTGGCTGAAGTGTGGGATGTCTTTTTATCTCTCTGACTCCTTATGCTGTTGGATTCTACATACAGGAAAACTTCTTGAGAAGACGATGATGCAGAAATATGGGGTTGAAAATGTCAACAACCATTTTATGAGTTTCAACACCATTTGCGATGCAACACAGGTTATTAGCAAAGATACAGATTCATATTTATGTTTGTTTGGATAATTTGATTCTCACACTACTTGAACAAATTGTCAAGCTGCAAGGGGGGGAATGTTTATTTAGATCACATATAATTGTTCCAAAACTTTAATGTTGGTAGTATATTCCTGTTTCCTAATACTTTTTGTTTCAAGTGCGTTGATGAGATCAAAGTACAAATGATTAGAAATGCCATGTCATTCCCTAACATAGCAAAATAATATTTCACAATTGCCAAAAAAAATAAATTCTGTTGAAAGGATGTGGAAAAACTGTCTGTAATACTTGACCCTGAGTCAATGAAGCAGGGCCTATTTCTTGACTAGATCAAACAGTTAAAACTAGTCTATTGAGACATTCAGTAGGTTGTACTATGTCCTCTAGTTTGAGTTGGAACTGCAGATAGTACATAAACAAGAGAAAACCTAGATGTAGGGTTTCATTTTTGACATTTTAATTTTAAATGAGCCTTGCCTCATTTAATCATTTGATACAATTACTTTTTCTGCCCTCTCCCTCCCCAAGAGAGAATACTAGCATCAATGAGTTTGTCATGTCAAACTCAAGCTTTACAAAGTTAAATTGGCAAAGGAAAGCCCAGAGAAGTCAAGTGGTGCGACCATTTTGCACTTTTGTCATAAACATAGAGATCACGAGTTACCTTTCTCTTCTTCCATGTTTCTTTAAATTGGTTTTACTCAATGTGTGATCTATTTCCTCTGGATCAAATGGCTCCTACTTGTAGATAGTATCAAACTCGCAGTTTCCTACCCAATATTGGTTATAGTGATCTCTAAGCAAGTTGGGTGGAAGAGATATTAAAAGGAAACAAAATTTTCTTAAATATGTATATAATTAGATAAATTTCCAAAAATCCTGAACAACTTTCAAATGACATGTAGAATCTGGTATCCACATTAGAAGTTAATACAAAAAGGTTTGCATTTCAATATTACAACTGATATCTTGCATCAAGTCACAAAGTATTCTTAACAACTTTATGTGAGCTTCAAAACATAAGTACGGCTAATCACGTATCTTCACTCTCACCATTTATTGCATCAATGCAGGAAAGGCAAGATGCTATGTATGATTTGGTGAAAGAAAATCTGGATCTAATCCTTGTTGTAGGGGGGTGGAATTCTAGCAACACATCCCATTTACAAGAAATTGCAGAACAAAGTGGAACTCCAACTTATTGGATTGATTCAGAGAAGCGAATAGGTCCAGGAAATCGCATTGCATACAAGCTAAGTGTGAGTTAAGCATGATTCCCCACTGTTTATCACTTTTTACATGGAAATTTTTATCTATTGTCTTTGGTATGCCATTTGTTTTAAAATTCTGAAGTTCTGTATTTCTCTTTGCCCCTTTCACCAACAAATCCTAACAGCACGGTGAGCTAGTGGAGAAAGAGAATTGGCTTCCACATGGTCCACTCAATATTGGAATCACTTCAGGTGCATCAACTCCAGATAAGGTATTTTAGTGCTCCTTGAATTGTGATGAGTCTCAGCAATTTCTTAGCAAATTAGTCGTTGTATCCCATTAGCTGTCAGCAAGTCCTGAATTTATGACATGTTGTTTTGACCTCACATAAGTGTTTTTATCCTTTCCTAGCAGCTTCAAGATAAAAGCATCTTCCCATAAACATCCACTTCTGAGGGGGAAAACTAAATGATAGATATACACTGCATTGATGACACAAGTTTGCTCCATAATTGCATAGTTTTAAGTTTGTACAATGTTTTGGTGCATTCTAAAAATAATTTATTTTGTTCACAGACAAATGTGCACTTGTAATACACACATTTTAAATGCAGATTTAATAACAACAAATTCTGATTGACATTAACAGATACTGGAGGATGTCTTGAAGGTGGTTTTCAAAATGAAGAAAGAGGAAGCCTTGCAGCCGGTATAAATAGTAATATGATATCAATATCCTTCCATAAAATTCCACAAAAGTTCTCACATTCCAGAACTACATGTATGATTGTAAAGAAAAATGGAGTCAGTTTTAACAATAGATCATTTAGTTTATATGCTATGAATTTCCTTCAAAATTTATCTTCTTACATGTTGTACTATATGTAATTATATGCTATCATGTATAGAACCTTTTGAGCTGTTGAGCGTGTGTGTTTGTGCCTGTGGCAACTACTTTGTCAGTTAATAGCTAATTTTGCAGCGAATGACCAGTATTAGTAGCTGTTGTAAAAGTATGCAGAGCTTGCATGATGCATGCATAACTGATTGAAAACTAGGGAATTTCCTCTCATGTAAAATACAGATGTCTATTCTGTATTATGCATTATATAAACAAGGAGGAAGAGAGATGATCCTTATTATGAACTCGCTTTATGAAGTTTTCTGTTTCTGTTCTTGCACGCATGTCCTATTTCCCTCTTTGTTTTCTATCTTCTACCATGGGTATAGGTTCTTCATATTTACAACAATTCTCTCATAGCACTGGGTATCAGAGCTTCATGGCAGCATGGAAGTTGAGGAAACTGAGCTGTGGGATTTTAGCTTATGGGAGAGCTCTTCCTGG
Organism: Chamaecyparis obtusa; assembly: GCA_027943335.1. NCBI lineage: Eukaryota > Viridiplantae > Streptophyta > Pinopsida > Cupressales > Cupressaceae > Chamaecyparis > Chamaecyparis obtusa. The sequence continues at coordinate 96,609 of BSBK01008095.1, read as the reverse complement.
AGGTTTATGGTGTTGCATTGAGTGTTAGAGAGCTTTTAGCTTCAGCAGGAGGCTGCAACGATAGTTTGCCGGGCAACACTTCAACTAATGGATGTTGAAAATGAAGTATCTACTTGTAGAGAGAGATATAGAGTGATTTATGAGGGAATCAAAGCCAATAGTTGTTGATCAAGATGACTAGGACAAGATGATTTATAAAGCTATTGCTTTGGTTGGTCTTAATCTTGATGAATGCCATTAGGGCCAAGTTAACAAAGGTCCTTTGGTATAAAATGGGAAATCTTTATGAAGCCAGATATCTCATGAATCTCATATTCCTGAGTAAGAAACTGTATACCCTGAAAATGGCCGATGGAGAGAGTGTGGCTCAACATCTAAATACATGAAAAAGCTTATAGACCAGTAGAGATCAATTGGAGAGGAGGTTGAAGATGTAGAGCAATGTATTTTCTTACTTTCCAGCTTCCCTGATTCTTGGGATAACCTCATTGTTTCAATCAATGGGAGCACCAAAGTAGAGGATTCCAGCACGGATGAGGTCGTTGGTCAGCTGCTCCAAGAAGAAATAAGACGAAGAAATTGTCAACCTGCCATAAATTCAGAGGGCTTGGTTGCAAGGGAACACAACAGAGAGAAAAGTTGATATATATGCTGGAAGAAAGGCTAAATAAAGAGGAAGATATGCAAGTGAAGGTAGGAAGCAAGAACTTATTTGCTGGAAATGGAAGCAGATTGGGCACAAGAAGAGGTAATGAAAAGCTGATTTCTCCAAGGAGAAGGAAAACTCTTTGGCCGACCAATCTACTAGTGAAGGAAATCTAATTTTTTTAAATTTATGTATTAATGTCAACTAGTAACCAAAATAGGTTAATGAGACTATATGGAAAATAATCTTATTTAAAAGCTTGTAAGAAAAAGAAAGATAAAGCATTATTCAAAATGAGTTCGGTTGTGCCACTAGAATGGAGATTCTGATTGACTAAAGGAATCTAAAGGGAAACATTGTCTTAATGACTTTAAGAAGTGATACTTTGTGCTAGGTCATCTCTTTGATAAAATAGAGTTATACATCTTTGATCCTCACAATGAATAAGATATCATAGAGGCAGTAATATCTATCACATAGTCTTTCTTGGTGACAACCATTACCATGAGTTTGCCAGCAAAGGCTGTGACTGTCAAATTCAATAGTGAAAGAATCAAGTGCATACATAATGTAAAGCATGTTCCAAGTTTGAGGTGATATCTACTCTTAATTAGCAAAAGCTGGAGCAAGTTGGTTTATGTGTAGTCATGTTTTTGGATAAAGCTGGAGCAAGTTGGTTTATGTGTAGTCATGTTTTTGGATAAAGCTGTAAGGTTTGGTGTGTTGCACAAGCTAGATGCAATCCATATTGATATCAGAAGTGTAAATACAACCTTATTAGAGAGTAGCAAATCAATGGAAGTATTAAATATGTTAAGTATTATGCTATGGCATAGAAGAATAGGACATCTCGGAGAGGAGCCTACACTAGATGTGCACCAAGTGGGTTGTACAAGTTTGGAAGGTATAAAGCTTAGTTTATGATTTTGTGTGAACCATGTGATGTGCACTAAGCAGATTGTTGAGGCTTGGAAGAATCAAGTGCATACTTAAATAAAGCAGGTTACATGTTTGAAATGAAATCTATTCTTAGTCAATTAGAAAACGTTGGAGCAAGTTGGTTCATGTGGATCCATGATAGTAGTAAAGCTAGTGAAGCCAAATTCAATGATGGAAGAACTGAGTGTATAATGTAAAGCATATTCCAAGTTTGATATGAAATCTACTTTTAATTAATTGCTAAAAGTTGGAGCAACTTGGTGCATGTAGAGCCATGGTTTTGGCTAAAGCTACAAGGCTTGTTATGATGCACAAGCTATATGTGCAACCCCTATTGATATTGGATGTGTAAATGCAACCTTAGTAGAGAGTAGAAAATAAATGTAAGTAGTAAAGATGTTAGGTATTATACTCTTGCATAGATGAATTGGACATCTTGGGGAGAAACCTACATGAGATGCACACTAAGTATGTGAACCCCGTTACGTGCACCAAACAAATTATACAAGGCTTGAGAGATATGGATAAGCTCGATTGATTTTTGCGAAGCTTGTGCTATAAAGAATGAAAGAGTTTCATTCACTTTAAGTGAATATAGAGCTAATGAAATTCTTGAGTTAGTGCAATCAAAAATTTGTGGGCCAATAGAAGTGGCTTCCATTGTAGGATCAAGATACTTTATTGACATCATTGGTTACCCCTCAAGGAAATCAAGGTCCAAACAAAAAAAACTATGTGCTTTATGAGAAATTTTCAGAGTAATTGTGGTTGAAGTTCAAGAGATAAACTAGAATGCACGTGAAGGAATATAGGAGTAATAATAGTGACTAGTATTGCTTCAAAGACTCTAGCGCATAATGTTATTTGCTTCACATTGCAAGGCACAAAAGCCTTGCAATAAAGTGGATTTTCCCTATATTCCCTACAACAAAGTGGATTTTCAAAAAGGTTGAATATAACCTTATTGGAGAAGGCAAGGAGCATGAGAGAAGATGCATCTAGAGTAAAGGATCTTGATTATAGTAGTGTATGTTACAAATTATGTAAAAAAATTGTTCCCTAGCTCAATTTTATGGAGAAAGAAACTAAAGGAAGCTTGGAATGACAAGAATCCCGTATTTGCACATCTAAGAGTCTTTGGATGTGAAGCCTATGTAAATATGCCAACATATATTTTTTAGACAATTTTGTTAAATACATCCACATTAGTTATAGTGAAGGAAGAAAAAGTCACAAGGTTTGGGTCAATCAAAATGTTACCATTCATATATTCAAGATTCATCGTGTCAAGGATTCTCTTGGTGGAAAGAAAAAAAATGTTATATGCCTGAGAAGATCATGGATGACAATGAGTAACTTTTGAAATTATAAATGAATGAGGTGAATATCATCTATGAAGGTGGTGCCAATTGCAAATGTAACTCCCATTTCATTTCTATTGAAAGAGTTGCAATCTATTGTGAAGTTTTCACACTATCGCCTCATGAAACATGGGGACCCCCTCTTTTTGTTGCAAGTGTTAGTTTAGTTGGTTGTAGACGTTAGCGTGTTTGAGCAAACTAACAACATTTTTAGAATCTGAGCTTTGATGAGTGAGAGAGAGACAAATAATTAGTCATGATAAACAAGGAGGTTGGACAACATTTGAATCGGACTTAGTAAAAATTAGACTTAATGAAATGCAACCAGACTTAATGAAATTTTGATCACAAGGACTGGCAATTCAGTGGAAACATAAAATGGTGGCAATTAATGATTGGAAATATGGCGACTTTGTAGAGAGATTAGCTTTGTGGTGTCGATTCAAATCAACTTGAAAAGATGAAAACAAATAAGATTTAACCAATTGATTTTGAGTTGAATTGGACCTCACCTAAGTTGATGTGAATTTCCACCTTATGCTTCAAGTTTTCCTAACTCCATGATGATTTCCACTTTTCATCATATGCACTTACCTAAGTTAGGTGTGATTTCCACTATTCATTTATTGCACTTGCCTAAGTCAGGTATGATTTCCACTTTGCATTTTCAAGTTCGCCTAAGTGGATGATGTTTTCCACTTACCATTTGCAACACTTTGCCTAAGTTGATAGGAGTTTCCACCAAGCAATTATATATTTTTCCTATGTGGCCTTGCATCTCTACTAAATCAATTTTAAATTTGCCTACATCATGGGTGGTTTCTACTTGATGTATGCTGGTTTTGCCTAACTTAGTGGTGGTTTCCACTTCATTTATAGTGGTTTCGCCTAAGTATAGTTCGATTTCCACTTTTGATCTCTAAGTTTGCCTAAGTGAGTAGTAATTTTCATCTTGGCTTTGCCTAACTCCATGACGATTTCCACTCCAAGATTAATGAGCAATTGCAACCACAAGTTAAGTCCAAGCCCTCATTGAATTTGCAAATAAGGTTGGAGTAATGGTGCAAATTACATGAAGAAAGGGGAAAATTTAATTTAAAATTGCAAAGTTCGATCTTATGGATGTGAATTAATTAAGTGATGATGCTCTAAACTCAATGACTTGGTAAATGATTTGGGACTCGACTTTGATTTGAGCAAACCGAATGAGATTACAAGAGGGCCAATTGATTCACAAATGGATAAAGTTAGAGGAGAGGGTTTTATTTAATGATAGGCCTTGATGGTTGAAAATGGGTGCAATTACCAATCACATATCAACGATTAGTTTAGGTTGATACAAATCGATTTGTATTGGGAAAAAGAATTAAAAGAGGGTCTAGGGGAAAGGACCTAGTACCCGCACACCTGTAGATCCTAAATGGTATGTCAGATTTTGACAATTTTTTTGGTATGTCTCCATATGCGAGTTAACTACTTAAAGATAAGGTTTCAGTTTCTGGGTATTCATGGATTTCTTTATAGAGACCATCAAACATAGAGAGGTGAAAAAATGACCATTTCAAAATGCCGCCTGGAAAGCAACCGCTACTTCGCCAATAGCCGCCAATCATATATCCAAAAAAAAATTCATTAGACCCCTAATTAATAAACATAATAACATATGAATATAACTGTTAGATAACTGAGAGGGGGGGTGAATTAGTTAAGTCCAGTTATCCTATAGTCCCAAATACTCCAGATGTATATAACAAAACTTTCAAATCAAATAATCAACTCGGTAAAATGTTAACAATGCCTTTCTCTTCATATACCGATTATCATTAATTTAAATACTGTGTTTACCGATCAATCTAGTTATAGTAATGTGTAAAGTAAAATAACAATTCAACACATCCATACACATATAACACATATTTTTTATGTGGAAACCCTGTTAGGGAAAAAACCACCTGGGACCGGTAACCCAAAATAATTCACTCTTCTGAAGTGAGCTCGGTTAAGAGCCAACCCTATTAAAGGTTACAAAACACACTGTGAGGTGTGATCTGGTTAGAGGATTTATCACTAACAGTTCTCCCTTGATCAATTATTCACTATGCAGTCAACAAGAAAACAATCAACATTCATTGAATGTCATATTGAAATGTAAAGACTGTTAAGTCCCACTCGGTTAAGAGATTTATTTGTAGAAATAGTTAAACTGATATAGTAATGATCTGATTCAAATACAACTTGATTTGCAGATTTTCAGATCTATGCTAAGCTCAAAAATACCTCTGATCAATAATCAATTCAATATCTTCATTTCCTTTAACTTTGTTCTACTTGGTAGTTTCTTTTCCTGTCGCTTGGTTTGTTTGCAGATTTGCTCGGTTCTGTCTTCAACCAATTTGATAAGTGTTGCATGAAATCAAACTTTTCACGTGAATTCTCTTGCAGTAGACTCAATAATGAATCTCATGTCTCTTTATATAGACATCATAAACTATCTTCTTTCCATCCATAGATTTTGCCTCTTAATCTTCACCGTAGATTTATGTCGCTTTAACCTTCCTCAGTAGTTGTGTCAATAACACGTTTCATTCCCCTTCATTTGATCATCTTTGAATTTTGTCAACCATTTGATCATCATAACAAACATTATCATTTACTTCGGAATCATAAACAATTGTCTAACTCATCATCTTTAGTCGGCTGTCATAAGCTCCATTTTTTCTTTCACTCGATCAATACCAAAATGCGTCGGTGATAACTAGCTCAGTTAACACTATACTCGGTATACACTACACTTGCTTGGTGTATACAAAATTCTTCATTTACCAACGGCATAAACTTGTTCGTTCTTGATCTTCAATACATAATAGAATCATGTAATACAATCAAGTCACTAACATAATGCCATAGACTCACCAATAAATTGCCCAATGAATAGCATACCCATATCTTTCTTATCCATCTCCATCTTTATGTAGATATCTCATTCCTTTACCATTTTTATTTCTTAAGATGTTTGTAAGATCATCATGATAAGTATAGTCAAAACTAGTTGACGTCAATGAAAATACATTAACTGATTTAATGTCTTACATACACTTTAGTAGCTTGATGATCATCAATCATTGTCTTTCAAATATCCATTCCATTGTCAAACTTTCTTTCAAGATATTCAATCAGTTGTAGTTTATCAATCTCTCCCTTTTGTTAGAATAACTGAGAGGGGGAGGGAGGGGGGAGGTGTGAATCAGTTAGATCAATTATCCTTATCTATCATATCCATCTTTTCCATATGTAGATATCTCAGTTCTTCATCTTTGCTTTCTCCAACAGATGTTTAGATGTTTGTAACTTACATGATAAGTACTGTCAAGACTAGTTGACATCAATGACAACACATTGATTGATTTAATCATCTTACATATCATTTCAGTACTCGGTGATCTCTAATAATTGTTTCATCAATTCATTCAGATATTCAGTTAGTTGTAGTTCATTAATCTCTCCCTTTGACATTTATGACAACACAAGCAATATAAAAATATGCCATGCACATACCAAACATGTATTCTACAACTATGTAAGAAAAATGTTGTAGCTCGGTAAGCATTTAATATGTTTAATCACTACAAAACATAACATCATTACAAGTGCAGACTCTCCCTGCGAATTGGATATTTTCAGCTCTCATATTCCCTTTGTTCTTAGCAACAAATATGTCTCTCCCTTTCTCTGTGTTCTTAGTAACTGATTTATCATATTCATTCTCACATATTTTCATATTCATTTTCTCTCCCTTTGACAATAATGCCAAAGAAAATATACAAACAAACATCTCTGCAGCAGCCAAGTATTCTCTGTTGTTCAATTCATATCATGTACCTTCAGTGTACAGATAAACAAATTTTTGTTCTAGCTTCTACAATATTTCACAACCTTAGACATAATCCAAAGTGTGAGCTACGTGCATCAACATGAATGATCTTCTGATAAGTGTAGGTTGATGCAGCCTCTAGATCACATCAGTGACCGGTAGATAGGGGACGGACCCCAAGTCTAGCTCTCAAATATTCAAATGTTTCCTTCGATAATGGTTTAGTAAAGATGTCAGCAAGTTGTTCCTTAAATGCTACAAATTCCAGTTGTACTTGCTTCTCTTGAACTTGTTCTCTTAAGTAGTGATACTTAATAGATATATGCTTTGTCTTCGAATGCATCACAAGATTCTTAGAAATGTTTATAGCACTAGTGTTGTCACAATATATAATCACCAGGTCAGTGATTACCTTATTCATTCCTTCCAACACTTGTCTAATCCAAACTATATTTGAACAGTTTGCAGCAACAACAACATACTCCGCTTCAGCAGTGGACTAAGAAATGCATGCTTGTTTCTTGCTAATCCAAGTCACAAGCCTTTCCCCTAAAAAGAATGCTCCACCAGTTGTGCTCTTCCGGTCATCTATGTTTCCAGCCCAATTTGCATCGGTGTAAACTTTAAGTTCAAATTTGCCTTCTAATGTGTATCATAATCCATAGTCCTTTGTTTTCTTCAGGTATCTCAAGATTCTCTTTACAACAACCATATGTGAATATTTAGGATTGACATAAAATCTTGTCACAATCCCCACTGCATGTGCAATATCAGGCCTACTGTGTACAACATACATTAGTTTACCAATCATAGATCGGTACAGAGTTTGATTTACCTCGGTAGATTCATCATTTTTTGTCAATTTGCAGCCAGTCACCATCGATCTTCCCACAGGTTTAACATCTTCCATGCCAAAAGTTTTCAATACTTCTTTAATGTATTTTGATTGTCCTCCTATTCTGACAAGCTTTCCATTTTCATCTTAGATCTTTACCTTCTTGCTTTCAAATGTCACTCGGTGACTTGAGTTATTAAGTTGTGCAACACTCAACAAATTGTAATTCAGTCCTTTTACCCACTATGCATTGTCACATCTAATTTTGTCATTCAATAGAATACATCCTTTTCCTTTAACCATGTAAGGTGTATCATTACCCATTTTTACTGATCCTCTATTATAGTGCTCAAGATGATCAAACTTATCTTCATCACCAGTCATGTGATGTGTACAACCACTATCAATGATCCAAGTATCATTTTTACTGACTTTAGAAATGAGTTCTGTTTCTACATACCTTTCCTCCTTTTCATAATCATCTTTCATTGCAACAAATACTACCTCAATATCATCATCAGTGTTGGTGTCGGCTCATAAATAGCTCTGATACTGATTGTTAGAATAACTGAGAGGGGGGGGGGGGGGGGGGTGAATTAGTTAGATCAGTTATCCTACAGTCCCAAATACAAAGATGTACCTTATCAAATAATTCCAGCAAATTATGCAACTCGGTAACATAAAATATCAATTTGTCTATTCACTTTACCAATTACCAGTTAATAACTAATTGTGATTACCGACCAAATCAAGTATGCAGTATGTAAAGTATGATAGAAAAACAATCATCACAAATAACACATAACACAATGATTTAATGTGGAAACCCTATTAAGGGAAAAACCACTTGGGACTGGTAACCCAAAATAATTCACTCTTCTGAAGTGAGCTCGGTGAAGAGCCAACCTTGTTAAATGTTACAAACACACTGTTAAGTGTGACCTGGTTAGAGGATTTAACACTAACAGTTAACTTTTGACCAACATTCACTATGGGGTCAACAAGATAACAATGTACATTCTCTGAATGACATAGGGCAGAATAAAAGACTGTTAAGTCCACTTGGTTAAGAGATTTTTTGAATCAATGGTTAAACTGATACAGTATGATTTGATTCAAATACAACTCAATTGTAGATATTCAGATCTATGCTAAGACCATACAAATCCTCTGATCAATAATCAAATTCACTTCATCAATATTCTTCAACTTACTTTCACTTGGTAAATGATTCTCTGACGCTCGGTTAACTTTGCAGTTTGGTTCTTTCAATAACTAGTCTAATCAGGCATGCATGAATAGTCTTCACACGATTTCTCTGTAGTCTTCTTCTTCTAGTATATTTCAACAATGAAACTCATATTTCTTATATAGACAAGTAAACCGTTTTCATATCAGCCATTAGATTTTGCCGCTTAATCTCCTTCGTCCATTTTGCCTCTTAAACATTCCTTGATAGATGTGTCATTAACACATTTCAATCTCATCCTTTAGATTTTCTCCAAATTTTGTCAGCTGTGGATCTCATAACAAACTTAATCTCAAAATCATAACAATATCCATCTCATCAAATTTAGTCAGCTATTCTTTGAATTTAATGTTTTCATCCATCTTCGGTTAATATAGACATGTGTCGGTGATAACTAGTTAAACTAGCTCGGTTAATATTGTCAGTCGGTATACACTGCACTGGCTCAGTGTATACAAAAATCTTCAATTATCGACCACATCGACTTGTTCAATTTCAGATCTCTTCTTCATGATAGATTAATGTAACATGCTCAAGTCAACAATATAAAGCCATATACTCATCAATAAGTTACCCAATGTTTACCTTATCCTTATCTTTGTGATCTCGGTTGTCTTTGTTGTAGCATTAGTAACCTTTGTTGTTTCTCCTTCCATAGCTTCCATCACTAGATCGGTCTTTGTCTTTATCTTCCTCTTTTTGTTGAGACATCTAACAACAATATGGCCAACTTCTTTACAATTAAAAAAAGATAAAGGTAATTTTCCCTTATATCTACCTTTACCTTTCTGCAGTCTTCGGGCCATAAGAGCTTCAAGTTCATTAAGCTCATCATCAATATTACTATCACTTTCATTCTTTATATTATGTTTACTGCTAGATTTACCGATCTTTAGAGAAGACATAAAAGCAGACTCAACACTCGGTACCACACTATTATCAAAATTGTTTAGCTCAAAAGTTGCTAATTTTCCAATTAGACTATCAAGAGTAAGAGTGCTATTAGGTGCAGACCTCATTTCATGAATAGAAGATATTTTGATTGCATATACAGGCAACAAGGTTCTTAGTATCTTACTTACCACTGTATCTTCATCAATGATACCACCAACTCCTCGGATAGCATTGACTACCTCTTTGATTCGGTTTGAATACTGTGTAATGTTCTCTCCTTTCATTTTCATATCATCAAATCTACCTCTTAAGCTTTCAGCTCTTGCTCTCATCACATTTGCATCACCACCATAGACTAGAGAAAGTTTATCCCACATTTTCTTTGCAGTAGTGCAAGCCTTGACATCCTCAAATTCAACATCAGATAGAGCAACAACAATCTCTATCATAGTAATATTATGTTCATGTCACTGTCTCAACTGATCAAGAGTCAAAGGTCCTACCATCGGTTGGATGTAGCCACGATCAAGTAAATTTAACAGAATCTCTGATTCTAGATATGTGAAGTCTCATCCGGCTTTGCCATATAGTAAAGTTGTCCTTGTTCAGCTTTGACACTTCCCTCTTATACATCTTGTAATCTTTCTGCTGAAGTCCTTAAAACTCTGTTCCAAGAAACCAATACGAGGGGGGGGGGGGGGGGTGGTGAATCGGTTAGATCAGTTATCCTTATCTGTCATATCCATCTTTTCCATATGTAGATATCTCAGTTCTCCATCTTTGCTTTCTCCAACAGATGTTCAGATGTTTGTAACTTACATGATAAGTACTGTCAAGACTAGTTGACATCAATGACAACATATTGACTCATTTAATCATCTTACATATCATTTCAATACTCGGCGATCTCTAATCACTGTTTCTTCAGTTCATTCAGATATTCAATCAGTTGTAGTTCATCACCTTTGGCATTGATGACACACAATATGAAATATTTCATAGAATACCAAACATTTGTTCTACAACTCTGTAAGCAAATGCTATAACTCGGTAAGCTCTCCCTAACTTGTACATTTAATATGTTTAATTACTACACAACATTAATACACCATGCAGTCTCTCCCTGGAGATTTGATCTTCTCTCCTTGTGTGCATATCTCATTCTTCTCTCCCTTTAGATAAATATTTCATTGAATCTTCTCTCCCTTTGACAACAATTCCAAAAAGAAAATAAACAACTCTTCAATAGCCAAAATATTATCTTTGGCGTTCGGTTTAGATCAAGTACCTTTCATGTATCGATATGTAGTTTCAATTTGTCTTTCATCTATCAGCTTTCACAACCTCAGGAAACCTAAAGTGTGAACATCATGCATCAACATCATTTGATATTATGATTAAGTATAGGTTGATGCAACCTCCTAATCACCTTAGTGAGCGATAGACAAGGGATGGACCCCTAGTCTAGTTCTCAAGTACTCAAATGTATCCTTAGGTAAGGGTTTAGTAAATATATCAACAAGTTGCTCTTGTGATTTCACATACTCTAGTTTCAATTTCTTTTCTTGTACTTGTTCCCTCAAGTAGTGATACTTTATAGCTATGTGCTTTGTCTTTGCATGCATCATCGAATTCTTAGAAATATTTATTGCACTAGTGTTATCACAATATATTATCATTATGTCAGTGATCTCTTCATTCATACCTTCCAAAAGTTATTTTATCCATGCAATGTTCGAACAATTAGCAACAACAACATATTCTACTTCTGCAGTGGACTGAGAAATGCATCCTTGTTTCTTACTTATCCAAGTAACTAGTCTTTCTCCCAAAAAGAATGCTCCACCAGTAGTGCTCTTTCTATCATCAATGTTTCCAGCCCAATCCGCATTTGTATAGACTTTTAGCTCAAAATTGTCTTCTTTCTTGTACCACAAGCCATAGTTTTCAGTGTTCTTCAAATATCTCAAAATTCTTTTTACAAAAGTCATATGTGATTCTTTAGGATTAGCAGAAAATCTTGCTACAATTCCAACTGCATGTGCAATATCTGGTCTACTATGCGCAACATACATCAACTTACCAATCATTGATATGTATAGTGTTTGATTTACCTCGGTTGACTGGTCATCCTTAGTCAATTTGCATTCAATGACCATAGGTGTACTGATTGGTTTTGAATCCTCCATATCGAATGTCTTCAATACTTCTTTTATACACTTTGACTGAGTAATGTATATACCTTCATTTTGTTGTAAAATTTGTAAGCCAAGGAAAAATTTAATCTCTCCAAACATTGACATTTCAAATTCTTTTATCATTTCATCAGCAAATGATTTGCATAGATTATCATGTCCTCCAAATATGATATTATCAACAAATTTTTTAGCAATAAGAATCTTATCATCAATTTCACCTTTCAAATATAAATTGTTGTTGTCACTTGTTCTAACAAATCCAATACTGATAAGATAGGAGTGCAATCTTTCATACCATGCTCTCGGTGCTTGTTTCAATCCATATAGTGCTTTGTGCAACTTACATACCATGTTTTACAGATTAGGATCAACAAATCTTTCAGGTTGTTCAATGTATACCTCTTCTTCAAGTATTTCATTCAGAAATGCAGATTTAACATCCATCTGATAAACTTTAAATCTTTTGTAAACAACTTAAGCAAGCAATATTCTAACTCCTTCAAGTCTAACAACTGGTGTAAAAGTCTCACCATAGTCAATACCTTCTTCTTGTGCATACCCTTTGCATACAAGTCTTGCCTTATTCTTAGTGACATCTTCATTTTCATTCAACTTGTTTCTGAATATCCATTTGGTTCCAATTACATTATTATCTTTCGGTCTTAATACCAATGTCCATGTTTTGTTTTTTTTGTATATGCTCAATTTCTTCATTTATGGCCTTAACCCATTCATCATTTTCAAGCGCATCTCTAATAGTTTTAGGTTCAAATTCACAAACTAAACATGCGTTGTTTCTCAACTTACTTTATGTGATCATGCCAACTTTCTTATCTCTAATGATCTAATTCTGTGGATGATGTTTCCTTACGTATCTTGCAAGTACAAGTTTAATTCTTTGTTCTTCATTGTGTTCTCCACTCGGTGTAGGATCATTATCTTCATCGGTAATTGTTTGTTGATTCTCGATCTATATAGACTGATGCTTGATAGAGTTACCCTGATGCTTGGTAATGCTAGGTTGTTTCTCTGGTAGAGTGTCAGGTTGCTCAATATAAGTAAATCTACCATAACCTTCGGGTTCCTTTTTGCTTTCTTCATCATTCTTCTCAGCAAATTCATCAACTCTCACATTTGCACTTTCAATCATCTTATTAGTAGCCATATTCAAACATTTGTAAGCTTTGCTCTTAGTAGAATATCCTAAGAATATTCTTTCATCACCTTTAGAATCAAATTTCTCATTTCTATCATCTTTCAAAATGTAACATCCACGTCTAAAAATTCTGAAATAACTTACATTAGGTGTGTAACCATACCATAATTCATAAGGTGTCTTGTTTGAATCTTTCTTCAGTTGAACTCAGTTCAATGTGTACACAACAGTACTAACAGTTTCTCTCAGTATATATATGCAATATATTTTTCAATCAATAGTGTTCTAGCACAATCAACAAGAGATATATTTCTTCTTTTAGCAATCCCATTCTACTAGGGTGGCCTCGGTGCAGAAACCCGTCTCTTAATTCTACGCTCATTACAAAAATTAGTGAAAAAAAATAAAATAAACTCACCACCTCTATCTGATCTCAAACATTTTAATTCGTTACCAATTTCCTTTTCCACTTTGGCTTCATACCATTTAAACATCTTAAAAGCTTCAGATTTTTCTTTCAAAAACATGACAGTCATCATTCTAGAAAAGTAATCAACAAATAAGATAAAATATGTCTCCATAATAACTCTTAGTTCTTATAGGACCACACCAGTCAATGTAGCATTAGATGAATAGTTTTTTTTCTTAAAACTAGATTTTGACATTTTCCCCATTTGACATTGTTTGCACATAACATGGTCGGGTTTAGATATGCTCGATAAGCCTCTAACTCTCTTTTTCTTACTGTTCTTAACCATATTGTCAAAATTCACATGACATAACCTTTTGTGTCATAAGCACACATCTTCAGTTCTAGCCAACAAACAAGAAGTTTCAACATTATTAAGATAAAATAAATTACCTTTAGAATGTTCACCAATACCGACCAACTTTCCAGTCTCATCATAGATTTTCACCTTTCTATTCTCAAATGCAACTCGGTGACCTATGTTATTCAGTTGTGCTACACTCAAAAGATTATAATTAAGTCCCTTCACCCAATATGCATTGTCACATCTGATCTTATTGTTCAACAATATAGATCCTTTTCCCTTTACTAGACAAGGTGTATCATTTCCCATTTTAACAAATCCACCATTATAATGTTCAAAATATTTAAATTTCTCTTCATCACCAGTCATATGATGTGTACAACCACTATCAATAATCCAAGTATCATTCTTGCTAACTTTAGAAATAAATGATGTTTCAACATACCTTTCTTCTTCTTTCAAAGCTATGAATACCACCTCAATGTCTTCATTAGTGTCGGTGTCGGTGTCGTCATCATCCTCATCTTCAAGAAGGTAACATGTCTTCTTGCCTTTGTCTTTGTAATCTCGGTTACTTCTCTTCTCATATTGTCGGTTGTCTCTGTATTCTCGGTTATCTCTCCTGTCAGACTTTCTTTCACTAGATCTTTAATTACTTTTCTCATCTTCTTTCCTGTTAGGGCATCTAGCTGCAATATGGCCAATCTCTTTACAGTTAAAGCATACCAAAGGTAATTTTCCTCTATATCTCCCTCTACCTTTTTGTAGTTTTCTAGCCATTAATGCTTCAATCTCGTCAAATTCGTCCTCATCACTTTTACTATCACTCTCATTTCTTATCATGTGTTTACTGCTTGATTTTCCAATTTTCAGAGATGACATAAATGTAGACTCAACAGTAGGAACAACACTATTATCAAAGTTATTCAACTCAAATTCAATCAGTCTACCGATTAGACTATCAAGTGTAATATGATTACCAAGGGCTGATCTCATCTCATGAATTGCAGAAACTCTAATATCATAAGTAGGCAACACGTTATGAGAATTTTACTTACAATAGTGTCTTCTTCAATAATACCTCCTGCTCCTTAGATAACATTCACAATCTCCTTGACTTGGTTGCTGTATTGTGTGATGTTCTCTCCTTTTTTCATTTTCATGTCATCAAACTTTCCTCTAATACTTTCAGCTTTAGCCCTTAGCACATTCACATCTCCTCTGTGAACTAGTGTAAGTTTGTCCCACATCTATTTTGCAGAAGTACATGTCTTGACATCTTCAAATTTGACATCTGATAAGGAAGCAACAAGCTCTATCATTGTAGCATTGTGTTCATGTCTTTCTCTTATCTGATCAACAGTTAAAGGTCTAGTAGGCAAAATGAAATCATTATCCAAATAGTATAGTGCAGATTCTCCAATCCCTGATTGGTACAATCTCACTCTACTTTTCCATGTTGAGAAGTTGTCTTTGTTTAGCTTTGGCACCTCTCTCTTATACATCTTGTGATCTTTAGCTTAAGTCTTTCAAACCTTCATTTCAAGTACTCTATGCTCTGATACCAATTGTTAGATAATTGGGAGGAGGGAGGGGGTGAATCAGTTAAGTCCAGCTATCGTACAGTCCCAAATACTCCCAGATGTATATACCAAAACTTTCAAATAAAATAATCAACTCGGTAAAATATCAACAGTGCCTTTCTCTTCATATATCGATTACCAGTAATTTAAATACCGTGTCTACCAATCTGTCCAATTTTAATAATTTGTAAAGTAAAATAACAATTCAACACATTTATACACATATAACACAGATTTTTAACGTGGAAACCCTGTTAGGGGAAAAACCACTTGGGAAAAGTAACCCAAAATAATTCACTCTTCTGAAGTGAGCTCGATTAAGAGACAACCCTGTTAAATGTCACAAAAAAACACTGTGAGGTGTGACCTGGTTAGAGGATTTATCACTGATAGTTCTCCCTTGACCGATCATTCACTATGGGGTCAACAAGAAAATAATCAACATTCATTGAATGTCATATTGAAATATAAAGACTATTAAGTCCCATGCGGTTAAGAGATTTATTTGTGGCAATGGTTAAACTGATACAATAATGATCTGATTCAAATACAACTTGATTTGCAGATTTGCAGATCTTGCTAAGCTCAAAAATACTTCTGATCAATAATCAATTCAATATCTTCATTTCGTTTAACTCTATTTTGCTTGGTAGTTTCTTTCTCTATCGCTCGATGTTGTCTGTAGATTTGCTCGGTTTTGTCTTCAACCAGTTTGATCAATGTTGCATGAAATCAAACTTTTCACGTGAATTCTCTTGCAACAAACTCAATAATGAATCTCATGTCTCTTTATATAGACATCATAAAGCATTTTCTTTCCATCCATAGATTTTGTCTCTTAATCTTCACTGTAGATTTTGTTGCTTTAACCTTTTTCAACAGTTGTGTCAATAACACATTTCATTTCCTTCATCCGATCATCCTTGAATTTTGTCATCTGTTTGATCATAACAAACATTATCATTTACCTCGAAAACGTAAACAATTGTCCAGCTCATCATCTTTAGCTATCATACTTGCTCCATTTATTTCTTTCACTCGATCAATATCGTAATGCACTGGTAATAACTAGCTCAGTTAACATTGTACTCGTTATACACTACACTTACTCAGTGTATACAAAATTCTTCATTTACCGACAACATAAACTTATTTGTTCTTGATCTTCAATACATAATAGAATCATGTAATACAATCAAGTCACTAACATAATGTCATAGGTTCATCAATAAGTTACCCAATGTATACCATATCCATATCTTTTTCATCCATCTCATCTTCATGTAGATATCTCATTCCTTTACCATTTTTCTTTCTTAAGATGTTTGTAACCATCATGATAAGTACCGTCAAAAGTAGCTGACATAAATGACAATACATTAACTGATTTAATATCTTATATATACTTTAGAAGCTCAGCGATCATCAATCATTGTCTTTCAAATATCTATTCCATTGTCAAACTTTCCTTCAAGATATTCAATCAGTTGTAGTTTATCAGTGGGTTGAAGCAGTCCCACTCACTAATGCAATAAGTAAACATATGGCTCTATTTATTTTGAATTACATCATCTGCCAATACGATATTCCTTCCTCCATCATCACTGATAATGGAGGAAAGTTCAAGAATAGTGACATCTCTAAGATCTGCACTAAATTCAAGATTAAACAATGTTGTTCTTCAATTTACTACCCACAAGGCAACGACCAGGCGGGAGCCTCAAACAAAAATCTGCTCAAAATCTTGCATCGCACTGTCAGCAAGTTGGGAAGAGATTGGCACCTGCAGATTAATCCAGCATTATGGGCTTACCGCACCAACATCAGAACACCTACTGGGGCAACACCTTTTGCTCTGGTATACGACACCAAAGTAGTTTTACCCATCGAAGTGGAACTCCCATCTTTGAGAGTTTCTTTACACTGACCGATACTTGATGAGGATTACAAAATATCTAGATTGCAAGAGTTAGAACTACTTGAGGAACGTCAACAAGTGGTGTTCAATTATCTTAGAGCATACCAAAAGAGAATGTGAAGAGGATATAACAAAAAGGTAAAACCACGAGAACTTCAGGTGGGTGACCTTGTGTTGAGACAAAATCCCCGCAACCTGTAACACCGGGAACAAAAGGGAAAGTTTGAGCCTAACTGGTTGGGCCCTTACATTATCACTACAACATTTGGCTCTGGCACATATCAACTCTCTACACCAGAAGGAGAACAACTCTGAGATCCCATCAACACACTCCATCTGAATAAGTTCTATGCCTAAGCATTCTTTGTCTCCAACATCATGTACATAGCTAAAAGTCTTGAAAAATTTCATAAAAAATATAAAAAAACCTAAAAAAAATGATCATCTTAGTGAAACCTGGAAAACAGGCGCTTTGATGCATCAACCAAAAAAAAAATACAAAAAAAAAAAGAAAAATTCAAAAAAATGAAAAAAGCAAAAAAAAGAAAAATTGAAAAATGAAAAAAGTGCCTTGATGAGAACTTGGTAAATAGGTGCCTTGGTAGCAAAAATAGAATATCTGTCTAGTAGGTGAAAACCTGGTAAATAAGTGTCTCTTGTACTCAAGCACTCCATCTATAAACACTCATCTTGGCATCCTTTATCTGCTTTAGTTTGCACATAGTCTTTAGTCACTTTCATGACAAATTAGTTGTTCCACGCTACACTTCCATGGATTGGAATCAGTCTTTATCTTTGTCCTAGGACATTTAAGTCTGGCTAGGGGGCAATTTCTTATCATGATGGTCAATCGAATTCTTCATTCCAAAGTGAATCAGAGTTAGTTTTCCAATAAACCACTAAGAGGTTAGTCATTGAGACACACTGGTGTTTCTCAACACCACACAACGTGATGACATCGATCAATAGTGTTTCTCAACACTTATCAGATAATCTTAAATCAATAATCAAAATCCAAATGAACAACAAACTTGAATGATCAAAAGTGTTTCTTAACACTACGCACTTCAACAAGTTAGAACACACACCGAAACATAAACACTACCCAAACTTTCTGAATTGAGGCTAATCACATTTCTATTGTGACTTGTCGATGTCTACATGAATAAAGAAGCAATAAAGGTTGTGAATTTTCTTGGTATGTTGTGTTATCATTTGATTTATTGATTATCCCTGTCTATGTAACTCGACGATTTGTAAAAGGACTAGAGGAACATAGACTGGGGCATAATTGTTTTCTTTGTTTTTTACTTGTCGATGTGGTTTTGATGATCCTAAACTATCCAATAAATTGGGTTTCTATGGTAAGATCCTCCATCTTGATTGGAACACCGCACATACCTCGACTCTTTCTATATGGATACTAAGGTGAGGTTGAAACTATCACCTTGTCTGTTATTCTGTTTGTTTACGCAAGAACCATTCGGGTCATCTTGGCCTTGTATGCCTTGATGCTTATGGTTACTTGCAACATCAATTGGAAATGATGCTCATGTCATCTTGTCTTTTATGCCTTGATGCTTGTGTCAGTTTCCCACATTACTTTGATAAAAGCCATATTCATATTCTCATGGTCATGGTGGCACCAGTGAGGATTGTATCAGCTACAATGTCCCACAAATGCTTAATGAGGAAAATTTTCAAAGAAAACTCAGTGACTAAGTCCTAGGGTGCATTCATATTTGTTTTGCATTTTTCATCTGGACAACGTTACTCTTCCATAATTTCCTCCCACATGGAATGTAAGGTCTATAATCGAGCTCATCATCTTCTTCTCTCACCAAGCGATCAACTGTGTCATTAGAGATATGATTGAGTACCTGTGAATCAACAAGATGACTTCCTACAAAAAGATGTTAGAAATCATTGCATATATAAACATATTCCATAAACCTATTTACATATAAGCATATAAGCATAAATCCATTTTCATTTAACCATTGACCATAATTGTATGTATTGCATATCCATTTAAGTCTATTAGACATCCATTTAGAAATCATTACATACATAACATCCATTACATATTCATCTAAGATATCCATGACATAAACATCAAATAAACATTTGTATCCATGACATAAATATTAAGTAAACATTTGCATCCATGACATAAACATCAAATAAACATTTGCATTCATGTATGAACATCATAAAAACATCAATAAGAAAGTGCATCCATAAACGCATCATAAGGAAATAAGTACATCTCATAACAGCAAATGATACACAAGCACAAGGAGATCAAACCATATATCTCTATATATCATCAAATGTCAAATGTGCTACATCAAAATATACATGTCGTCAGAGCAAGTCATTGTGTATAATGCCAAAATGGGGTACAAAAATAGAGTATCAAGTTATCAAATCAAGGAGGCTAACTCTCTGCCATATCCTCTTCATGATATGGAATCTGTGGAGGAGGAGGAGGTACAACCTCATTTGTCCAGGGTATCTGTGCACCCTCTGATATTGCTGCATACTAAGAATATGGTACCACCTAATGACCAACTGGTACAACTGCATTGTAAGTTGCCACATATTATGCTACTTAGCTTCTCTAATAAGTGGCCACATGCTAATGATGATCCCACTCAGATATGAGCTTAGCTACTCTTTGATCATGATCTGCTAATCTCGCCTGTGCTACAACAATCTCAACTTGTAAGCCTCGTACATCATCTTAGAGGGATTGAATCACATTATGAGGAGTCCTCTTTCTCAGAGCCTTCTCCTCACCACCTCTAATTGCATCCCCATCCCCCACATCCTCCTCAACCCTCTCCCACTTTTCAAACTCCTCTAGGCAGATCTCTCTTCTCCCATCCTACTTGTACCCCCGCTCTACCACTCGACCCTGCATCTCCTAACCCCCCACTATGTCTCCTCCTCTACGGTGGTACTTCTCTGCTAGAGCTAGCCCCTGCATATCCTCCCATTGGCCTAGGCCCTGTATCTCTACGCCCATGCAGTGGTGGAGGTGGGAGAGGCGCATCACCCTCATCATCTATCTGCAGAATGGGATTCACTGGATCGGTAAATTTTGCAAAGGGATGCTGAGAAAAATGCTCCTTGTACTCTGGTGATATGCCTGCATATGATACTGCCTCTAGGTAATCCCATCGAGCTCTCCTCACCAACCCCAAGTCCTGTAAGGTGGTCGTTGCCACCAACCTCAGCCCCCACCTTGCTCTGACCTCATCTGCAAACCTGGAGTACACCATAAACTCATGTGGCATGACTTGAGGACGGCCATACTGTCGTTCTACGTGGGATAAAACAAATCTCTCTAGAACATGAGTACGACCGATCAGTGCCTGGGTAACAAACATGTCCCTCTACTGCGACCTCCAATCTCCCATCTCCTCTGTACCTATGTAAGGTTGCCATTTGACCACTATCATATCGTTGATCTAGCATCTCCAGTAGGTGGTCTTCTCCAAATGGGGTTGCACAACATAGCCTGTGTACCTATATATAAATGGCTGCCCTGAAGTCCTAGCATTGTCACATATGGTTTGACAAATAGGGAGATTCTCCCAAGCCCATATCTGGAGGATCAAAACTCTTGCAGCTAAAGTTCTCATCCCTTGGTACACTATCTCATGTAGCTCGTGATACTTATGAGCCATAATGGACGATCCCCAACCTATCTTTACTAGCCGAGCCAAAAAGCTCTCTAATATTGGTCCCCACCCACCTTGGAACCCTTGCTGCCCTCTATCATGCATGAACAAACAACCTATGTACCCCGCCATGATGCATGCTCAGGGAGAGTAATGACCTTATCTAGACACCATAATGTCCTAGGCTACCCATCTCTCCAGGATGTCATCATCCCAAAACACGCTACAGATAGATAACATCCTAGGATGGTGTGATGACTCATACTCTACTAGAGGACTACCAAAAGGAATGCAGAGGATACAATAGATGTCCTCCGGGGTCACGGTCATCTCACCAGTGGGCAAGTGAAACATGTTGTGCTCACTTTGGAATCTCTCCACAAGAGAAGTCAACAGTCCGTGATTAACAAAGATATCAGGAATCCCACCTAACTGGCCAAAACCACACTCAACAAGATTTCCAAACTCATCCTTAGACAGACATGGTAGCAATCTCATTGTCAACAAATACGTAATATTGAATTGGACATCTGGGAGTACCTCCTACAAGAAATCAACAAGCAATCATCACTATAACCTCAACACAATATGTCCAAAAGATAAAGCAAATGATAATGAATGCAAATCAACGAATGGAAAATTCAAATTTGGACTCTTTGGGCCTAAAAAATAAACGTTATTTTTAGTACGAGTAAACAAAAATAGTAGAGTTTTCTTGTACGAGCATTCTCATTGCATGATATGAGTAAACTCTATGATATGAGCACACCATACAGTACGAGCACATGTGTATAATGGTGTTTGCTTGTACAAGTCAAGGGTGGCTCTAGTACGAGGATTCCCATAGGCCCATATGAGTAAACATTTGGGAGTGTTTACACGTATGAGAATTCTCACCGGCTCATACGACCAATCGAGAACGTAACCCTAAAAACCTAAAAACGTGCATTAAAATGACAGAAAAGAACTCAAATAGGAGTAAATTTGGATGACTTATCGTTGGTCCATATTTTCTTGGCCGGTTGTGCACCCATTGCTTGTCGAGTCAATGAATTTCTACTGGAACCACCATTTTCACTTAGAAGGTTTTGAAATTTTCAAATTAGAGGATGTAAAAATAAATTGAAATGACCCTTTTGGCCCTTATATAGGTTTTTGACCTATTTTTCAACTTGCTCCAATGGGTGTGAAAATTGCACCCATGGCTAATTTGATCGTCGTGATTCCATTTTTGGGATCGAAATCAAAATCCAAGATCATTTTATTTATCAAAAACATAGTTTGACTTTTTGCCCTCATTGCAGTTGACTTCTTGCATAATCAATCATTTGTCTTTCGAACTAACGAGATTTCTTTCCCCTCAAGTAATTTATTGTGCCAAAATCTTGGTCAACCCTTACCCAAATTTTGGTCAAACTTGGTCAATCGGACCTCATATTAGTGTAGAATATGACTTACAGCCTCATCAAAATCAAATCACTCTCTTCCCGCATTAGGTTATCCATTGAAATTTCTTTTGATCACTGGGGCACTTAGCCATATTATTTCTCTCCTGAGGGGGCATGATCATAACATAAAAAATTCAGTGATCACATCATCAAACATCAAGAAATATTTGAATCTTTAATCAAGTAATCAAATCTTCAAATCAACAAGACCTAATTGCTAGGGGCATCTCAACTTCATCCCACCACATCAAATTGAGATTCTTCGTCATCACACATCTCTAGGGGCATATCAGTTTCATTGCTTCACATCAAGTTGATATTGTCCTTGCTAATCCAATTGGCTTCATCGCATCAAATCAAGTCAATGGCGCTATTGATCTCTTAATGATAATCAGTTTCATCGCTTCACATCAAACTGGTTATTCATTCAAACCAAAGCAATGGTTTAAGAGTCTTTTATGACATTTATCAATTTCATCGCTTCACATCAAATTGGTTAGTTGTCATCATCAAATCAAACAGGTAATCAGTTTTATTGCATCACATCAAACTAAACATTCTAGTCTTCTGATTAGTTCTTGTCCAATCAAGTTCAGAATCAACATCTTTTGAATCAACCGACTTGAGGGTAGTTTCAATACTTCACATCAAACTATTCTTGGTCTCAACCACTAACTGTTCTTTGAATCAATGCATTGATCGCACATCAATTCAAAGAGGGAAAAATGTAATCACCTAAACCATAAGCCCCTAATCTCGATTATTGATCATAAAAGATCTAATCTTGATCAAATATCCTAAGTCCTAATCTAAGGCAATTCAAGTCATGCATTTTATTTGATCTATATCCTGTTTGATTATTACACTTGATCTTATTTAATTAATTAATCCCCAAAGTCTTAAGGTTATTGGCAATTAAATCAACCTTACATCATATATTTAATTAATATTCTAAGATGTTGATTAAATAAATAAACAATTTCCAATTAATCATAAAAATAAATTTAAATTAATTATATTATCACATTTTGAGGAAAATGCATTAAATATTTTAATAAATCCCAAAAATGCATTTATGTCATCATTCTTTAGTTAACTGAATTTGATTTTGGAAACAGTTCAGTTAACCAAGTCACATTTTGGAAACAAGTTAGTTAACTAGAAAACCAATCTAGCTGACTTGCTAGTTGGTTTGGAAGTTCCCACAAGTTAGTCTAGTTGACTTACTGGTTGATTTGGAAGTTTCTACAATGGCTATTTTTTTGAAGCAATCTCCACCGTCTGTCTCCAATTGATCTCAACTGTTCATCCCCAAAGGGATTTCTATATAACCAGGCCTCATTTCTTCACAAAGGATCCCAATTTTTTGAGTTAGAGTTACGCTGTTGGTTTTTGATCACTATTATTTGCACATTTCATAGTTGATTATTATTTTCTTAGTTATTTCATTGTTTTAACATTATAGCTTCATTATTGCATCAAACTAAGATAGGAACACTTTATTTTTCTTAATTGGATTAACTCTTAGCTAATTAGATTAATTTTGCATTTTCATATAGTTGCATTCAAAATCCTTCATTTAGATTCCATTGTTGTCACTGAGTTTGCAATGACCTGAGAGCAAGTTCATACTAGGATCTACTAGAAGAAAATGAGTCACTTTAGTTAATATTAGTTTAAGATCAATTTAGTTTCATTAATTTAGATTAACTATTTAAGGATTCATTGAAGTGTTGTGTTGGTTTAGATCACACATGTTCACACACAAGACCCCCTAACAGTTACTAGGTCCTTTCCCCTAATTTTAAATGAAAATGAGATACAAAACAAAAGATAAATGGTGTGATTTGAAATTGGGCATTAATTAATTAATAAGGATGATCCGATTTTAATGAAGAGGGAGCTAAAATTAAATGCAAAGCCTCTAATTTAAAATAACGATGGAGGGAAAAGAGACTTGTTTCTAAATCCCAATAAGAGACTCGATCTTTTAATGCCAAGAGATGCAATCAATGAGCGGATTCAATTTATTAATGGTAAGAGAGATGATTTTAATTAAATAACACATGGGAATTGATTTTATTAATGAGAAAGGATGATTTTAATTAAATATTAACGGAAATTTAAAAAAAAATGATCCTTTGACTAGGTCAGCTTGGGTGAATATGTTAGAAATATATGTCTACTTGTCATTGATGTTAAACCAAGTAATCTGGAATTGTCTAGATGATATGGAAGTTAGTCCAGAATATGTCGAAAGTATATTGAGGTAACAAATTATGCAAAACTTATTGTAGAGTCTTTTTGGAATGTTGCCGATCCAGAGAATTAGTTCTTGTTCCAGAGGAGTGAAGGTCACCCAAGAATACATGTTCATGCATCCAAATTGTTCATCATCAACCAAAACAATCAAGAAGATAGGCTCGAGATAAAAAACACTTTTATTTGCAACAAGTACATTTATGCTTATCACAATTTACACTTTCCATAAGGCATCAATTTCATTCATGCACTAACATACAATTCATTCACTAACAAGCAATTTCATCATTTCAATGTCATTTATTTTTAAGCCAACCCTCAAATTTAAAACCTCATTCACAAATATTTTTACTATTCATGCATATTTTAAATTTAAAACCTCATTCACAAATATTTTCAATATTCATGCACATTTTAAATTTAAAACCTCATTCACAAATATTTTCACTATTCATGCATATTTTAATGTAACTATTCACAAATGCTTCCAATGTTAAAATGACCATAACGACATGAAAACAAACTCAAATTGAAGCAAGTAGGAAATTTTGTAATATAAATCCATTATTCCACAAAACAAAATGCCATCAAAACCTTAAAATTTCAACGGTCATTTTAAATTTTTTTTATATGTATAATCAACAACATAGGCAACCTTCATTAATGGAGCTAAAAAAAGCTTGAAAATTGAAATTTCTCCAATTAAAATTATGAGAAAACCTATTGGTCTAAATGTACCCAAAATCCCATTACAAGCATCACACAAAATTTTGGTAGCATTTCCTTGAAGATCCATGTTTTTAAAAATTTGAATCAAACAAATTTAATACTCACTCAAATCCAACTCTAAAAAAAGGGAACATGCCTAAATCTGTCTTAAAAATCATTTGTAACAAATTTTAAGCTAAAAGATGGAGAAATGAGAAAGTTATGTGATGCAAAATTGAAATGCAAAGAACTTCCCACATACCAAGTGAATTTTCAAATCCTTGGGGTAGTTTGAAGCTCTTCAAATTCCTAATCCAATGCATCCAATCAGAAAAATTCATCCATAGTTCATTCACAAATCTCATTTTTAAGAATCAAGCAAGAAGGGGGTTTTTCTCTTCAAAAAAATGGCTATTTCAAATAACTCTATTTTTCCCCTTTAAAATTGTATTACCATTCCCTTTTGAAAATATTTAAAGTAAATAAATACTAAACTGAATTTTCTTCATTTCCAAGTGTTGAATCAATACTAATTATGTAATGTTGGTTAAAAAGTGCATAAATACGCCATATTAAGATCATTAAACATTCAAATAAACTCTTTTAATTATTGAATAAACATATACACTATAAAATCCAACATAATAATACGTCACAGTTAAAATAAACAATTACTCCTCTTTTTAAACCTGATTTATTCCCAAGAGCACCAAACACATGCCAAACAACATTTAATCATACAAAAATATATAAAACTCATTTAATCATAAATAACCATTAAACTATAAAAATAATTAACTAAACCATTAAATCAAACAAATCATTAATTTAAACAAATTAATAATTGCAATAAAATCCCTTCAAAATGCATCCAAACACAAAGACACTTATCACAAGGTCTCAACATGGGGTTATAATAACTAGACACTACTAATGGTAATATATAGAGGGTGAATTATTACTCTCATTAAAGACAGATCTTGCTCTATTGAGAAAAATGTGGCTAGGCTTAGGGAAATTTAGGTAATGTGTTAATCTATAGGTAACGAGGTGAATTTGATGCTTGGTACCTATCCGCATTAGTACAATAGCCGAAGCACATATACATATAATATGAAATAGTGTCAAGCAGTGAAGGGGATCGAGATATCATGTGGACCTCTCAAGTGAGTAACTAAAAATTTATCCCTCTTCATACAAATACATCAAATAGGGTCCATAAGAACAATAACATATGCATAATAGTAATTGAAACCTTAGTATATACATGAATTAGTACATTAATAAATTGTAAACATGTGAGTAACTATCATCATATATCGTAAGGAAATATATGAACTATCATCTAGACTATAATGTTAAGTATCCACAATTATCATTGAACAATGTAATTTATCTTGAAGTCATTATCTAACATTAACTAACACTAGGTACCATTTAATTACAATAACAAGTATAGCATAGATTTATTAACTATAAGAAATTAACAACATCATATCATTAATTAACATAATAATACTCCACTTAATGCTAATCTATGCTTCCAACTATATTAACTAATATTTAGTATAACATATACTTACCTGATTTTTCTTCCAAACCATGTTCCAACACCATAGTACCTCCTTTCCATAAAGGGATTGGAGTGGCACTACATAACCGAGATACTAATAGTCCATATTATTATGTAGCAATCAATCATGCTATTGTAAACTAAATGAACTTGATCGTTTTAATAATGTGCTAGAAAAATTGCATGTGATCCAATTGAAATTAGCCACCTTGATACAATAGAGATGTTGCAAAATTGAGCAAAATGAGTTATCTGAGTAATTGAGGAGTTGGTTTGATTAAGTTGGTGTAGTTTTCATTTATTTCAACTTGTTGTTTTTGTCGTCAATAGTGACTATTTTATATGAAACTAGTGTTAGAGTATATTTCTCCACATACAATGTATGATGAGAATTCATTATTGAGTTTTGTTGAATACGATAGCCAACTAAGAGGGGTGTTTGAATCAGTTGTACACAAAATTTTAAACTTAATAACATTGTTGATCAGTTCCACCAAAATTAATTTAATCCTTAATCCTATAAAGATGAAAACATGAAAGTACAACAACCATCAAATACATAAAACACCATATTTACATAAAACCATATTAAGGGAAAAACTATGGAGAAGATTATTCTCAAATATATGAACACTGGTTAAGGTGATTTTTATAGAGAAAGACTCACAATCAGGGGCTCACTGCCTGAAGAAAGAAGACTCACTGCTAGAAGAAGAAAGATAATAGAGAATAGATCCACTTATGATGCATCACTCAACCAATTGATTTGTAGAAACCTTCAACTCGCTACTTTTGTTAGCCAACACTTAAATATCCACACTATCCTCAAACACCTCTTACAGTAACTCAATCAATCTGGGAGATAGATCCTCTTTCATATATCTCCTTCATAAAGGTTTCACATAGGTACACACATGAATGCCGCTTTCACTTTCTCAACCCTTATTAAATCCACAATAATAATTTGTCTTTTATTTATATCAATCCATAACTTACAAAGTCTCCCATAGTTGGCCAAGCAACTAGTTGAATATAAATTGAAATAGGTTCACACTAAAAATTCTAATGGTGGAAAGTAATGAGAAGTGGATCACACCGTGTTATGTCTGGGACCAAAAATATCACCGTACACATTATATTATATCTTTCATTAACTAAGACAAAGAATTAAGCATAAACACCTGAGGTCGACCAAACCTAGAGTAGAAACACCAATGAACTTTGAAAACAAGTCTTTAAAACAAAAAAATTTCATGCCAATTGAAATTAATGAAGTTAAGGACATTAATAATTCATCTCCAGAAATACACCATTAGAAATAGTCATATGATTAAATTAATAAATACATAGCATACATTTCATGTAGAAACCACAGTCGATAATAGCTAAACACAAACAATCTCCAAATCCACTGTAATTCATTATGAATCACAAAAACTTGAAATAGATATCTCCAAAGAGTCTTCAACAAGATACCAAAATATCATCAATAGATTCTCAATATAGAGAGTATGCAGAGAAATATATGAGCAATATACTCAATATTGATTATAGAAAACAATCACATACGACAACACCAACAAGTTGACATCAATTACAACCACACCAACATAGTCATACTAATTCCTCAATCATTCATTCTACCAAGTTCTACAATAATCTCCTTTTTAATTCATGAAAATGTTGTCATGAAGGATTTCACTCGAATTCGCTAAGTTAGAAACCTAGAAATCCAATGAAACATGAAAAGACTTTCAGGTATGTGGGTTTACCTATGGGGAAAGTTAATATCTAGATTATGGTTTAGATTCCCTTTTAGATCACCTAAAACTAACTTTGAATGAAAAAAGGGTATTTAAAATTTAAAACTAAATCTAAAAGGTGATCCATTGAATAATTTAGATTTTTAGGAATCTGAACAACTATTTCATCCTCACAATGAACCATGAATAAAAATAACCCTCACAACTTACATGTAATATCAGATTTCTAGAAAGGTTCAAATTTTCAATAATAATAAAAAGGGAATTTTTTTTCCACAATTAGTATCACTAAAAGAAATAAAACACAAACTTAAATCATATACTCAATATAGAAAAGAAGGCTCTGCACTTTATTCTGAATCAAAGGAAAACTATTTTGTTACAAAAATCTAAAAATCATAAGTTTCAATACCACTCCTGCAGCATGAAAGATATCTCAAAGCTATAATCACCTGCCTAAAAAGAAAATGACTCCAAAAAATAATACAAAACAAAGGCCTTATATAAGGTTTTATACCATCTCCAATGTAGACTCAGGAGAGAATTGAACTCAAACTGGCCTTGAACTGAAGTCTCTCCCTAAAATCATGCATCAAATGAATCTTTCCTTCATGAGTCAAATACAATAAAAAATCCCTCTAAAAAGGGGCTGGAAATGAATTCAATTAGAATCTAATAGCCTCAAAACCCATCTCAACTAATAACTACTCCATATGCAGCTCAAACTAAAGTAGAACTCACTCAAATCTCCTCACTTAGTCTCCATAAAGCATGCATCTAAAAAAACTTCTCTAATTGGTACCACCTGACTCATACAAACTCTCTCTCTCCAAGAGAAACAAAAAATCCTTCAAGCCCATAACTGTAACAACTTTCCTTATTGTCTTCAGACTCTGTATTTATCTTTGTAGTCCACTGATCTTGGGCGTTCAAAGTGTCATTTTACAACCTCTTCTCTTTTCATTGAATTCAGGGTCTCCCTGCTAATTTGTTGAAAATATTCTACTGCATTTGATATTCTATGATTGTATTACGCTCCATATACCAGTGTTACTTAAACAGAGAATATCCCTTCATTCTTTCAACTTTCTACTATTTACGGATATCATGCCCTATTTATAATGATGCTTTTTTTATAAATTGCACATGCATTTGAGCTTTTGTATCCCGGTGCATATCTCTGTTTTGTATTGTAGGATCTCATTGTTGCCATCTTTCTTAGATTGATATAAAAGATAGTCCTCTTGCCATCTTATAGTGACTTTATACTATGAGATTGATTAGCTCTATTCTTTCTTGGTACTAAGACATGCCTATTAAGATGATATGAATGGAGTTTAAATAGCTTTTGAAAATAGAATGACACTCATCCATAGATCTAATGTTCTTTCCATGCTTCCCTTATTGATGCGTATGTGCTATTATGAAACATGCCTTTGACATTTGGTCTCTATTGATCTTTTTCAACTTGATGTTCATGTGATTGGTATATGCATGGTAGTCAACTTCTAGAGATAGTTAGATCTTCCATTTCTTAGTCTCAGTGACTGCCATTATCTATATAATCATTAAAGATATAGTTGGAGATGGAATCAACCCTTCCACCAGCTGATGCAAGCTTAAAAAGTCCACCATTAAACTAGGCAATCACGGATCTCATGTAATGCCCCACCAAGGAACCTAGGAGAAATTAACCTAAAACATGTTACTAAGTTTACTAAATAACTTATTTTCTTAAGAGTTTACAATCAATAATGAATAATAATACGAAAAAAATATAACATTACAAGACAATACATACTCATAAAAGTAATTCAATTACAAATTACAAGTTTCAAGGGTTTCATGATGTAGAATTACATATTAGTTAACTAATTTACTAAGATCAATCTATAACATAATTACACATGATAAATCTCACACTCATTTTAAAACACAAATTGAAGTATTCCTAATTCTTTACTTAATCATAATGAAAAGAACACAAATCATCAAGTACACTAACATAGTCATTTCAACTGAATAATAAGATACATCCATTACATAAATAAAATCAAAGGTACATACAACAAGATACAAAATGATACATCATAGTATTCAAGATAATACATCTTCCACTGCACATGTCACAGGGATAACAATAATACAATACAAATACATATACATCTCTAGAATCAATGTCACTAACCAATACATAAAAATGAATCATCTAAGCACAAAGTCACAAACATCAAATCTCAATGGCTATAGCATCACTACCACAAGACCATGTGGAACCAAGAAGTCCACTCCCACTGTGCTGAGAAGATAACACCAGGCCTCACTCAAGGAAACATCCAAAAAATAAGAAAAACTAATACCAAGGTACACTGGACAAAAATTGTAGTAAATGGTTATAAGGTTATCAAGAGTAAATGATCAAGACACAAATCCGGTGTACCAAATTCAATGTAGGAACCTAGTACACCTATAGGGAAGTGTCATCACATAAGTCAACTCTAGGATTACCCTTGTAGTCTCTCTAGATCCCGAACCCCTAGTGACTCTATGCGGTATTAATAGTCCTTTTGTACAGAAAAGGAAAACCAAATATGCTAGACCTCAATGTATCTCTCGATGGGAAAACATCTTCTCCCACTCCCATCCTTAGCCTGTACTAGCACTCAAGGAATGGGTGAGGAACAATTATCTTATTAATTTTTCTATCCTAATAGATTATTATGTTATTATTTATTAAGTCAACTTACAAAGGATACCCAAGTCATCACTTTAGGGATCCAATGCCTCGAAAGTAATCCACTTCCCCTTTATGCTCCTAGATAACCTACCCTAATTCTCCCAACAAAAGAACCAAAGAGAAAGAAAAACCAAAACCATAAAAGACTTCTCGTAAAATAGTAAACCGTGAATGTCATCAAAGACGAGTGCTGGAGCATAAAAAATAATATGTCATCCTATATAAGGATCCAAACTATCCATCCCATATTGGACATCTCAATGAATCAAATACTTACACATGGTTATCATATCACAAGATAAATCAAACTCAAGAACAAGTCATCAATGACTTCACTCTCCAACCTGGAGTAATAACATAATCAAAGACCATCACTTTAGATATAGATCAACCACAATAGAAGAAACAGGGTGAACAAGTAAATAAAATTATCAACAACATAATGGTTGTCACCTCCTTAAGGTCAAATAGAGTAATGATCGAGACTCAAGAATGCATACTTAACTCAAAGATGCACATAAGAACCAATCTTGTAATGAAAAAGGTTATGAACTTTCTAGAAACTAACCCCCAAAGAGTAACAACCATAAAATAATTTGAGTCTCAAAGAGAAAAATCCAACCTAGGGAATACTTCTACCCAAACTAACCTTAATCAACAAGGCCAAATAAAATAAATCCCAATTAGAAAACACTATGCTACTAAGCACCCTCACATCAAAGATTTCATTAAGAGTAAATCAACTATTTACAAAGTTAACCTTCATAGATTAATTTATAATACTCCTTATACAAAATAATATTTTAAGTATAATTACTAAAGAACAATATATTAAATAATAATCAATAATATTAATCTCTTATAAATTAATTTATAAAATTCCTTATATAAATTAATTCATTAAATATAATCACTAAAAAATATAATATAATTACATAACATTAACATAATTATTAATTAATAAATATTGATATTAAAAAAATTAATTATTAAATATTTGTAATTATAATTAATACATATTAATTAATTATAAATTAAATTTATTTATTTATTTATATTTATATTTGAATATTTTTTTAAAATAATAATATTTGAAAGTGGGGTGGGGGGGAGGTGGGAAGGGGAATACCCCACCCCCACGTTGTCGTGGCAACGCTGCCTCCAATAGCCTTGCCATTGCTATGACAAAAAGGGCTGCCGTCGGCAGTAGCTACTGCTTATGACAATGGCTTATGCTGTGGGTGGGGTTAATTCTGTTTGCAAGTGGTCAACACATGCACATGCACATATATGGAATGTTGTCATTTATGCACATATATGAAATGTTGTCATTTATGGCAACACTTATTAGTTTTATGATCACACATATTGTATATCATGAGTATGTTTGAATGTAGTTGTTGAATGGAAAAAATGCCTAAGTCCACAGATTATTCCAGTAACCCATTCTGATAGAAAAGCTTAGGGAGCTTCACATAAATTGTATTAAGGCTTGCAATCTTAATGACATTCTTTTAAGACACTAATGAGCACATGTGTGAGGTCGCACGTGTTAATAATGAAGGATTGAATAGATATGTTTAGTTGATTGGATGCGAAGATGGGAAACATAGCACTACTTGTTAGCGATCATTGAGGCCAACCTTGTGAGCATTTGGAAAATTATTTTTGGATGCTATCTTGGATTTGAGGCCAACTAAGGATGTTAATGAAGCATGCAATTGCGCTTGAATTAATATGATGTTTAGATAGAGTAATGCCAACTAGCTTTTGTAATTATACCTCTAATAGGATATAAGTATACATACACTTTTGTAAAAGTGTGCGGTGTGTAATTATGAAGATATAGATGGATGTTAGATGCGAATTGTGAAGACATCAAAAGGAAGAGAAGAGATCAAGAGGAAGGAGAAAAAGAGGAGTTCTTCTAGGAATACTTTATTAACTCTTTGTATTTTGGACAACAAATTTGTTGTAAGTGTTGTTGCACCTATTATACACCCCTAATAGGGTTTGTTTTCCTTTAGCAAGGCTAGGATCTTTAATAGGGTTGATTCCTTATTTGGAATCTCAATGTATATCCCTAATTAGGGATTTGCCTATATTGTATTAATCAGCTCCTAACAAGGTTTCAAGATTCATAGTGCATAATTTTATGGGTACCATCCCCACCGAGGTTTTCCCTTGGCCAGGGTTTCCTCGAAAAAACATATGGTGTTATGAGTTCTTCTATGTTTTCTATGTTTCATGGTTATTTATTTTATGTTATATCTTTATATGTTGGTTAAAGAAGTTAAATAAGTTTGAGAATTCAATAAAGTACTATAACACATATTCACCCCCCTCTCAGTGTTACCAATCCTAACAATTGGTATCAAAGCATTAGGCCCCTGAAAGGAAAGATTAACATCTTTGGAGAGATCAAGATGGATTTGGAAAACTTGAAGAAGAATTATGAAATGGCCCTGAAAGATGTGGACATTGTTAATGTAGATAGAGTGGATCTAAAGTACAAGCTAAGGAAGGTAGATGACTTTATCAAGAAATTGAAGCAACAACTTGAACATGAGATAAAATTGAGATATGATATTATGGAAGCACAAAATGAAGAATTATCATACCAAGATTAGATTGAGCAGCTGAAGCATGAAAAGGACTCCTTGAATGATGAATTAGAGATCACAAAATTGAACCTGATGAAAGAACTTGATGTTGAAAAAGAAGTAAATGAAAAATTTTAAAATGAACTTTCAAGTACAAAGGATAGGATGCAAATGTTGGAAAGAGAGTTGAGTACATTAAAGACAAAATATGATAAGATAGAGAAATAATGCATCACCATTACTGGTGAACTTGATCAGACTAAAGGTCACATAGAGAAAATTTATGAGAGTAGACATAAATTGGATGAACAAATTGACATGCAGAAGCTTGTTGGAGATAAGATAGGAGTAGGATTTAATGACAATCCTGATTAGAAAAAAGATAGAGTTGTTGTAAACCTTGATTCACCTAAGAATTTAGAATCTGAGGCTGTGATAGTAGAACCCAAGATACCACCTTGCAAGGACAATGACAAGGGTTTCAACCATGAAGATCAATCCAAGGAACCAACTGAAAAAAGTATTCCTAAGCCCAAGTTTATTGATTTTTGTTTTTATTTCTATTTGTATGGACACAAGATGAGAGATTTTAGAAAATCATATATGAGATCTAGCAGACCTACATATGATCACTTAGATAATTTTCTTAAGAAGAAAAAGGAGAGAAGTCTGAATGAGTCAAAGATAGAAAAATGTGAATGTAGTAAAGATGAAAAACATAGACAACCCGAGGATAAGGAAACAAGTAAAGAAAATGATATTATGCAAGATGGTATTTCTAATAAGGATGATGACAAGAAAGTTGAAGAAATTAAGAAACTTATTACCATACCTAGAAAGAATGTGTGTTACAAATGTAATAACTTTGGTCATATTGCCAAGCATTCTAAGTTGCAGATTAATTATAGCCAATTGAAACCTAAGAAGAAGATGAAATGTTTTAAGTGTAACAATGATGGACATGTAGTGAAGTATTGCAAATTTAGAGGATCAGTGAAGAAGTCTTTCAGACCATTCACAAAGGAAAAAGAGCTGAATGGAGAAGATAGAGAGCTTGCAGAACTGAAAGAAAAATTTAAGGAGAAATTGGTCAAACAAAATGAACATGTGGAATTTGAAGTTAAGAAAGATGAAGAGCATAATGCGAGCATTCACAAGAGTCCTAAGAGTCTTGTTGAATCATTTCTCGGGTGCATTGCTTCACCATCTTTATAGTGGGAAATGTATGCCTTAGGGGGAGTTGAAATATTAAATCCAGTTAGATACAAAGCCCCTATATGGATGATTTAAGCTATGCAAACTTTAAGGTAGCTTA
Organism: Chamaecyparis obtusa; assembly: GCA_027943335.1. Lineage (NCBI taxonomy): Eukaryota > Viridiplantae > Streptophyta > Pinopsida > Cupressales > Cupressaceae > Chamaecyparis > Chamaecyparis obtusa. The sequence continues at coordinate 61,088 of BSBK01008095.1, read as the reverse complement.
GTTACTATGTTGTGTGATCTTGGACAAGATCGCATCAGTTTTGGAGATGTATGTGAGAAGGTCTACCAGTTTGAGCCTGAACTGATTTCTTGCAGATTTATGGGTAGTTTTTGGGACTTGTGCCAAATTTTTTGTAAGGTTAATACTATGGTCAAATTATCTACCATTTACACTAAGATCAGAGTACATTGAAGAGTTTGGAGAAGTAGTTGGATCTTGAAGTGTTTGCAGCTGTGTTCACAAAATCCTCACACGACCATGCGAGCTAGATATTTGTGGTTATTCCAAGAAATATTCATTAATTGTAGTAACAAAATAATTAGTATAGATACACCTAAGGTTTTCAATGTACTTGAGAGGAATAAATACAAATTTAAGAGTCATCCCTTGAAATCTATTGAAGAGGATCAAGAGGGTGCATTTTCACAGACTCTAGTTGGTGTTCTTCATGTCAAAGAAATTAGGGCATACATACTTAATAAGATTGAATTCATAGGCACATTATATATTTATGATAAAATGATAGGGTTATATAATGCAGACAAAACCCTAAGAGAAGAATGTAGGAAAGTTCACGGGTTGCCAATAGTAAAATACATAGAGAGATTTGAATTTGACGAATTAGACTGGATAAAGATTGTATTAAGTAGAATACATGATGAATTCATATGGATTGGTAGAACCCCAACTAAGATCACCAAGGAACTACTGCATGAGATTAATAGATTACCTATGATAGGTAAGATACCTATTGCTAAGAAGAACATAAGGTTTGGAGTAGAAAAACTAACAAAAAGAAAATGGAACAAAAGAGCCATGACTATAAATGACATCACACAAGAAGATTTCAAGCTAGTAGAAATGATATTGGGATAAAAATTCCAATATAACAACAAATTAAACAATGTGTCAGACAATTTTGTTCACATGGCATACAAGATGGTAATTGTGGATGAGGAGTATGACCTATGCGAGGTCCTAAGGAAACAAGTAATGGAAAATATAGTGCAATAAAGTGAAGCAAAAAACACATTTCACATTTGGATCATTGATTATGTACATATTCTTTCATGTCATGAGAAGATTTCCTAACATGTACCTATCAAGATTTGATAGATGCTCCATGTAGAAGGTTTGTGATTGTTATAGGAGAAGTGATGAGAAAAATAGGTATGTTGAGATTGTAGGAATGATGAAAATCTTCTAGAAGAAAATGCATGAAACTGAAAGAATCCCTTGGAGGCTAGCTGATAAGTATAAAGATGACATCTATTTTATGGTGAAAACTAAAAACACATGTTTTGAAGCAGTGGAACTTAGAACTTCATGGGCTATGAAGTTGATTATGCAATTTTGGAGCTTCACATTCAACATGTCCTATTGTCTCCTATAGACCCCAATACTCCTAGATGGGGCACATATGAAGAAAAATACACAAAAGTAAAAGAAGAATTGGTAAAGGGAAGAAGGGAGAAGAAAGTTGAGTCCCTTGTTGACAATATAGCATGGCAACATGGAATAAAAAAAGAAGAGATGAAGTCTGTCAGGGAAAAAGTGGTAGAACTTGGGGAGAAATATAATATTCCCCCTCCTCAACCTAATATTGAAGCACCTCAAGTAGTAGAGATTAAAGAAGAAGGAGAAAATGAAAAAGATGAAAATCCTACACCTACTAGGAGGACATCACATAGGCAAGATGCACGTGTAGCTACACAAGGTCAAACACCTCCCAAAGCTAGACCAAAGGCAATGGCTAGTGGACTAGGAAGAAAGAGGAAAACACTTGATACCTCCCCATATTCACATGGGAAGGACAAATAGAAAAAGATTGCAAAATAGGAACAAGAAGAGGAAATTCATGCCATGGATACATAGAAGATCAAGGAACAAAAGAAGAAGGAATAAGAAGATGAAAAGGATAGAAAAATTCAAGAGGCCAACCTAAGGGCACTTGAAGTAGATAAGAAGAAAGTGGCAGAGGCAGAACAAAAGAAATGCCAAGAAGAACAAAGGTATTTGTTTAAGACCTTCTTAAAATTTCTAGAAAAGAGAGTAGTGAAGGATGGAAAGCTTGCCTCTATTGAAAAATACTTTGATAGATATGATGAAGAAGGAAAAAATAAGATGGAAGATATAGTTGTGGAGCATCGCCTTCAAAAAGAATCTGATTGAAATAGAAGGTCAAATCAGTAAGGACCTATTTGAGAGATTAGAATGAAGAAAAAAGAGAGCCCTTGATGAAGACACCAAGATGAGACACAATATTCTTTTATAGAATATTCCTACCATGATAGGGAGTGAGATGGTAGAATGGTTTGAAAAGTTAAGGCCAAAGCTGAGGACCAAAACTAGAATCATTACGTTTATGGCCCACAAATATGAAGAGGTTGAAAAAGAGACACATGAAAAGGTTGGACAACTACTCCTTGAGGAGCGACCTGACCTTGGAACATCTAGAAGGACCCAAACCCCGGTAATCATATCCATAGAGCCTACAATTTCCAAAATTGCAGAAGTAGATGAAGTTGCAAAGGAGACAAAGGTAGTTGATACTACCTTACCTAATTTCTACATTGACAATGTTGGGATTTCACCAGACACAAAGCATGATACATTTGATCCATTTCAGATAATTGAAACTTTGGTCAATATTGATGAAATAGTAAAGAATATTGAGCCTCCAAAGATCATTCATGAAGAATCAGCTAAGAAAGAGAAACAAAATGAGAAAAGACTTGAAAAAGAACATGTATTTGAAGAAAAAGGTGAAGAAAAAGAAACAAAAAAGGAGAAGGAATGAGAAAAGGTAGAGGAACAAGAAAAAGGATTGTTACCTATCACCCCTTTTGCTACACCTAGTTTGTTGGAAAGTGGATTCCAATCACTCCTAACCAACTTAGAGGATATGGATGTCACAGATCTTATGCAGTGGTAAGTACTTGCTTTTGAAAAAGAAAAGGAGAAATAAGAGAAAAAGACTAATAAGACTGCAAAGACAATCCAGCGAGCAACACAAGTGTTGAGTAAGTTTTTTATTACACCTCTTGTAGATACTGCAAATCTTATAACTAATATAGATAATATTCTAAGTACTATAGAACAAAATTTTGATACAATAGAAAAGGAAGGAATAATACAAGTAGTGGAAGATTTCAAAAAGTTAAGAATGAAAGATACTCTTGATGAGATCAAGAGTGATCTTAATACATTGATTTCCATTGAAAGAGTAATCAAATCTTGTCTTAAAGATGGACAAGACCTATATAGACTCTATATGACTTCAAATAAGCATGTAAAGAGCATATCATATATAATATTTCAGGATGAGGAGGCTTTGGAAAACCTCTCTAAGGATTTTGAAAGTAAGAAAATTCTAGACATAAACAAGGAAGAAAATAGGATCATGGATAAAATCCATACCCTACAGTTGGAAAAGGACAGAGTTCATAGAAGATTCTAAGAATTAAGGATCTTTTTGACTCCAAAGACCAGTGTCTTGGAGAGTACTCATGAGGACCTTCAACTTGTCCTCAAAACATTTCAGGGATTAGTACCTACTGATGTAGAGGAAGCAGACAAGGCCATATTTGGTCTCAATGGAATGATTTAGGTAGCAGAGGCAATCAAAGAAACTTGGGATGTAGACATGCATATTTTGAAGATAAATTACAAAGATGTACTGCAGATAGTTGAACTATGATTTTGTACACTCCATTTTTGTTATTTTGGTAATTGATCTTGACATTTCAGCACCCTTTGTCATTGATGTCAAAGGGGGAGAGATAGAAGAAGAAAAAATGCAAAATGTAATGAGAGAAAGAGAGCAAGTGTGTAAAATGGAAATACAACAAACATAAATAAAGAGAAGTTTCTTTTGAATTCTATGTGTTGGATTTTTGTCAGTATATTTCCTTTATGTTTTTGCTTTGATGATGCACTTAGTCATTTTTTCACTAAGTGTTGCCATAAATTCCAAAGGGGGAGATTGTTGGCAAGTGGTCAACACATGCACATATAGGAACATGCACATATATAGAATGTTGTCATTTATGGAAACACTTATCAATTTTATGATCACACATATTGGATATCATGAATATGTTTGAATGCAATTGTTGAATGGAAAAATGCCAAAGTCCACAGACTGTTCCAATAACCTAGTCTGACAGAAAATCTTAGTGAGCTTCACATAAATTATATTAAGGCTTTCCATCTTAATGAAATTCTTGCAAGATGCTAATGCACACATGTGTGAGGTCACACATGTTAATAATGAAGGATCGAAGAGATATGTTCAGTTGATTGGATACGAAGACATGAAACAAAGCATTACTTATTTGCGATCACTGAGGCCGACCTTGTGAGCATTTGGAAAATTATTTTTGGATGCTATCTTGGATTTGAGGCCGACTAAGGATGTTAATGAAGTGTGCAATTGCACTTGAATTAATATGATGTTTAGCTAGAGTAATGCCGACTAGCTTTTATAATTATACCTCTAACAGGGTATAAGTACATAAATACTTTTGTAAAAGTGTGTGGTGTGTAATTATGAAGATATGGATGGATGTTAGATGAGAATTGTGAAGACATCCAAAGGCAGAGTAGAGATCAAGAGGAAGTTGAACAAGAGGAGTTCTTCTAGGAATACTTTGTTAAATCTTTGTAATCAAGACAACATATTTGTTGTAAGTGCCGTTACACCTATTGTACACCCCTAACAACGTTTGTTTTCCTTTAGCAGGGCTAGGACCTTAAACAAGGTTGATTCCTTATTTAGAATCTCAGTGTATATATCCCCTAACAAGGATCTACCTATATTGTATTAATCATATCCTAATAGGACTAGAACTCCTAATAGGGTTTCAAGATTCATAGTTAAAAATTTTGTGGGTACCATCCCCACCGGGGTTTTCCCTTGGCCAGGGTTTCCTTGAAAACAAATATGGTTTTATGAGTTCTTCTATGTTTTTCTTTGTTGCATGGTTATTCATTTTATGTTATATCTTTATATGTTGGTTAAAGAAGTTAAAGAAGTTTAAGAATTCAATAAAGTACTATAACATTGATTCACCCCCCCTCTTAGTGTTACCAAATCCTAACAAATTCCCCACCCAACTAATTTGTTTTTTAACGTTTTTAAAATTTATTTATTTAATAAAATAAAAATCTATTTTATTTATTTATTATTATCTTTTTTACATGTATATATATTTTCTAATGAATATCCAAAAATCAAAGGAAGACCAAATATAAAAAACAAGACCTAACATGTACATGATTTTCTCAAAACCCTAATAACAAAGATACCTTGACCAGATGAAAATATTTGAATACAAACACATAAAATCAAACACCCAAAGATGAAACTCTACCCAAGTGTTTCCCACAAAACTTACACAAGAAGAATCTAGTTTTCCATATCTCAAGGAGGAAGAAAGTTGACAATCACATGAATACTAGGCCCGAAGACGACAAGCTTCAAAACCTACCTCAATTAAAAGAATGATTCGAGAAGAAATGAAGAACACAATCCAAAATCCAAAATTCCATCTTTCAATACTAATTTGTTGATCCCAAAAATTGCTTGCAAGAGAATTCTTCAAAACTTGATTGAATAATTTGTCAAATGGCCTCCTAAATCTATTAAATAGAAAAGTAGAAACTAAAGTTGAAAAAATGCAACTCCAAATTACAGAATTAGAACTCAACTGTTAAAAATAATAAAACAGTTAACTCAAAATCACATAAATCAAAACTCAACTCCAACCTCATTTTTATCAATTCTCTTTTGCATAATTAATTAATTATAATAATAATTATATGCACTTTTCAAATAATAACTTTTAACTCAACTTTAATTTAGAATTCCTAATTGCTTTTATAAATTGAATGCACATTTAAATTACATTATCATAATTAATTAGATTTATTATTTCTTAGCATATTTTAGATATGCACTTGACACTGTAAATATCAATTACATTAGTTTGTCATTAATTCTCAAATTAGATTTAATATGTAGTTAAATCCCAATTTCCCATTGTTATCTATTTTAATTAAATCCCTTTATTAAACATAAATATTTAATCAATTCTCATTAATTAAATACTTGTTTAGGATGAAAAAAGGTGTTAGTAAATTTAATAATGTAAACTATGTGAGATGTATTCATTAATTAACCATTTCCACACTAACATTCAAAATACAAGAGAAAGAGGGGCTTTTAGGGGTAACTCTCATTATAACCTAAGTTAGATTAGCAAGACCCAAGAAGATTAGGGGATGCTAATGTTAAACCAAAATTATACTAAATAAGTACATAAGAAATTCCTCTTTCATGCAATGCAAGATTTGATTAATATTGTGTAAATGTACTTGTAAAATTGAACTAATTGATTTAGCAAGATAAGAAATAGAGATCTAGGTGCTAAATGTAAGCAATCAACCCAATTAAGATGTGAACAAAAATATAAGAAAAGATATGAAATAAATAATGAGTTACTCACCTTGAAGTATTAAGAGGGATATTCTTTTCTACTCATAAAATTGTTGTTCTAGACCCGTAGCTAAATTCTTGATTGCAGATTTGCGATCACGGTTGAAAACCAAGAAAATAATGAAAATGTCAAGCTGTTTGGATTAGGTTGACCATGTCACTATTCTCTTGAATAGGTCAACCAAGTCACCATGCTCTCGAGGCACTTTATTGAAGTCAACCTATATTTTTCTGGTAGATCTCTATCTGCAACTTCTAGATCTGTACCTGCAAGTCTGAGATCCTACTCCTACACATAGAAAACTAGGTTTTAGGTTGTGGTGGATAAGGGCTTGCATTGGTCAATCCCTAGATTGAGGATTCAACCTTGAATTGAAATGTAAATGTGTAAATGAAACTTGACAAATGTAAATATTTACCTTTCTTGAAGAAACCCATGTCGATAAGGATTTTGTGATGCTTGTATGTTGTAGATGTTGAATTTGCAATAATGAAAGTAGGACATCTCCAAAAATGTAATAGATATACCAAAACCACTTTATGGAGCCATGGATGTAAGTGTGCATCAAATGAAGAAAATGATGAATGCCTCAATGTAGATCTTCTCCCTTGATGTCCAATAATATTCTAGATCTGGAAGAGGAAAGATGCCCAAAAAGGATCCTTGAATCTTTGAAGACTTGAATGCTTGAACGCTTGAATGTGAGATTTCTATCATGAATTTTCCTTGTTGCTTATTCTTTCTTTCATGCTTCATCCTTGCAAAATGAGGTTCCTATGCTTGTTTTTATACAAGTTTCCAGGTGGGAAAATAAAGCAAGTTGATGGGGTCACCACATTTTAAGAATGAATTCCCCAAGACAACACGGGGCCCAAGGTTCACAAATCCTAGGGTATAGGTTGAATTGGTCAACCTATTCCAGGGTTGGCCCATAGGGAGCTAACCCTAAGGTATCAAATACTACACAGATGAAAGTAGGAAAAAAAGGGCTGAACAAGAGAAAAAGGGGACTGAGCACGAATCCATCCATGACCTAAGAAGTTGATAAAGGATGAGAGCTAAAAGGTATTAAATGAAGAGTGCATCAATTTTAAGACAATACATTTAGCCCCCACTTTAGCGGGAGTATGAGTTTCCTCAAACTCATGGTAAAGTAGATCAAAGAGCAAGATATGATCTTCTCATGACTAAGGAGATGAAGAAATCATCAAGCCCCCAATAGACTTGATTCTTCATCATATCCAAAATCATAATAAGAGAGATTTCACTAGAGAGAGAGAGAGAGAGAGAGAGAGAGAGAGAGATCACCTCTCCCAATAAGGTTTGTGTTCCTTATTGTGAACCACACCAAAGGGATAAGATTGAATAGTCTAGCGAATTTGTGTTCCTGATAGTCAATTCCATGAAAATAAAAGGGGTAGGGTCAAATGGTCAAATGGGTTTCTGTGCCCAATAGTCAACCCTAAAAACTTTGTGTCTTGTGGTGGCTTTACACCCCCATGATATAGTACTCCTATACTATGAGAATGGTTTTTTTTAATGTCCTAGGATAGGTCAAATGGTCTAGCAAGTGTGTGTGGCATGCTAGTCAACCAATCCAAGACATATAGGAAGAGTAACTAGCCCTAGAAAGTTGTGTTATGCTAGTATACTCTATATGTTATGCGTGAAATGAAGAAAAACATATTAAAATAAGGGGACCATGTATGCCCCCCCTTAAGATGGAAAAATAAGTGTTTATTTTGGCATCTTAAGGAGGCGGTGAAGAAAAATAAAGAAATTGCAACATCAAGATAATATCCACAAGAAAAACCTAGTCCAAGCCAAGGAGGTCACAATTCCCATGAGGCTATAGAAGGGAAGAATGCAATGAGATACCATGCAATAATTGAAAAAGGAAATTCTTGTAAATGATACACACTTTGTGAGGCTCCAAGGTAACTGATTTATCTACCATGGAAACCCAATTAAAAGATTAGATGTCACATGATAAACAAATAACACATAACCAAAGGAAAAGTGGATCCTTAAGAGAATGAGAGAGATGAATATGATTCCTTTTCCCCCCAAGTGTAGGAACAAGAGAAAAGAGGACCTATTATGCTACTCACAAAGTGTACCATGCATGAAAATGAGCCCCCAAGAGATAGGATAACAATGTTACATGGCATAGAGAAACATAATAGGGACTTAAGATATTGTTTAAAGAAATCAAGATTGAAATAGAGCTCATCATAAGGAGATATGTGAAGAACCTCATTATTGATGAGTTATTTAATCTTTGTAAATCTTTTCAATCATTATTAGAGTGATCATGATAACGACGATACATGACAAATGAAAGATTCATAAATTTTTTACTATGTTTATTTCTATGTTTAGGTATAGTAATCACCTTAGCACGAAAAAGTTCAAGTAAAATGATTTATTGATTAAAATGATAAGATATGTTAGATAATGAAGGAGAGGGTGTGGACAAAGAACTAGATTCAAGACTTTGTTGCACACATCTTGATTTATGATTGAAAATGATGTTGAAAGAATGTTGACGCCCCCCATTACCTAAGGGCATTTTATTTTCTTGTTGTTGTTTACCAAAGACATTCTCAATGAATCTATGATAACCATAACAAGAGTCCATATTACTAGGTTTTATAGATTCATAATGAGTGAAAGTAGCAACAAATTTATTAGAAAGAGGAGTTGTTTTAGATTTCATGAATGAAACATAATTAAATCTATACTCTCTAATAAAGGTTGGTGTGAAATCTAAGGATCCCCAATCATCTTTTGAAATAAAAATTGTAGGAGGATCATCATTAGATTCTTGATCTTGTTTTTCCTAAACATTTAGATAACTATTTGGTTTAGTGTCTGCATGAAGAGTGTACAACATATTGTTGTAGATAAACTTGAATTTTTAATGAAGAGTTGAAGGAATATCATGCATAGCATGTAACCAAGGTCTAACCAAAAGAAGGTTGTAATTAAGAGGTCCAGACATGACATGAATGGGAGTATTCAAAATAACCAAACCTACTTTGATAGGTAAAGTGATGATGCCTAAGGTTTTCTTAGAAATATTATCAAATCCACGTATGGGCACATTTTTAGGTTTGATATTTGAAAAATTGATTTTAATTTATTTGAGCATGTCCATACTAAAAATATTAAGCCTGGATCCATTATCAATTAAGGTTCTATGAATGAGGTTACCATTGATAAGGATGGCTACCATAAGAGCATTGTAATGATATTGAATATCTTTAGGAGGAAAATCATCATGAGTAAACACAATTTGAGGTGGAGTAGGTGTAGCATTCATGCATTTTAAAAAGGAATTGATGTTATATTGATTAGGAGGTGAAGTTGGAAGAGGGCCAAATATTTTTGCAAGGCTTCATGATATGTAAGTGATGTTTGAAGAAGTTTTCAAAGAGAAATCTTGGTGGGGGTATTACGTAATTGTGCTACCAAATTATATTCATTCCAAGATTTTGAGAAAGATGGGGTGGAGGGGGAAGAATGGGTTGCGAATGTGGGAGAAAAGTAGTAGGTTGAGGATTATTTCTTGTACGATAGGTGTGAGACACCACATGATAATCCAAATAATTGCTAGGTTCTCCCTTAAGAGTTATGGAAGGACAACCTTTAAGGGTGATAAGAGGTTTATTTGATGGAGGGTAACCTTTGAGAGTGAAAATAGGTTGAGCAACATTAACTTGATTAAGATCTTTCTTCTCCATAGACTCATCACTAGAAGGGAGAGCATTAAGGATATTTCTATTATCCTCTTGTCCCAAGGAATCCTTAGAATGAGGATTGTAGACTTCCATTAATGCTTCATCTCTACTAGGAGCATTAAATAAAGGCAAATTTATATTGATAAAAGTATTTATAATGTCTTCCTCTTTCTCTAAAATATACCTATGAGGAGAGTATGTTTTAGGAAAAGGATAAAAATCAAGTGTGCCATGTTGAAAATAAAAAATTTCTCTTTCATGAGAATATTCAACATTATTATCTAGAGCTTCATCCCAAATAGTGATATTATGAGTGGAAGGAACATATCTATAAATAAGGCACACCATAGAAGAGGAATAATTATGAGGTAAAGTGGAATTATGATGCAGTCAAGGATGGTGGATCCAATTAAGGACAGTCCAAACCTTGCAACCAATAGAATTACATAGTGGAATACTCAACACAACAGATAACACAACAAATGTTTCAAGTAATTTGAATAAACATGCTCAATTGTAAGGCCTTTCGAGTTAGGGCCAATTACAAAATGAAACAATTCTGCAAGATCCACAACAGATCCAATACAATCTCAGCTAGTTCATCTTTGAAGACAATCAAAAGCTGATGGAAAACCTAAGGCAGATCTAAACTTGAGCTTGCAAGCCTCTAAGAAATCTCCTTGTTCCCATGTATGCAAACCCCTAGCTCTACTAAAAACAACTATCATATTACAATCTGATTTGCAAGATCATCAAGAAATTTCCACAACTTCACCAACTTCAACTTTCAGAACCTCAGATCTGACTCACTAAGTCTTCAAGTCATGAACTTCTTTGATCCCCTAATGATCTCTCCTCCTCTATCCCTAAACATCTACCCAAACATCCTATAAGTAATAATTATCAGCCACAAGTCGGCTAGATGAAACCCTTAAATCCCCAAAACAAATAATTAAATGCCATACAAGTCGGCTTAAAAATGTATACAAACATTTAATTCAGAATGTTGGCCTATAACAATAGCTACCAACAATAAATGCACCACGTTAGCTCAACAAATCATATAGAACTCCAGTTGGTAAACAAGAACTACCAAGCGATAGTGAATTAACCGAGTATGCCAGGCATCACCAAGTAGCAGTGTCGATCGAGCACCATAGGCATGACCGAGTAACACTTTCACCAAGCACCAGAGACTACTGAGTTCCTTCAGTGATCAAGCTTCCTTCAATGACTGAGGCCCTCGGTCAAGGTTGCAATCGAGTAACACCGACCAAAATACCAACACCCCATGCAGTTTCACTGAGGACAAAGAATGCCCCTACCTTAACCTTGGATGCCCCTGCATCAGACACTCAAGGTTCCAAAAGATGTTCATATGTAAGAAGAACATCTTTCAGGATTTAGCACATAAATCCTGAACTGGTTCTTCACATACAAGTCCTCCACCTTTTCTGCTTGTAAACTCTTCCACTTCAGTTTCCTTTGTCTCTTCAAGTCTTTCCTTGACAATGTATAGGTCAGTTCTCCATACTGATCATTCATTTTCTTTGGATCCACAACCTCAACTCAGCTACCAATAATCAGGCTTCTCCTATCGAGCATTGTATCCATCAAAGGCATCGGTGAAAACTTCTTGTCATCCTTCTCAACAATAAATAAATTCTGGACATAGTCATAAATAGCTCTGCAATCATATTGCCAAGGTCTACCGAGCAATATATCACAACTATTCATCTTCACAATATCACGAAGCACAAGATCCTTGTACTGGTCAATCTGAACATCAATGAAGCATTGTTCTCTAACTTCCAAAGCATGAACATCTTGTAACCAGCCAAGCCTATAAGGACAAGGATGCTTCATTCTATTCAAATCAAGTTTCTAAACCATGTCCTCAGCAACAAGGTTATCAGTACTGTACACACAAAATAGTGCACTTCTATGAATCATTACAATCAAGAACACTCAAGAATGAGGTCTCAAAAACTGATCCATAGCTCCTTAGGCATGGAGTGCAAGGGTGTTTAAGAATGCTCTCAGCTAGAGCTATTAAGCCAATAACCTTGCTAGTAAACCATGCAATGGGAGATTCAAATGAAGACAAGGGCAAGAATGCCAATATCCTCAAAAATCAAATGAAATGCAATGCAAGCTAGATTAAGATGAATATGCAAGTTAAACTATGGAAATGAAAGAACAAGTATTACAAAGCCTCCTAATTAAGCTAGATGAAGTAATCTAAAGCATAAAGGAAACTAAGCTAAGTATGAAGCTATGAATGCCATGATAATGCAAGAAATGAAACTATGATAAAATGTAGATGCAAAAGCCAAGAATGCTCCAAATCTTCAAAAATCTCCAAAGTGACCTAGAAAACCTGCAGCATAACATTAACATAAAAAGTTGGGGATCTAGAATGAAGAAGAGAACTCTCCCTTTTATAAGAAATGAGAAAGAATGGACCATGGAGATTAAGAGGAAAAAGATTTAATCAATGGTGGAGCATCAAAGAGGAGCAATCCATGTGCACAAATATCCTCCAATGGGAAAATAAGAGTTGACTTTTGTGCCCATATGAGACAAAAAGTGCTTTTCTTCTTTTTATAAAATAAGAATAATGCTTTATTTGTGCAACTTAGGATAAGAGGAAAAGTGGGGGCTTTTTATTTAATAAAAGGGGAGGAAATTCCTTTTAATTAAATAAAGACTTTAGGATAAGATGGTTAGCCCATGGAAAATAATCAAATAAATGATAGAACTAGGATTTGATCAAGAATAAGCAATTGATGTTTTTAGCAAAAATGCTAGCAAAGGGGCTAATAGTCTAGATGACCATTTTTAGGTGTATACAAGTACTACCACTATCAACATTAACATCATAGAGTTTACCTTCATTCTTGCATTAGGTTCTAAACAAGTTACTCCTCTGACAAGGTTCATCCTTTGTACCGAGAAATGTTCACCGAAGCAACAAGTTCTTTGATTCAGGTTCATTATGAATGTTCTCATTCATCACAGCAGTTCATCGGTCAACCTTCTTCTGTGTACACTCAAAATAATAGTGTCCTTCTTCTCCACAGTTATAGCAAGTATCTTTAAAGATAACTCTACCTATCTTCTTCTTTGGTTCCATAGGTTTTTGTTCATCTTCTGCATTAGTCGGCTTATCCTTCACCGAGTGATCAATCTTTTCCTTCCCTCGAGAGTTAGCTGGTTGTTTCCTTGTCAACTTATCTTCTGCCTTCAAAGCATACTGATAAGCATCTTCAATAGAATCAATCTTTAGCATGCCAAGCTCATCCTGAATATTAAATCTCATACCATTCACATACTGAGCTACCTTTTCCTTACTGAGCTCTCGGTGTCCAGACCGAATAGTAAGTTTGTAGAACTCCTCGATATAATCTTCAACAAACAAATCCTTCTATTTTAGATTCTGCAACTTCTTAAACAAGTCAAGCTCATAGTCAGCCGGTATGAACTTAGATTTCAACTTAGTCATCATCAATATCCACTGATTGATCTTTGTTTCACCTTCATCTTCTCAGTCTCTTTGTAGTTCCTTCCACCAAAGAGCAGCATGTACTTTCAACTTTGTCTGTGCTAATCTCACCCCAATAGGATCTTCAATTTCTTCCAGCTCAAAGAAATCTTCAAGTTCCCCAATCCAATCAATCAGATTATCGAGCTTCAAAGTACTAGAGAAAGTAGAAACTTCCATTCGGTAATTACTAAACCGAGCAGCAGATTTAGGCAACCGATCAATTCTATCTTCACTAGATCTATTCCTTTGGTCATCACCACTAGATCTAGTAGTTTCAAATTCTTCAAAAAATTCTTCATAGCCATCCTCAATACCAACATTCTGAGGTATACCAATAACAACTCTCATGATCTCGGTGACCATGTCATTCTTCATCAATTCCATCTCAGATCTAAAATTTGATTTCACTTTCTCTATGATCTAGGATTCAACATTATCACAAAGATTAGAAATAACTCTAGGGTCCAATCTTCTCAGAGGCATCCTTAAAGATAAGAGAAACCCTCTGCAAGAAACCCTCACCAACCACCTTGTGACAATTTCCAAGTTGCAACAAGTCAGATCTCAACCTGCAATCTTGCAAACAACTAGGGCACAATTCCACAACTTCAGTGCTTCAGATCTGCAATCTAGATTGCACACAAACTCTTCACCAACAAGATCAACTTTGCAAGATCAGCCTTTCTAAGTCAACCTTCTGCTTCAACAAGATCAAACTCTCACTCTGATACCACCTAATGTAGTGAAGGATGGTGGATCCAATTAAGGACAATCCAAACCTTGCAGCCAATAGAATTGCATAGCAGAATACTCAACACAACAAATAACACCACAAATGTTTCAAGTAATTTTCATAAACATGCCTGACTATAAGGCCTTCCGCATTAGGGCCAATTACAAAATGAAACAATTCTGCAAGATCCATAATAGATCTGATACAATCTCAGCTAGTTCACCTTTGAAGACAATCAGAATCTGATGGAAACCCTAAGGCAGATCTAAACTTGAGTTCACAAGCCTCCAAGAAATCTCCTTGTTCCCAAGTATTGAAACCCCTAGCTCTGCTATAAACAACTATCAGATTACAATCTGATTTGCAAGATCATCAAGAACTTTCCACAACTTCGCCAACTTTAGCTTTTAGAACCTCAGATCTGACTCACTAAGTCTTCAAGTCATGAACTTCTCTGATTCCCTAATGATATCTCCTCCTTTGTCCCTAAACATCTACCCAAACATCCTATAAGTACTAATCATCAGCCACAAGTCGGCTGGATGAAACCCTTAACTCCCCAAAAATAATAATTAAATGCCATACAAGTCAGCTTACAGATGTATACAAACAATAGCTACCAACAATAAATGCACCAAGTCAGCTCAACAAATCATATAGAACTCCAGCTGGTAAACTAGAACTACCGAGTGATAGTGAATTAACCGAGTATGCTAGACATCACCGAGCACCAGTGTCGACCGAACACTGCAGGCATGACTAAGTAACACTTTTACCGAGTGCCAGAGACTGCTAAGTTCCTTCAGTGACCGAGCTTCCTTGAATGATCAAGGCCATCGGTCAAGGTTGCAACTGAGTAACACCGGCCAAAATACCAACACCCCATGCAGTTTCACTGAGGACAAACAATGCCCCTGCCTTAACCTTGGATACCCTTGCATCAAATTAATAAAGGTGGGAGGATTGAAAAAAGATATAGGACCATCCTTAACGAAAGTATCCCCATAATCAAGGTCTATATTAGGAGAGGGAACAATATCAAACTGCCACTCATCTCCATAAAGAGGAAGATCATATGATAAAGCTAAGTTTATAGGAGGGTGGTGTTTTATGTTAAAGATAATGGAATTATGTTTAGAGAATGCTTTAAATGACTTGTGCAACATGAGAAAAAGAAAAGTACAAATAGAGTAGATCCAACTAACCATTTTGTGATTGGAATGTATGCAATATCTAATGAATATTTTAGAAATAAGGCATGAAAATTACATACTCAATGATGTAAATGCCATGAAAAGGAGATATAGCTATGAAGATCTAAATAATACTAATGCAAACAAGAGTAGATCTAGATGCACAAAGAAACAATCTAACTTCACAAAGAAGAGATTACCAAAACAAGGTAGAAAAATCTAACTCCAAAATGTAATAAAGAGGTGTAAGAGGTTGTAAAAACCAAAATAAGGTGAAAACCTAATGCCAAGAAGGAAATAAGAGAGATCAAAGGATCTAACTCTATAATCAAAAGATAGAGATGCGTCGGGTTCACCAAAATCATTTATCAAGGTGAACACACAAGATAATTCAAAGGGAAATCTAACACCAAGATCAAAAGGAAGTTGTAGGATGTCAGGTTCATAAAAATATTCAAGGTGAAAAATGGTGTTATTTAATTTAGTAATATAAACTATGTGATATGTATTCATTAATTAACCATTTCCACACTAACATTCAAAATACAAGAGAAAGAGGGGCTTCTAGGCATAACTCTCAATATAACCTAAGTAAGATTAGAAAGACCCAAGATGATGAGGGGATGCTAATGCTAAACCCAAATTATACTAAGGAAGTATAAAATAAAGTCCTCTTTAATGAAATGTAAGATTTGGTTAAGATTGTGTAAACGTACTTATAAAATTGAACGAATTGATTTAGCAAGATAAGCAATAGAGATCTAGGTGCTAAATGTAAGAAATCATCCCAATTAAGATGTGAAAATAGATCTAAGAAAATACATGAAATAGAGGTACTTGCCTTGAAGTATGAAGAGGAATATACTTTTTTGCTCTGAAAAACTGTTGTTCTGGACTTGTAGCTAAATTTTTGACCATGGATCTACGATCATGATTGAAAACCCCAAAAATGCTAAAAATCTCAAGCTGCTAGGAACAACTTGACCATGTCTCCATTTTTTGGAATAGGTTGACCAAGTCACTGTGTTCCCGATGCACTTTAATGAAGTTGACCCAAATATTTCTGGTAGATCTCTGTCTACAAATTCCAGATCTGTACCTACAATTTTGAGATCCTACTCCTACACCCAAAAAAATAGGTTTTGGGGTTGGGGAGGATAAGGGCTTGCCTTGGTCAGGCCCTAGATTGAGGAATCAACCTTGAATTAAAATGTAAATGTGTAAATGAAACTTGACAAATGTAAATATTCACCTTTCTTGAAGAAACCCTATCAAAAAGGATTTTGTGATGCTTGTATGTTGTAGATGTTGAATTTGCAATAACAGATGTAGGAAATATCCACAAATGCAATAGATCTACCAAAATCATTTCATGGAGCCATGAATGTAAGTGTGCATAAAATGAAGAAAATGATGAATGCCTCAATGGATATCTCCTCCCTTGATGGCCAACAATATGCTAGATGTTGAAGAGGAAAGATGCCCACAAAGGATCCTTGAATCTTTGAAGACTTGAATGCTTGAATGCTTGAACACTTGAATGTGAGATTTTTGTCATGAATTTTCCTCCTTGCCTCTTTATTTTGTGCTTCATCCTTGTAAAATGAGGTGCCTAGGCTTCCTTTTATACAAGTTTTCAGGTAGGAAAATAAAGCAAGCTGACAAGGTCACCACATTTTGAGAATTAAATCCCCAAGACAACACTGGGCATGAGGCTCACAACCCCCGAGGAACAGGTTGACATTCCAGTAATAAGTCAACATTCTAGGAACATGTCGAAATTCCAAGAACATGTCGACTTGGTTGACCTATTCCAGGGTTGGCCCATAAGGAGCTAACCTTGAGGTCTCAGATACTGCACAGATGAAAGTGGGAAAAATAAGGCTAAATGTGAGAAAAAGGGGGCTGCGTACAAATCCATCCATGGTCCAAAATATCAATAAAGGACAAGAGCTAAAAGGTCTTAAATGAGGAGTACATCCATTTTAAGAAGGTACAATACCCTTATATTTAATAATTCTACATTTTATAACATTTAATTAATTAATCATATAATTAACTTTAATTAAATCCATTATCTATTTTAACGCAAAATCCCATCAAACCTACATGCATGCAAACAAAAAGGAAAATTGACTATACCCAAAATGCAAAAATCAAACTCAAAGGAAGGGTTCACGAATAACGCCACCTTGAATAAAACCAGAAATATACACATGCAAGTATGAGGTTAGTAAAACCAAAAACATAAATAACATCATCATGTGTAAACAACCATCATCCTCTAACTAACATGTTATAAATCAAATGGTCAAAGTATCCTAGCACTAAATCATTATATATGACTGAAGATAAAATATACATAAAAAGTGATAAAAAGGGTTGGCATCATAAACATAAATGGTAGAAAAGAGGTGGGTATTACATCCTCTCCCCCTTAAATTAGGCTTACTCTTGGAAGCCAACACTTATGACTATGATAAACCAAAATTCAAGATATACTATGTACCAATGTCACACAAAGAATAAGATGAACATAACTATCACTTAGTCATACTTCACACAATAACTAATAGAAAACATTCCATAATTATCCATTCACACAAGGACATACATATCCCTTCACTAAGAGCAATATAATTATGGTTTAAGTGTAAACCAAAAATCACATTGATCAATCATTCATCATTTATCAATTTCTTAAATAGATCTAGAGCTTTATTTATTCCTCATTATATAAAACATCTAGTAATCAATTATATAAAACACACATTCGTATCTACATCAAATAATAAGTTGAGAAGTTCATGCAAACCTAGTTAATACAACACTCATGAAAACATATATGATACTCAATATATTTCATTTTCATACAATAACATAATATAATCTCTACAATGTAATCCCTTATACATACTATCAGAGGTCCATAACGAACATGATAAAAACAATAATTATCACAACATAGGGCCAACAATATCAAACATTCATAATAGCCACCATAAAAATTCAAAAAGGTAAAACCCAAGTGGGGGAATACCAAGATCAATATATTAAGTCATTAAAATAATGATGATTTCAATAGTAAAACAAGAGCGACAATTTCACAAAATAGATGGGTGGTCCCACAATAGCGAGTCCCACTTTTTGGCCAACTTTGACACAGAGATCAACATTCTGAGAAAAAACTTCACTTTTGAACACCTGTTGCCGCAAAACTATTAGGAATTTGAAGATGATGTAAACTAGAGTCTTTTAGAATTTTATTTCTAGTTTCTAAATATATTTAACAAATTTTTTTTTTATTTAAATTCATTTATCCTTCTCCTTCGAAAAGTGGTTTGCGTGAAAAAACTATGTTTTTAAGGAGTTACTGTCACTTGGATCAGCATAACTTTTTTTTAAAATATGATACTGATGTAATTATTTTGAGGTTATATTTGTAACTTCAATATCTAAATGATGCAATTGGTTTTATTCATTTTGGGTCAATATTTCATAGTTTATTAAGTTCTAAAGTAACAGTAACTGTAATTTAGACATAAGGTCACTTGGATTGCTCTAACTTGATCTGTGTATATCAAAATTCATTTTTTATTTTTATTTTCATAGAAAGGTAACACAAATACGCTTTTCCTACGTATTTTTTATAATTTACTATTTTTTCCAAAATCTTGAAGAGACAGGTTGTTGAATGACCAAACAAACTATGTTTAGTTAAAGTAATATTTAAAAGTGATAATGAACTCAATATGTATTAAAATTATATTCATTAGAAAGCTTGTTTCGAATAGCATCATCTGTTTGAAAAAATCATCTTGTTTAGTCCTTGTTTCAGGTCTCCAAAGACCATATTTTTGAAGTTCACTTATTTTCTGAGGGAAAATTTTTTGTTTTGGGGTCTTCGTGCGAAGACTTTTGGGGGCCTTCGTGCGAAGGGTCTTCACGCGAAGCTCCAAGGGGAAAAGTCCAGTGAAGAAACACCCTACCAAAAGTTTTCCCTGGGTACTTTGTGCGAAGTACGTACTTCAAGCGAAGTCGGCTAGTGAATTTATTTTGTTAAAAAATTTAAAATGATATGAAAGTAAAACATTTGTTTCTATTTTATACCGAATTTCAATTAATGAATTCACTTTTTCTATTATTGAAGGCATTTTTTGGAGGAGGATTTCTATTTCTATTTTTTCAAAGGCATAATTTTGGAGAGGAGAAATATTAGATTAAAGTATTTTTTGAAGAAGAGAATTTTTATTAACGATCTTATGGAAGACATTTTTTGGAGAGAGGAAATGGGGAACAAGAAGGGAAGACAAAGTAAATATTCTAGAAAAAGGTCACCCGATACTAAACAAATAAATCATGAAGTTGCATTGACATATTATCATAAAACTAAAGAAGCTGAAAGACAAGCTGAAGTAGGAGAGTCAAGTCAAGTCAAAGAATTGCACATTGAAGAAGGGTCGGGATCACTCCCTATGAAAGCTCAAACAATTGATGTTGGAGAAGGGTCAAGATCACATGCTCCTACTAGTATGGATGAAATTTTAAATTTAGCTCAAACTGTAAAGAGAAATATTAATAATAGAAACTTAGATCATTTACTTACAATGGATGTGGATAATTTGAGATCACTTGCTAATGTTCAACCCTTAAGTCTTGCTAAGAAGAGCTCAATGAATATGGTAGCAAGAGAAATATTGGGTAAATTTGATAATTTTGAAACACTTGAACAAGCTCAATTGCTTTCAGTTGTACTTATAAACAAAAAGTTGGAAGGGGCATTAAAATTATTGGGTATAGACATAACATCAAAGAAGAGAAAAGTTATTGACATCAAATTGATATGATTGAAAATCTTAGGAAAGGTTTAAACCAGCTAGGGAAGCAATCTCAAACTAAAGATAAGACAATTACAAGAAAAGTTATGTTCTGATTACTGGAAAAAATAGGTTTTGAAGGGACCTGAAACCCTTTACAGCTTAAGGAACAAAAGATAGGAAAAAGATAGTATAATCAACATAAGAAGAGACATACAACAATGAAATGCCCATATTAGGGGCTACAAGGCTAGCGAAGAAAGGATAGAAACCCAGCTAAAAAGATAGCAAGAGAAACAAAAAAAACTAGCAGGAGCACTGGGCTAAGCATCCACATACAGAACCCTAGCTTTTTCATCCAGTGTTTTCTCCATCTTGGCCTGGATGTTATCCATCCTTTCAATAACACTTTTTAGCTCATCTAGATTCTTCTTAATCAGAGGGGAATTTTTCTTTCCACAGGTCCGAGAGCTGGGACCACCACTGTCCGGTAGAGGAGCACTCCTAACCTCAGTATCAACCTCTGACGCATGATCCATCAAGTTAACCAGAGCCTTGAGGTTGGTACTAGAAGCCTTCATACTGTCCATACTATGCTAGAGAATGTTGATAAGAGTATTATCAACTTTATCCATTCTTTCCTTCAAATCAACAGTAGGGGAATTAGAAGATCTCTCATTGAGAAGAGACTCCACTTTCTCTTGGAGGATGACATTGTTAGCTTCAAGCTTTCTGCATTTCAAATGGAGCCTCTTAATTTCATGAAAGCACCACTTGCTGAATCTGAAAGAATAAAGGGCCTCTGCTTTGGTAGTCTACAAAACACCAGTAGTCACTTCTTCCCTATCATTAAAATCTTTGAAGATAAGCTTGATGGAGGAATCTCTAGCCTTTCGTTCACTAGAATCATCACTCCCCTCCTAAATATTTTTCTCAACATCTTGAGATATAGGCATGTCATGCCTCATACCCTCGACAAAATCATCCAGAATGGGAACCTCCTCTTTATTAAAATCCCTATCATTCTTCTGTTTCTCCACATACTGGATGGCAATGTCAACCAGGTCTTCAAGGCTATGGGAATTAAGCACTACAGTGCCTTCAGAATTAGCCTCTTCCACATCTTTACCTTTCTCCTCAGCTATACTCTCCTGAATATTTTTGTCAAGGTCCTCAGATTTAGCAATGTCTTTATCCTCATTACACATGGCAATATCCTTATCCTCAGTGCACAGAGGTTCAATCTCATCCCCCCACCTCTGGGAATCATCAGTACCCTGCAAGTCAGTATCATCTTTCAACTTATCCCCCTCCCTAGTCATCTCCTTCTTCTCCTCCTCCAAGTTCTCACTGCTAGTCTCCTCCTTATGCTCTTCATGATCAGACATAGCCTTAGAATCATCAATCTCTTCCTCCTCCTCGCTAGGGCTTTTCATCTCTTGGGCATTTTTAGAAACCTCATCCTCAAAATCCTTCATTTTAGACCCCTCAAAGTAAACCTCCTCTGTAGCTTCCGAGAAAATTTTCTTCAAGCTACTGCCCATATTGTCCTCCGCCTTCCTCTTTACAGACCCTATCTTTTTAGGGCTCATTTTACTCTTTCCAGAGGAGGGAGTAGAGCTAGGGATAGGGATGGTTCTCTTAATATGACAATAAACCAAAAGAATCAAACCCTCATTCTTAACAACCTTCTTAGGAGACCCCTTATGCTCATTTATACTTTTAACTAGAGAGGTATAAAGATAAAAGGGAATATTAATGGTGTCCTTGTACCTGAAGTGATTAAGGAACATGAAGTGATGGGAATGGGCATGAGTGAAGTGACTATCAAAGGTAAAATACTCCATCACAGCCTGCAGAACATGGTGCCAAATCTCCTTGATCTTGACAAGTTCCATATAGTCATTAACCTTGCCTTCCACAAAATCAAAGTTATGTTGACATCCATTGTAGGCAACACTATGGGATGAAAAAGAAAGATATCTTTAGTTTCATCTCAGTTTGGTTTTAATAGGAAAACAATATCATGATATGTTAATAGGAGAATAATTTTGGATGATAGCACCTTGGAAGGCAATTGGAAAATCATGTGTAGAGCTCCTCATTCTGATAGGATTAATGAAGGAATACAAAATTTGGTCACATCATTTTGGAATGATAATATACGTCCTTCATCAAACACTAGAGATGTTATTAGACATAGAATTTCAGCTAATCAATATAAATATCATACGAAACATTGGTTGGACACAACACAACATGAAATGTATGTCATTTTGTAGTTCAAATCCTAATATAAAGATTGGGCAAACATTGTTTGAAAGATTGAAGCCATATTATATCAGGACAAACAAAGTGTTTGAAACTTGTTGTCGTCGTTATCATATTGAATTTGATCTCCACTATCAAGTTTTTTAAAAGTTTGTAGAAGACACTTATGGTTTTGAAAATGCTCCTCCTCCTAGAGGAAGTGAGTTCATCTCATCCATTTTATGTGACAAAAGAGATGATGTAGTTGGACAAATAAATTGCATAAAAGGAATATGTCAAACATGTGCTGATTTGTCTCTTTTTCCTTTGAAAAAGGAAAATATTGATGTAACAAAGATGGTAAATTGCAAGAGTTACAAATATGTAAATAATGAAACAAAATTTGGGAAAGAATCCAAAAGGTTAGAATATATTGAAGAGGAGATAAATATTGGAGTATGTATGGAAAAATTTAAAAAATTGATTCAACTCTACATTCATCATGCTTTTTTTGCAAAATGGAAAGCACAACAATTCCAAACACTGAGAGACAATTTCCCACTTGGAACAATTGTATCAGTTGTTGATTTTGTAGAAAATTATTCTTTTGTTCATCAAAAGGCAATTCAATCAGAATACTATTTTTCAAAGCAAATTACTATTATTGTACATGTGTGTTATTGACACACACAATTAGATTTGGATGGTATTCATAGTACATTTGAAGCACAGGTCATCAAGAAGGAATATCATTTTTATAGAAGTGATGATAAAGAGCATGCCATTCATCATGTAGAACACTGCTTCAAAATGTATTTTGTAAATTTGAAAGAAAGAGGTATAAAAATTGATAAACATTATGTTTGGTTAGATGGATGTGTTGCACAATTCAAATCGTCGAGACCCTTTTATGCACTATGTAGATATCATTGTAATGAAAACATACCACATGTCTGGAGTTTCTTTGAGAGTGGACATGGAAAAGGTGAACATGATGGTGCCGGAGCTTGCATCAAACGTGCTATACAAAAGTATCAAATAAATTATAAGGGAGTTCATATAAAAAATGCACATGATGTGGTTGAATGGTGCAAGACACATTTCACACCAAATGAGACTAAAACGTCATCAGGATTGACTCAGGCGGTGCCATATAGAAAATTTTGGGAGATAAAAGGTATGCACACATTTTTAAATTATTTGAAAGTGTTTAAATTTTTTATGTTATATTTTTTAATCAAATTATATTTATAGAATGCATTATATATGAATTTGTTTAGGTGTGGATAGAAAAATTATGCATGGTTGCAATAGGATAGAAAATACGCAATCTTTGCATTCAGTTATGAGTACGAATTGTCGTAATTGGATGTTGAACACTAGGGACTACTCATGCTTTTGTTGTTACTGCATTGCTGACAATTATGATGAATGCATCAATGAAGACCGTGGATATATAGGCTCGTGGAATCTAGTGCCACTAGTTGTTACTGATACATTTGATAGAGATGAAGATGAAAACTTTGATGATGTCCCTTTAATTTGTACTGATTACGATCATATCTTAGGATTGGTCAAAATTTGTAAGTATATATATTTCACATTATATGGTACATTGAGCTACATGTATAGATAGATAGATAGATCTATAGATTGAACTAAGTAAATTTTAAGATCTCACACATGTATATATAAATTTACTATGCAAGAGATGTCTTTGCAGTGATTGTTGAGCATGGAAATGTAGGAGTTGGTTATTATTTACTACGTTGTACTGTAGAGAGGATGAAGTTACTTGAACCTAAAGAAAGTGATGTAATGTTGTTCCCCATAGGTTTTTACATGCTTTACATCAATATATTGAACTCAATTTGTAAATTTTAAATTTCAACCTTTTAACAAATTTCAAATTTAGTTTGTTTAAATTTATATATTGTTAAAATTTGTGATTTGCAGGTTCAGTTGTCTTAGAGGGAACATATTTCAAGAAAATCAAAGTAATTCAACATGGTATTCACTTTGTTGATTGCCAACCAGAGAATAAGGTGTTTCAATATAGTCACCTAGTAGTTTCCACATCCATTTGTCTCCATACAGTTAAATCTAGTCAACATGGACGTCGTAAGTGGAGACTAGATAGTGAGGATCATGAGAGGATATTACATGTTCTCCATGAAAAGTCTGAACCACTTGAGTTGGTCTAAAAATTATAATATGTATACCTATTTCATGTGTTAGGACCTACTTGATATCTCTGGATTAAATTTCATTATACTTTGTTTATATTTATTTAAACATATGATGGACTATAATTTGTTGATATATGATGGAGCTATTTGATGGTTCAATGGTTTTAATATGTTTAATTTTTTGATATATGATGGACCTATTTCATGTGTTTTATGATGCTTATGATTTCTAGATCCCCTTAAGACCCCCCCTTAAGACACTAAAAAATGATGAAATTAGTGTTGGAAATTGCAATTGAAGCAATTGTTGTATTGTCATTGATGTCAAACCTTAACTGGTAAGACAGTTGCTATCTAATAAAGTACTATATCTATTGATTGATGAGAAGGATTAGGGAAAGGGTGATAACAATAGAACCTAGAGAAAGGTTGAGTTATTTGATACTTCAATGAGTACTTGATTATGTGGCACAATGATAAGATAATGCATTGTTTATCTAAGTAAGAAGCAAGACTAAACAAGTAGGCTTAACTAAGCAAAAGTGAAGAAATCTAATTTAAGCTGAGTGATGTTAGTGTTGATTGAGAGCTAGTATAAGCTGAGTAAATTCAGTGTTGACTGAACATCAGTTTATTGCTAAGTGACAGTATTAGTCGAGGGAGATAGTTTGAAGAGATGACCGAGCTACGCAGTGATTGTGTGCTAGAAAGTAGTCACACTTCTGTGAATCATTACATTCAAGAACACTCAAGAATGAGGTCTCAAACAATGATTCACAGCTCTCTATTCGTGGAGTGCATGGGTTTGTATATGAGGCCCTCAGATTGACCTAGTTATGCCCATGCAAGTACACCAAGAAATGAGAGATTCAAAGATGAATAGCAAGCATGCTAATCTCCATGATCATCAAGTTATTGCATGCAAATGAAACTAGTCTAGATGATAAAAATGCAAGAAATAAATTATTCTATTGAAATGAATGCTTATACAATGTTAATCTATGAAAGGAAACATGAATTTAAACTATTATGTGAATGCAATATTAATCTAAACTATGGATTGCCATAAGGCATGAGAGAAGAAGACAAGAAGAAAGAAGTCTCAAATATCCAAGCTCCAAATGTGCTCAAAAGCTTCTTCCAAGATTGCTCTCCAAACCTATAGTATAACAATAACATGAAAATTCTGGGATCTGAAATGAGAAGGAAAGGGCTCCTTATATAAGAAAATGTGGAAGAGAATGCATCCTCAAGAGCAATGTGGGATAAATCCAAAAAGAGGAAATAAAGCTCATTTTTTAGAAAGTGTGGAGAGAAGAGGGATTTTATTTATTTTTAATTATTTGTTTCCTTTTTTTCATCACAAAGAGCTTTAAGAGGATTTTTTATTTATTTAAAAGAATGATTCTCTATTAATTAAATAAGATAACATTATTTAATTAAAAGAGAGATATCATAAGATAAAATCATTTAATTAAATAAATTTATTTCATTTTAAAAGATATTTCTTTCAATTAAATAAAGTTATTTTATTTATTTAAGAGGGAATATTTCTTTCAATTAAATAAAATTATTGAAAGAATCAGGAAAAGGATTTTTATTTTGTTTTTATTTGATTTATTTCCTTTTCCATCACAAATTTTGCTTTAAGTGGGGATTTTATTTATTTAAAAGAGGAATTATCTTTTAAATAAATAAGATAAGTTTATTTAATAAAAAGAGGAATATTTAATTAAATAAGATAAAATCATTCAATTAAAAGGGGTTTTAATTAAATAAGATTATTTTATTTAAGATATTTCTTTTAATTAAATAAGCCTATTTTATTTATTCAAAAGAGAATATTTCTTTTAATTAAATAAAATTATTGATGAAATGATTAAACCTTAGAAATATTTGAATTATTGATTTAATTGCGATTTGATCAAGGAATTGATTTGAAAATTGCAAAGCATTGATTCAGGAAATTGATATTTGACAAATTGAATAAATGGGGCCCAAAGTCTAGGCGACCATTTTAGGGTGCATACATTTGCCCCTCTTTGACTAATGTGAGGTCGACTTGGGATCACATGCAGTCGAAGAATGGAATTGAAGTGTGAGATCGATTTGGGATCACAAAACAACCCAGATGTGTGTTCGACGGATGGGAACACATCAAGACATAGATAAGCAGACTGAAAAAGATAAGGCCAACACCTATGAATGGGTAATTGTCAAGTCTCAAATAAGAGATAAGAATCTCAAGCAAGGTTGCCCCAAAAGAAGCAATTGAAAAATTTGATAAAGCTGAATCAAGCATTGAAGTTTGGTAGGTACTGCCCCCTCGTGATCGAAATCAAAATGAGATAGAGGAGAAATAGTAAATTGATAAATTTGATCAAATCAAACTAAACATAAGGTTCTTGACATAAGATGAAAGATATATAACAATTACAGAACCAAGGTAGATTAGCAAGAAAGATTTTGCCCTAAGATTGATTTAGAAGAAAAGAAGTGGGGTGAAAGTGAATGGAAGATAGAAGTTTGGAAGAAATGGAAGGAAATGGAGAGAAGAAAGAGAATTTGCCTCCAGAAAGAAGATGCCCCAAAATCAATCAACTGTTTAAGATAGGGAATTTTGATTGAGATCACGAAAGAAGGTAAGGAAATGAAGATCAAAATGTGACCATAGTTGACTAAACGTCCACAAGAAAGATGAAGGAAACCCTCTCAAACTCATAATGCAGCCTAAAAGTGCAAATTTAACATGAAGTCTAAATAATGCAAGCTTACATGAAAATGCAAAGATGTACTTGCAATAGGGTAACATAGGATTTTTGTGTTCATCATTCATTAGAGAATGTAAAAGAACTTATTTTCATCATAGGGCCGTTATTACCGGACATCGGACAATCACACAATCAACACTAGTCAAAAATGCAACTATGAAGATATGAATGTGATTTATATCGGATTGGAATGTGGAAAGATTCTAACATGAGCATCAAAGACATAAAGGTCAAGATGACTGCAATGTTAGCTTACCCAATTTAATGTAGCAAAACCATGCTCGCATCAAGGCATAAACACCGGGATGACCATGAGAATGGTTGTGCAAAAAATAGTCAAGGATGATCCCTTAAATCTCCTAAGTGTGTCAAGGAGACAACAAGAGACACATAAGAGGTTCAAGAAAACCCCCACAAGTAGAAAGAAAATAAAACATGCCCCATGCCCCAAGTCTTCTAGTGATGCATCATGGAGAGACTTATTAGACAAGGACATTCAACGAAAATCAATAACAGTTAGGACACAAAAAATAAAATCGTGACATATCTCAAGCATTAAGTGTTGCATTTAAAAATTTTAAGTGTGTAAATTGATACTGAGTTTCGAGGATAAGGATCGAATGCTTGCTAGCAGGTAAGATCACATGACCAAACTAGATAAGACCAAACAGATAAGTGTTGAAAAACACTCGATGTCGAGGGTTGTGTTGAAAAACACAGTTGGGTTGGTGTTGAAAAACACCGTTTGCGAGGTGTCCTAAAGACAAGCATATCCAAGAGACCAAAGCTAACATAGTGATGCCCCCTAGACAAAGACAAAGACCAATTCCAAACCAAGGCAACAAGGACAAGGCATGATGGAGAAAGGCTAAGTGTCGAGGATGCATGCTAAGAAATAGGGGTGCCGAGGCCTCAAGTAGCGCCCGTTTCCAGGTGTTCACCACTTGAAGAATTTTTTCAGGACTTTTTATAATTTTTTTGTATTTTTGCTACCAAGGCGCCTGTTTCCAGGTTTTCACCAAGGCACTTTTTCTATTTTTTTTGAATTTTTTGAATTTTTGAATTTTTTGGTATTTTTGGAATATATAATTTTTTTGAGATACATCAAAGCACCTATTGCCAGGTTTTCACTAAGATGATCATTTTTTCAGGACATTTTCTAATTTTTAGGATTTTTAACAATATATCATTTTTTTGGATTTTTTCAGGTTCAATAATTATGTACAAAGGATGCCCCTAGATAGAATAGGCATCAAACTCATAAGCAAGATCACATCGTGTAGTCCCAATGTCTAGCAAGGTGGAGGACAAAAGGGATTAGCAAGCTGGTGGAAGAGATGGAGAGAAAAGAATGAAGGAGAATGAAGGGAAGAAATCCTCAAAGACAAACTCCTCAAGAGTACCCAAGCTAGGGAATAATTATCATGTAAAGTACATCTGAACGAGCGATGGAAGGTTAGCATAGGATAAGTCAGAAAGGTGTAATGTAAATGAAGGAAAAAGATGCAGTCCAAAGGAGTAGACATGTCAAGAGGCTTCATAGCATCGTGTTTCTCTTTTTTTAGATATTAGATTAGATCAAGACCAAAGGTGAAAAGGATAGCGAAAGACTAGAATGAATGGAGGAGAATAGATATGAAGGCTAGACATGAAAGAAATGAAAGCAGGATCATCGTAAGACTGCTCCTGAGATAGCCAAATGTACGTGTATAGATCAACCTTGTCAAGATCAAAGAGAGAAGACAGAATGGATGAGATATGTAAAAGAACTACACATGATGCCTGATTGCCAGGTTTTCATCCTGGTACTTATCCAAGGTGCCACAAGGGAGTGGTTTTCACCATAGGACAAATTTATTTCTCTTTTCTTTTGCTACCAAGGCACCTGTTTCCAGGTTTTCACCAAGGCACATTTTCAATTTTTTCAATTTTTTTCATTTTTCTATTTTTTTGAATTTTTTATTTATTTTGGAAGAAGGAAAGCTTTTTAGATAATGCTCCTTGAAAGGATAAACCATGATATGCCAAGGATTCAAAATAATATGCTCAAAGATGCTGATAGGGAAAGGAAAATGGAAGAGAAAAATGGAAGATAAGGTTTTATGTAAAGTGAGTGAGGTTGGAAGATAAGAAGAATAGACAAATGAGGAAAAAGGATATAAGGTAGAAGGATAATGAATGGAAGGATTGTGAAAGGGTAGATGGAAACGAAGGCAAGATCAACATCAACACACACCTTGAAGGGTGGTGAGAGGATGAAGGAAACTTGAATGAAGGAATACGTGAAGGAATATGGTGAATGTTTAGTAGAGGTTGTGGTTTAGGTGCATGGAATGAAAGAATGTTTTTGGAAGAAGATGAGGTGGAAGTCTTGGAAAGCTTGAATGTCAACTTCACTTTTTGTTCAACATGAGACTCTCTTATGAGAGACTTTGGAATCCATATAGCCTTAGGCTTTTTATTTTCTTTTGATGACTTAGAAAGAATATCTTGAATGATGGATTTTGGAACCCATACTTGTCTTGTAGTTTTCTTCTTAGGTATCTCTTTTGACTTTATGCCCCCATGTCGATTAGAGGAGACATGGTGATCTTATTTTTTTGATGGATTCTTGTATTGTTTCTTTTTCTTATATCGAACATTCAAGTTACTTCCAAAAGACTTGGGACGTGTGGAAGAAGAAGGATAATATGATAGGTGTAGATGGGTGGATGGATGAAAAGGATTCAAAGGTATGCATCTATGTTGATCTTGAGGAAAGATAGGAGATGGAGGGACATAAGGACCCAAGATAGATGAAAAATTAGGAGAGTTAGGAGGGGAAAATGAAGGGACATAAGGACCCAATATGGAAGGAAGACGTGAAGTCCTTAGTAGTGGTGGAAGAGGTCCAAGGATGGAAGTGGAAGATGCAAAAGGATAATCAATAAGTTCATCATCATCTATATGGCAACCAAGGATATCAGCATCTTTAGAGTGAGCATTAGAATTTTCAATAGGATCCTGGACATCTTGAATAAGTGAATTTTCTTTGATAGGATCATTCAAAGCTTGTGAAGACTTAGGAAGAGTAGAAAGCGGAAGTGAACATGGAATGGTAGAACAAGAAGATGGAAGACTTTGATCTTGACAAGGATCTTTGGATAGCACAAGTGCAGAATTTGTCTCTTGAATAGGCTTAACATCGGAAGTAACAACACCATTTTTAATAACCTTAATGGAAGTATCATTTTTGGAAAGTGCAAGCATGGTAAGGTTATTTTCATTATCAATAAGCTCAACGGTGTGGATAGTAGCTTGATCTTGCTTAGAGGAAGAATTAAGGCATGGTGGAATACATGAGGAAGGATGTAAAGGATCAAAAGAACCATGACGTGGAGGAGAGACATCATGAAAAGGATTGGATGACATGGAGGATCCTTGATCTTGATCATTTTTTATGTTCTTTTCTTTATCATTTTTAGAGTCCTCTTGACATGGAGCCACTTCTAAGGACAAGGAAGCAGGTTGGAGTTGAATGGAAGACTTTGGTAGAGATGGTGAAGGAATAGTTGAAGTAGGCATTGTAGCATATAAAGGCTTAGGCTCTTTACTTTTAGCATCATTGAAAGTATTTGCAGCCAAGTGAAGGCTAGCTTAAGTTTCTTTAAGAGATAGCCCTTGATGATAACTATAGGGAACTGCATGAAAAGTATTAGGACTTTCATTGGATGAAGGATTTGTGAAAAATTTGAAAGACTCAGAAGCTTTAGGAAGTGTATGGTTATTGGAGGAAGTAGGGGATGGAAGGGAACTATCACAAGACAAAGGTTCATCATTAACATAATCTTGCTTGGGAGTTTCATTTTTATCTTCAGCATGAGATTTCTTAGAGGAATGATTCTTATAATATTTATGTTTCCAATCAGCGCGGTGCATTTTATAGTCCTCAGTAGTAGTAGATGGATCATAATCAAGGTATTATTCACAAAAATCTTCAAATTCTTTTTCAAAATCAGAATCATATGGATCCCCATCACAATCTATCCAATAGGATGACCCTTTAGTAAGCCTAAGCACATGACGAGGAGGACTCTTAGAAATAGAGGTGTCATAGGTATGATCACGTTGCTCATTATGGTATGTCTTCTGAAGAGAAGTAAGACTCTTGGGAGAAGTAGAAGAGGAATGAGATCTTGAAGAAGAGGAAAATGAAGAACTAGTGGTAGAAGAAGATTTGGATAATGAGGAATTCGAATAATGTTTAGAAGAGTCAAGATAAGATTTGGAAGATGAAGAATGATGAGAAGACTTAGAATATGAAGAATGTTTAGAAGAATCATGGTATGACTTGGAAGATTTAAAAGATGAAAGACTTTTAGAAGAAGGAGGTTGTGACAGGATCATGCGTATGATTCTAGCAAAGGCAGGTGATTCCTTCAATCTTTTTTCTATTTTTATCTTAAGTTTATCACCTTTGCCATATCTAGAAGAACTATTAGAGGAAAAAAACTCTTCGAATTCAGCAATGAGTTCAAGATCATCCATTTTTAAAAGAGGTTCCATAGCAAGATATTTGTAATTCATGGTTCTGGAAGAAGAAGAATCAAGCACGGAAGTGACATAAGAGATGAAATAGAAGAAAATAGACTAGATAGTAAGAGGAAAAGAATCAAGAGGAAGAAGAAGAATTTCCCATGGGAATAGAAGACTTTAGAAGAAAAACATGGGAAGGGAAGAAAAAAGAAGAAGACCAAGAGTCATCTTGTGTAATTGATACCATTAACGTTTGTTTGGATGTTGAGCAACATGGCAGCACCTAGGATCTAACCTAGACTGACCAAGGAAGACTGAGAATAGAAGACGCTTGGTGATAAGATGACCTCACAAAATGTGAACACCAAACTAGGATAATCAAAGTTCTCTATTGTCCAAAGGGAGATGGTAAGATAGAAATTGCAAAAGGCATTACCAACACTGTCAAAGAGGTGCCTCAAATCAAAGGGTGACTACCCTTGCACTTTTGAATCAGGAGGTTGGACTAGGCCAAAATATAATTGAAATTGAATTTGATGGAAATGGTTTGGATTGAATTTAATTAAAAAAGATTTTAATTAAATAAATTTATTTCATTTTAAAAGATATTTCTTTCAATTAAATAAAGTTATTTTATTTATTTAAGAAGGAATATTTCTTTCAATTAAATAAAATTATTGAAAGAATCAGGAAAATTATTTTTGTTTTGTTTTTATTTGATTTATTTCCTTTTCCATCATAGATTTTGCTTTAAGTGGGGATTTTATTTATTTAAAAGAGGAATTATGTTTTAAATAAATAAAATAAGTTTATTTAATAAAAAGAGGAATACTTAATTAAATAAGATAAAATCATTCAATTAAAAGGGGTTTTAATTAAATAAGATTATTTTATTTAAGATATTTCTTTTAATTAAATAAGCCTATTTTATTTATTTAAAAGAGAATATTTCTTTTAATTAAATAAAATTATTGATGAAATGATCAAACCTTAGAAATATTTGAATTATTGATTTAATTGCGATTTGATCAAGGAATTGATTTGAAAATTGCAAAGCATTGATTCAGGAAATTGATATTTGACAAATTGAATAAATGGGGCCCAAAGTCTAGGCGACCATTTTAGGGTGCATAAAGTGATGACCAAGGAGTTGAACATAGTATTGACTGAGCATCAGTAATTTACATTTGAGGAAGAATTCAGATTCCTAGCTGACTTAGTTGAATTCTTGGGTTATGTAAATTGTGTTAACTTTATTAATTGAGTCTATGGATCATTTAATGCACGGTAAATCATTTTATTATGATTTCAATAAAGAGATTGAAGATGTTTCTAGAAGGATGGATGTAGAACATGAATGATGGAAGGATTCGATGAATCCGACCTAAACCTAAGATCTAAGGAGGAGATTAAGTGGAAAAAGATGGATCTACCTATTGAAGAGGTATATAGAAAAACCTAAGTGTGAGGTAAAGGAAGGATGATGGAATTGTTGATGCTATTAACTGATAAAGCAGAAAGGCTGAAGGTGAAGGAGTTGATTAGAGTTGTGATTGCTTGAAGGGATTTCTAAGTAGATCAATGATGGAGATGGAAATGGAACTCAGTCAGTAAGCCAACATATATGTACGAATTGGATCTATTATTTGCAAAGTGAGTTGTATGTTTTTCAGATCAAATAATACTGTTACTTTCTAACCATTGTATCAGTCTAAATCCTTTAATCAAGGTTGACCTAATAGTCATTTTTTAAATCCTTTGATCAAGGTTGTAATATGATAGAATGTACTTAAGTCCTCTAACAAGGCTCACTCCTAATAGGGTGGTTGAAATCCTTTAACAGGATCACACCTAGCAGTGTGTTTGTAAACCTTTGATAGGGTTGGCTTTTCACAGAGCTCACTTCAGAAGAGTGAAAATATTAGTAACATGTTACAAAGTGGTTTTTCCCAAATTGGGTTTCCACTATAAATCCTGGTGTCATACTTGTGTGAATGTTTTGGTTTGAACATTTCTATGTTTTGCAAGTTAAATACTATTGGATAGTGGACTGCATTGTTATATGTTTTTGACATACATTTATGTAATGACCAAGTAGTGTTGGTTATTAGATCTGAGATTGTTGAAGTGTTTGAAAGTTTAATTGATACATCTAGACCTTAGAACAACTGATTCACCCCCCCCTCTCTGTTGTTCTAAATCATATTAATAATTGGTATCAAAACTTTTGGTGCTTACACAGAACAAGTTTAAAGGTACTTGAAGCAAATGATCAAGATGTATAAAAAGGAGGTACCAAAGTTGAATAAGGAGAACTTCCCTGCATGGCAGAGTCTGATGAAACTGCATCTAGTTGGTATTGGTGACTCAGTGAAATATTATGTTGAACAGGACTATGTGACACCTACTTCACCTTTGATTGCTGAGTAGATGAGAGCTAAATAAGAACACAACCAAGCAATGTTGGAGATTGCATATGCCTTAAGCTATCCTAAATTTGAAGACATTAAAGATTGCACAAATGCAAAGAAAATGTGGGTCACTCTTGCAAATATCTATGGTGGTGATATAAATGTACTAAGGGTAAAAACTGAAATCTTGAGAAGTAAGTTTGATGAAATGAAAATGCAAGAAGGTGAAAATATTGCTCAATATTGTGGTAGAATCAAGGAGGTAGTAAATGTTATTAGAGGAGCTAATGGAACTATTGAGGATGAAACTATTATTGGAAAGGTATTGAGAACTTTTATTCCTATTTATGCCATCATAATTTCAGCAATTCAAGAATCTAGATGTAACCCTACTAATGTTCTAACACTGGAAAGTCTTGTTGGTAAGCTTTCTACTTTTGAGCTTTCTAACTATGATAACTACACTGTTGCTAATGTTGAATCTGCATTCAAGTCACAAATGGTTTTGCATAAGTCTAAGAGGGAAAAAAAAAATGTATAAGTGATAGTGATACTTTTGATGAGGAACTAGAGGATCTTGAAGCTCTTATGGCCAGAAGATTGAAAAGAGGAAAAGGAAAATATAAAGGTAAACTTCCTATCATATGTTTTTCATGTAACAAAGTTGGCCATATAGTTGCAAGATGTCCTGATAGGAATGACAAGGATTAGGAAAGAGAAAGAAAGTGCAAGGATTAGAGAGAAAATAGAGGTTATCGAAGGCACAAGGACTACAAGGATAAAGGTAAGAAATACTATTATATTGCTGAAGAAGAAAATGACACTGATAATGATGATTTTGAAATTGAAGTAGTTTATGTTGCTATGAAAGATGATTCTGATGAAGATGAGAAAATTGCACTTGTTTCTTATGTGAGAAAAGGTGATAAATGGATTATTGATAGTGGTTTCTCACATCACATGACTGGTGACAAAAGTAAATTTCAAACCTTAGATCATTACAAAGGTAGAAGTGTTATGTTTGGTAATGATGCACCATGTCCTGTAAAGGGTAAATGATTAATTAAGTTGACTGATAAGATCACTTGTGAAAATGCTTATTGGGTTGAGGATCTTAACTATAATTTGCTAAGTGTTGCACAACTTAATAGAATTGGTTATCAAGTGGAGTTTCATCACAGAAAGGCTAAAATATTTGATGCCACTGGTGAACTGATTGGAAGTGGAGAACATACAAGAGGTAATTTGTTCTATCTAGATCTATCTGAAGAGACATGCTTGATTGCACAATTTGATGATATATGGTTATGGCATAAAAGGCTATGTCATGTTAACTTTTACAATTTGGTAAATATTAGTAAAAATAAGAAAGTTATAGGTTTGGCAAGATTGAAGAAACTTGACAATGTGACATGCAAACAATGCCAGTTGGGTAAAATGACAAAATCTAATTTCAAGAGCAAGACTTTTACTTCTGAAAATGCTTTAGATCTGGTTCATAATGACCTTTGTGGACCTATGGGCATACAAAGCTATTGTGGTACTAAATAATTTATTCTGTTTGGGGGTGATTACACTAGGATGATGACTGTAATGTTTTTAAAAGAAAAATATGATGCATTTTAGTTGTTTAAGTGGTCTTTGGCTAAGGTTGAAAAAGAAACAGGTAGAAACCTAAAATATTTGAGATCTAACCGAGGTGGAGAGTTTATATCAAATGAATTCAATCTATTCTGCAATGATAGAGGAATCAAGAGGTAGATGTCTGCACCTAGAACACCTCCACATAATGGTATAGCTGAGAGAAGAAATAGATCTATCATGGATTGTGCAAGGACACTAATGATTGAGAAAAATGTTGCACAAAAGTACTAGAAAGAAGCTATAAGTACAACTATTTGTACCTTAAACTAAGTACAAATAAAAAATGTACAAATGTTACGCCTTATGAATTATGGCACGGTTATGCACCTAATATAAAATACTTTAGAATCTTTGGGAGAAAATGCTATATATTAAAAGATAATAGGAATGGAAAGTTTGATGCAAAAAGTGATGAGGGCATATTCCTAGGTTATTCCACAAAGAGTAAATCTTACAAGTGTTTGAACTCTAACACTAACAAAATTGTGGAAAGTGGAAATGTGAAAGTTGACAAATATGCAGAGAAAAATGAACAGGAAAGCAAAAGAGAACTTGAAGATTATAGATCTTTTGTCTATATAGAAGAAGGAGAGGTGAGTAACACACTTGCACCTAATGTAAAGTCACAGGTAAGCAATGACGAGCATTAGGAGGATACTATCAAGCATCCGGAGGATGCTGCCAAACATCAAGAGGATGCCGTCGAACATCAGGAATAGGCTGCTGAGAAATCAAAGGCTGAATTTGATAATCTTATTGATGAACCTAAAGATCAAGGAGAAAATAAATCTGATCCTACTTAGGCACAATATGTAAGAAGACATCACA
Source organism: Chamaecyparis obtusa (assembly GCA_027943335.1). Classification (NCBI taxonomy): domain Eukaryota; kingdom Viridiplantae; phylum Streptophyta; class Pinopsida; order Cupressales; family Cupressaceae; genus Chamaecyparis; species Chamaecyparis obtusa. Next base: position 23,947 of record BSBK01008095.1, on the reverse strand, counting down.
AGCTTGAGAAAATCATTGGAGATAAAGAAAATGGAGTTCTAACTAGAAGCAAGTTGAAAGATCCTACATGTTTATTATGTGAGTTTGAGCCTAAGACAATAAGGGAGGCATTAGAGAATGAAGATTGCATTCAATCTATGAATGAGGAAATAGACAAAATAGAAAAAAAAATAAAAATGGACTCTGGTGCCAAGACCAAAAAACAAAAATGTCATTGAAATGAAATGGGTATTCAGAAAAAAGCTTAATGAACATGGACAAATCACAAGGAACAAAGCAAGGCTGGTATGCAAGGGTTATGCACAAGAAGAAGGAATTGACTATGGGGAGACATTTTCCCCTATAGAAAGATTAGGAGTGAGAACTCTACTTGAATATGCTGCTTATAGAGATTTCAAGGTATACCAAATGGATGTCAAGTCTACATTTTTGAATGGTATATTAGAAGAAGTGTACATTGAGCAACCTGAAGGATTTGTTGATCCAAACAAGAGAAATATGGTTTGCAAGATGAACAAGGTGATGTATGGATTGAAGAAAGCCCCCAGAGCATGGTATGAGAAGGTGCACAATTACTTGATACAGATTGGATTTTCAAGGACAAATGACAACTGCAATCTATACATGAAAGATGAAGAAGGTAAAGGGATTTTGTTAGCTAAATTTTTTGTAGATGATATCATATTTGGAGGACAAGATGCCCGGTGTAAGAAATTTTCAATTGAGATGAAAACTGAGTTTGAGATGTCTATGTTTGGTGAGATAAAATTCTTTGTTGGTTTACAAGTCTATCAGATGGAAAAATGTAGTTTCATCACACAGTCTAAATATGTCAAAGAGATATTGAAAACCTTTGGTATGGAGGATTCAAGGCCAGTAAGTACTCCCATGGCTACTAGATAGAAACTATCTAAAAATGATGATACTACTGAAGTAAACCAAACTCTATATAGATCCATGATTGGAAAGTTGCAATATGTTGTTCACAATAGACCAAATATTGCTCTAGCAGTTGGGATTGTGGCAAGATTATCTACCAATCCTAAGGAAATTCATATTATGGTTGTGAAGAGAATAATGAGATATTTGAAAGGGATAGAAGACTATGGACTATATTACAAGAAGCATGAGAAATTTGAACTGAGAGTCTACACTGATGTAGATTGGGTAGGAAATGATGATGACATAAAAAGTACTAGTGGTGGATCTTTCTTTCTTGGACAAAGATTAGTTTCCTGGACAAGCAAGAAACAAAATTGCATTTCCCAATCTATAGTTGAAGCCGAGTATGTGGTAGCTACAGTGAACTGTTCAAATCTGGTATGGATTAAGCAATTGTTGAAAGACATGAAAGAGGAGATTACTAAACCCATTGTCATATACTATGACAACACAAGTGCTATCAACATAGCAAAGAATCTAGTGATGCACACAAAGACCAAACATATTTCTATCAAGTATCATTACTTGAGGGAATTGGTACAAGATAAAGAGGTGAGAATGTAATATGTGAATACAAAAGAACAACTAGCAGACATATTCACAAAATATTTATCTAAGGATGCTCATGAATATCTTAGAGGTAAATTAGGGGTGCTTCCCCTAACTGAGGCTGCCTAGTCAAGCTAGGAGCACTGCATCAAATGTGCTACACAAAGTATCTAACAAATTGATTCAGAAAAAGGTCACACTTTAGGAGCGGCCTAGAGTTGTGAAAAGTACAACAAAGCTATAATCAATCATAAGCAAGATGTCAAAGGGAGAAATATTGTTACTGAATTGACAAGATGACATCTACATCTGAAAGATGCAAGTTCTAGATACTACTTTGGCATTATTGTCAAAGAGGGAGAGATTCAGAGATGAAAACACATAAACAAGGAAGTAATTCAGAGAATCAGAGGAAAAGAGACACATAAAAGATTCATAGGGAGTAACTGTGTGGATGGTCAAGCAAGCTAGGCTAAGTGATTCAAAATCAGAATGAAGGTAAGGATATTACAAATGTTTCTGATGAAATGACAAAGTTTTGGATTGGTTGGTGAATCTTGTGTTATTCATATGGTGTTGCCATCAATGTCAAAGAGGGAGATTGTTGGAAACTACAATTGAAGCAATTGTTGTATTGTCATTGATGTTAAACCTTAACTGGTAAGACAGTTGCTATCTAAGAAAGTACTATATCTATTGATTGGCGAGAAGGATTAGGGAAAGGGTTATGACAATAGAACCTATAGAAAGGTTGAGTTATTTGATACTTCAATGAGTACTTGATTATGTGGCACAATGATAAGATAATGTATTGTTTATCCAAGTAAGAAAAAAGACTGAACAAGTAGGCTTAATCAAGCAAAAGTGAAGAAATCTAGTTTAAGCTGAGTGATGTTAGTGTTGATTGAGAGCCAATATATGCTAAGTAAATTCAGTGTTGACTGAACATCAATTTATTGCCGAGTGACAACTTTAGTTGAGGGAGACAGTTTGAAGAGATGATTGAGCTACGCAGTGATGACTGAGGAGTTGAAAACAATATTGACCGAGCGTCAATAATTTACATTTGAGGAAGAATTCAGATTCCTAGTTGACTTAGTTGAATTCTTGGATTATGTAAATCATGTTGACTTTATTAATTGAGTCTATGGAGCATTTAATGCATGGTAAATCATTTTATTATGATTTCAATAAAGAGATTGAAGATGTTTCTAGAAGGATGGATGTAGCACATGAATGATGGAAGGGTTCGACAAATTTGACCTAAACCTAAGATCTATAGAGGAGATTAAGCGGCAAAAGATGGATCTACCTATTGAGGAGGTATATAGGAAAACCTAAGTGTGAGGTAAAGGAAGGATGATGGAATTGTTGATGTTATTGACTGATAAAGTAGAAAGGCTAAAGGTGAAGGAGTTGATTAGAGTTGTGATTTCTTGAAGGGATTTCTGAGCACATTAGTGATGGAGATGGAAATGGAACCTAGTCAGTAAGCCAACATATATGTGCTAATTGGATCTATTATTTGCAAAGTGAGTTGTATGTTTTTTAGATCAAATACTATTGTTACTTTCTAACCATTGTATCAGTCCAAATCCTTTAATCAAGGTTGAACTAATAGTCACTATTTAAATCCTTTGATCAAGGTTGCATTCTGATGGAATGTACTTAAGTCCTCTAAAAAGGCTCACTCCTAATAGGGTAGTTTAAATCCTTTAACAGGGTCACACCTAGAAGTGTGTTTGTAAACCTTTGACAGGGTTGGCTTTTCACAGAGCTCACTTTAGAAGAGTGAAAATATCAGTAACATGTTACAAAGTGGTTTTTCCCAAATTGGGTTTCCACTATAAATCCTGGTGTCATACTTGTGTGAATGTTTTGGTTTGAACTTTTCTATGTTTTGGTTTGAACTTTTCCACTATAAAATGATGAAATTAGTTAGATTACTTATGACATGTGTTAGTTCTAGAATGAGTTAGAATAGTTATTGTCCATTAGTTACATTTATTAATGATATTAATTCTAGATCCCTTTACTACTACTTATTAGTTAAAGATCCCCTTAAGACACTAAAAAATGATGAAATTAGTTAGATTAGTTATGACATGTGTTAGTTCTAATCAAATCAAACTATCTAATCAAATAAAACCATCTAATCAAATAAAACCATCTAATCAAATCATATATCATCAAATAAAATCATCTAATCAAATCAAATCAAATCAAATCATATCATCTAATCAAATAAAACAATCTAATCAAATCATATCATCTAATAAAATAAAACCATTTAATCAAATCAAATCATATCATATCATCTAATGAAATCAAACCATCTAATCAAATCATATAATCTAATCAAATAAAACCATCTAATCAAATCATATATCATCAAATAAAATATATGTATCGAATCATATATGTCTCTAATCAAATATATTTCTCGAATCAAATATATGTATCTAATCAAATATATGTCTCTAATCAAATATATGTATCGAATCATAAACTGAAAATATCCAACATATACTAATGACATATATAATGAGTCTCAAATAAAAGATATGTGCAACATGTCCTAAACTAGGGAGTCATCTAGGCACATACGAATAGAGTGACCCTCTGAGCGACTGCCATGAGCATCCTCTAGCTATGAGGCAACAACTGATCCCTACGAATATAAATGCATGTACATATATAATAATAATCTAAAATAATTAAAATATTATAAATACATGTTTAGACTTACATATTTTTAAAACTTACCTGACCACTACTAAGTGTCACATCCGCTAAATCGCTCCTATGAAAAGCATCCTCTGGGTGTGAAGCAGCAACTGACCCCTAGAAATTTAGTACAATAGTTGGTTATATACATGTGCATAGTATATATATTATGTAATGTACTTGAAATATATAAATACATGTGTACACATGCATGATTAAACATACATATTGTTAGGAATAGTCCCAAGAGATAACTGAGAGGGGGGGGGGGGGGTGAATCAATTATCTACAAGTTTCAATTCTTTATCTAATTAAGTATACTTAAACATAAAGCATAAACACAATGAAAGAACACTTGAACAAAACACCAATATTTTGGTTACAGGGAAACCCAAATAGGTAAAAACCCCGGTGGGACTTGATACCCACTAATATTCTGTACTAGTGTATAATGATCCTTGCTAGAAGATCCTTTACCCTGTTAGAAGTAACTTTACAATATATTAAGTACAATAGACCTGGTTAAGGGTTAGACCCTGGTAGGAGTCTTTTACAATTGTCCCTGTTAGGGGAGAGGATGCATTGTCTGAGAGCTCACTGCTTAAATGGGCGAAGGCTACAACCTTCTAAATAACAGATATACACTATAACTAGATCTTGCTGAACTGCTCTTTGACCTACTATTTGGATTAGTTCCAATGAATAGCACAAGTACTCTACTTGGTCACATAGACCTTATTCTAATGGCTCAACACTTCACACACTCTGCTCTACTCTGCTTAATCAACCATGAACCACACTTCAACAATCACAAATGACTGCCTATAAATATCATTCCTCCAAATGATATAATCAAGTCGGCCTATTAGAACCACCTTGAAATCATATTAGAGAAACCATAATAAACTCTAATAAACATTCTATCATCTCTATTATGCACGCAACTCATTCTGGGACCTGTCTAATAGAATAATTGTAGATGCATGCTACACACTGTCGACTCTACCAAAACAATTGGAACTTTCTCTGTAAGCTAAATTAACTTATGCACTCTTAACCAAACATCAATAACACTTCTCCAAGCTTAAATCCAAGGCTGCATACCCTCAAGATAGGTGCAACTCAAGAACCAATAAAATCTCTGTCGGCTCTTCTGAACAAACATAGGAAACTGCTACTGGCGAATAGCAACTGCATAACTTCACTTGCGTTCATCATCAAACTATGTGTTCATAACTAAAACATCACTAACATGTCTTCAACATATATCCAAGCACACAAGGCTGCATGATAATTTTACAAATAACCATACACAGAACACTATCTGTTACTCTATCAAGAACACTGCTGACACCAGCTACAATATAACTATCTGTACTAATAGTTAACCTTTGCACCCATGATATCATGCTGATATCATGTACATGCTACATATACTAAAAGCTTACTACATAAGACTTCCACACATGCTACTTTCCATATGTTGTCATCAATGACAAACATATAGTCAGTACTGGCCTGCTAGCAAATCTCCAACACATATATCTAAAACTTACCTGACCACTAGTAGGTGTCACATCAAATGGATCTCTCATATGAAGATGCTCTGAGCCCACACTAGAGGTAACATGCTCTGCTAACTATGCCTATAAAATATTATATATATTGAACAAACAACAATACACACATCTACAATTAATTGTTCACTAAAACTCCTAAGAAAAGAGAAAAGAAAATTTTATATACTCGGGTCTCAGGAGCAGGAGGATCATCAGTGCAATGCACCATTGTATCATCAAATGAAACTGCATCACCCACACCATCTTCAGTCCTAAACCTCTCTAGTAATGAGGTGTGTAGGGGTGACACTAGCTGGGAGGGGAGTGATGTAGAGCCTGAACCATCAAGATGCAATAACATATCCATAAATGATCCAACATCAGTGCCAATGTCCACCTGACCCAACCCACACAACTGATCATAAAATATGTCTAGGCCCTTAGTGGTGATATGTACATCTCCAACCTATATACCTAGCTCTATAGATGTAGAGTGATTTGTGGGTGCCAAGCACTCTGAACTATGTTGTTCCTGACTAGATGGTGCGTCCTATGTCGGTGGAACAACAAGACCCCGTACAAGTCTGATGACATCCCTGACTGAATGTATTGGGATCCTTTGCAGGTTAGCAGTATAAGAATAGGCCTACACGAGATCCTCCATAAAGTAAATGGCCATATCTTAATGACTATGATGACTCAAAAGTGCTCCTATCTCTGTAGGTACAAGAATACTTGTAGCTCTATATGTCTCATTAGTCACCCCTGCAGTAGTACTAGATGAAGCCTCTAAAGATGATCTAGCTCTACTCAGTCTAGTCAAAATGTATTTTCTCACTAAATCTAAAGTGATGGATGTGGCTATAGAAGCAATCTATCCTATACTTTCTACTACTCCCCTCTGAGAAGCAATGATGACTCTATTTGCAGTAGCAGCCATCACTAGTGTCACTGCCAGAGTCCTATGCCCAACCAGCTATCGATGAGGCTCAACAACTCGATTGACCCTATGATATTGATCATGGTCTAGAACCCTACCATGCCTCTAACCATAATATGCTGGAAGATCTAAATGGTTGACCCTGAGTCCCAAATAGAACTCAACGTACAACTATTTTGCAAAATATAAAAGAATCTAGTCGTTATTAGGATAACAATCATGTGCTGCAATAAACTGAGGGTATATCATGCATGCTATTTGAGGAATGACACACCATGTGATGTGATATTCCCTCACAATGGATTTCCAATCATAATGTGGGAAAACCTATCATTTGATGGTTTCCTTGGGGACACGGCTCTGAACTGTCTCCAAAAAAACATCACTCGAGACCTTGACCCTCAACTCTCAAAAAATAGTCTCAACTACCTGAGGTGTGAAGGAGGAGTGAGACCTCAATCTAGTAATCATCTACTCCAAATTGGTCAATATACTGACATAAGTATCTCTATATATGCTAATTGCTTAAGATGTACAGATGGACTCTCTAAGTCGAGCCATCTCTGTTTTAGCAATATGAAAAATGGTCTATATATCAGGAGTCTTAGGTGCGTTCTGAGTGGCCATCTATATACATAACATGTAAAAGCTAAGTGTTAACAATTAAGTACTTGATTACATGTTATAACTACATGTAAAATGGAAACAAATATCTAAATATTTAAAATTATACTTAGATTTACAATACTAGAGTGTACTAATACTCGTAAAGGGTCCTAGGATCTACTAATTGGTATTAGGTCAAGTAAGTGGTCCTATTAGGTCAAGTAAGTGGTCTTATTAGGTCTTAAGGGTTTGAGGATGTACTAATTGGTATTAATAGGTCCTATTACGTCACATAAGTGGTCTTATTAGGTATTACGGGTCCTAGGATGTACTAATTGGTATTAATAGGTCCTATTAGGTCAAGTAAGTGGTCTTATTAGGTCTTAAGGGTCCTAGGATATACTAATTGGTATTAATAGGTCCTATTAGGTCAAGTAAGTGGTCTTATTAGGTCTTAACAGTCCTAGGATGTACTAATTGGTATTAGTAGGTCCTATTGTGTCACATAAGTGGTCTTATTAGATCTTAAGGATCCTAAGATGTACTCATTGGTATTAATAGGTCCTATTACATCACATAAGTGGTCTTATTAGGTCTTAAGGGTCCTAGGATGTACTAATTGGTATTAATAGGTCCTATTAGGTCAAGTAAGTGGTCTTAATGGTCCTAGAATGTACTAATTGGTATTAATAGGTCCTATTAGGTCAAGTATGTGGTCTTATTAGGTCTTAAGGGTCCTAGGATGTACTAATTGGTATTAGTAGGTCCTATTACGTTACATAATTGGTCTTATTAGGTCTTAAGGGTCCTAAAATGTACTAATTGGTATTAATAGGTCCTATTACGTCGCATAAGTGGTCTTATTAGGTCTTAAGGGTCATAGGATGTACTAATTGGTATTAATAGGTCCTATTAGGTCAAGTAAGTGGTCTTATTAGGTCATAATGGATCCAAATAAGAGTCCTAGAATGTTAATGGGTCGTAGGTGCAATAAGTGGTCCTAGAGTGTCTTAAGGGGTCATGGGTAACATAAGAGGTCATAAGGTATATATAAGGGTCCTAGAGTATCTTAAGGGGTCGATGCTAACATAAGAGGTCCTAAGGGATCCTAGATTATGTTAGTGGATCCTTGTATGTATTAATTGAATCTAAGAGACATAAATGTGTCATAGGACAACCTAAGATATGTTAATGGATCTTGAGGATCTGAAGGGGTCATATATGTCTTAAAATGTCATAATGGATGTATAATAGTCCAATAATATTAAGGGCTTGTAGATGTGATAAGTGGTCTAAGTAGTCCTAGGACATCCTAAGATTCTTTAATGGGTCTTGGGGGTCCTAAGGTTTCATATTTGTTTTAAAATTTCATAAGGGATCCAGATAAGAGTCCTAGAATGTTAATGAGTTATAGGTGCAATAAGTGGTCCTAGAGTGTCTTAAGGGGTCATGGGTAACATAAGAGGTCCTAAGGTATAAATAATGGTCCTAGAGTGTCTTAAGGGGTCTTAGGTAACATAAGAGGTCCTAAGGGATCCGGATAAGAGTCCTAGAATGTTAATGGGTCGTAGGTGCAATAAGTGGTCCTAGAGTGTCTTAAGGGGTCATGGGTAACATAAGTGGTCCTAAGAGGTCCTAGGTTACATTAGTGTATCCTCGTATGGATTAATTGAATCTAAGATACATAAATTTTTCATAGGACAACCTAAGATATGTTAATGGGTCTTGAGGATCCGAAGGGGTCATATACATGTCTTAAAATGTCGTAAGGGATGTATAATGGTCCAATAATGTTAATGGGTTGCAGATGTGATAAGTGGTCTAGAAGTGGTCCTAGGACATCCTAAGATTCTTTAATGGGTCTTGGGGGTCCTAAGCTTTCATATTTGTTTTAAGATTTCATAAGGGATCCAGATAAGAGTCCTAGAATGTTAATGAGTCATAGGTGCAATAAGTGGTCCTAGAGTGTCTTTATGGGTTGTGGGTAACATAAGAGGTCCTAAGGTATAGATAAGGGTCCTAGAGTGTCTTAAGGGGTCATAGGTAACATAAGAGGTCCTAAGGGGTCCTAAGGGATCCAGATAAGAGTCCTAGAATGTTAATGGGTCGTAGGTGCAATAAGTAGTCCTAGAGTGTCTTAAGGGGTCATGGGTAACATAAGAGGTCATAAGATATAGATAAGGGTCCTAGAGTGTCTTAAGGGGTTGTGGGTAACATAAAAGGTCCTAAGGGGTCCTAGGTTACATTAGTGGATCCTTGTATGTATTAATTGAATCTAAGATACATAAATGTGTCATAAGACAACCTAAGATATGTTAATGGGTCTTGAGGATTTGAAGGGGTCATATACATGTCTTAAAATGTCGTAAGGGATGTATAATGGTCCAATAATGTTAATGGTTCGTAGATGTGATAAGTGGTCTAAAAGTGGTCCTAGGACATCCTAAGATTCTTTAATGGGTCTTGGGGGTCCTAAGGTTTCATATTTGTTTTAAAATTTCATAAGGGATCCAGATAAGAGTCCTAGAATGTTAATGAGTCGTAGGTGCAATAAGTGGTCCTAGAGTGTCTTTATGGGTCGTGGGTAACATAAGAGGTCCTAAGGTATAGATAAGGGTCCTAGAGTGTCTTAAGGGGTCATAGGTAACATAAGAGGTCCTAAGGGGTCTTAAGGGATCTAGATAAGAGTCCTAGAATGTTAACGGGTCATAGGTGCAATAAGTGGTCCTAAAGTGTCTTAAGGGGTCATGGGTAACATAAGAGGTCATAAGGGGTCCTAGGTTACATTAGTGGATTCTCATATGTATTAATTGAATCTAAGATACATAAATGTGTCATAGGACAACCTAAGATACGTTAATGGATCTTGAGGATCCGAAGGGGTCATATACATGTCTTAAAATGTCGTAAGGGATGTATAATGGTCCGATAATGTTAATGGGTCATAGATGTGATAAGTTGTCTAGAAGTGGTCCTAGGACATCCTAAGATTCTTTAATGGGTCTTGGGTGTTCTAAGGTTTCATATTTGTTTTAAGATTTCATAAGGGATCCAGAAAAGAGTCCTAGAATGTTAATGGGTCATAGGTGCAATAAGTGGTCCTAAGGGATCCTACATTACATTAATTGATCCTAGTATGTCTTAAGGTTTCTTGAGGGAAACAATGGGTCCTAGATGTGTCTTAAGATAGTGTAAGGGATAGATAAGGGTTAGGTAGAGTGTATTAAGGGGTCATGGATAACATAAGAGGTCCTAAGGGGTCCTAGGTTACATTAGTGGATCCTCGTATGATATTAATTAAATCTAAGATACATAAATGTGTCCTAGGACAACATAAGATATGTTAATTGGTCTTGATGATCTGAATGGGTCATATATGTCTAAAAATGTTGTAAGGGATGTATAATGGTCCAATAATGTTAGTGGGTCATATATGTTATAAGTGGTCTAAGGGATCTTAGGTTACATTAATTGATACTAGTATGTCTTAAGGGTTCTTGCGCATAACGATGGGTTCACATATGTATTAACAGAAGCTAAGATAGATGAATGGGTCCTAGGACATTTTAAGATATAATAATGGGTCGTATGGGTCCTAAGGGGTCCTATGTGTCTTAATATGTCATAAGCAATACGTAATGGTTCTAGAATGTCTTAAGGGGTTGTAGGCATCATAATAGGTCCTAAGAGATCATAGGTTACATTAATTCATCCTAATATGTCTTAAGGAGCCTTGAGGGAAACAATGAGTCCTTGTATGTATTAATGGAACCTAAGATGTACATCAATGGGTCATAGGACATCCTAATATGTATTATAAGATCTTGAGATTCCTAAGGGATCCTAATTGTCTTAATATGTCGTAAGGGAGGGATAAGGGTCGTAGAAAATTATTGTACTATAATTTTTTAACATATTCTACTACTAGATCATTTAAAAAAAGTTAACTACGATTTTCTAAGATTTCTACAAACTAAAAATTATTTAAAACAAATAACTAACTAATATTTACTAAATTTACTAAAAATGCGTGTGCATGTGTGAGAGAGAGAGATTCCTAATATTTACTAACTTTAAACTTGAAATTTAAAAACAAATATTTTTAATAATTTCTATAAGATCTTAATGTTTTCTAAAATTTTCTAACATTTCTACTACGGTTTCTAATGTTTTGTAAATATTTTCTAACAGTTGCTAACAAACTACTATAATTTTCTACCATTTTCTAACATATTCTAACATTTATACTACGATTTTTAATATTTCTATCATTTTCTCACATATTCTAATATTTAACTACAATTTCTAACATTCTACTATCAATTTCTAACATATTCTAATATTTAACTATGATTTTCTAACATTTCTACAAATAAAAAGTTATTTAAAACAAATAACTAACTAAAATAAATATAAAACATATAATTTAAAATAAAAAATGAGAAAAATGTGTGTACCTGATACTGCTAACAATATGAAGATGTAAAAAAAGCTCGGGAGGTGCTGATGTCGTACTGGACATCAATGCTTCGCTCCAAGCCCTGGGGTCCACAAAATCCAAACATTGACAATGACAAATAAAAAAGAATCGTCAAAAATATATAATGAAATCTAGCCATAGGGGCTTCGTGCAAAGACCCCCTTCACATGAAGTACCCTACATAAGGTACTTCACATGAAGTGGGGTCTTCGTGCAAAGCCCCCTGTGTAGGGTACTTCGTGCAAAGTGGGTCCACCACTTCGCTCGAAGTGATGACTTCACACGAAGACTCTAAATTTTTTTATTTTCATACAATGCCAATTTTCTTCATCCCTAAAAGTGGGACACAACTTTGTGGGATCACCCAGATAGTGAAAATAGAGTTAGATGACTAATGCAGGCATAGGAAAAGTTCTAAAATATTTAATGCTAGCCTATACACATTACAAAAAATTCAACAATAACTAAAATAAAGTATCAATCATAAAACATTTCACATACCAAGGTGACTGATGTCAGCCACACTCAAGGAATTAACCACTTCACAACATCTAGGGATCCAATATATTGGATGTGTTAGAGAGTGTACCCAAACACAATAGATAGATAAACGATACATGCATTGATACAATCATCTTTTATGAAATCATATACAAAATGTATGTATTCAATTCTTTTTTCAAAAATGCTACAATTAGATTATATGTTACAATGGTTCTCATATGAATGCAATATCTAATTCAATTGGGGACCTAGGTCCTTGACCCAATTGGTCCACTATGAAGAAAAAAAAATCTAATCTTATAAATGCACATCTCTTAATAAATGATACATTATTTATAATTAATGCACAATGCATTTCAATGTAAATGAATTTTTTTTTTCAAAAGGTGGCATTGCCACTTGATATATTTTATTAATAATATATAATTTTTACATTTAGGTACTGGTTCAAAGGGAGCTCCCAGAGAAAAGAACCAGAAAGAAAAACTTCATTCATAACCCCATAGCATAGAAGATGAGGAGGAAGAAAAAGTGTCTATGAGGGGTATAGAAAGATAAATCCCCCTTTCACAGCCTCAATTGATTACATTTGATTATGAAGAAAAATTTAGCCTATCCCTGGAAAGTAATTATAGTTCTAGCCCATTGGGAAAATTACATGAGATCCCAAAGGCATTTAGATAGATACATCATCAAAAAACAAAACTAAATTGTACGAAGCATATAGATAAGACCGACATGAGTGAAAAAAGTCCCACAAAATAATTTTGTCTTCATACCAGCCAGATTGGAGGGTTGAACTTGTAATCTTCTTGATATATCTACACAAAGGAAAGAACAACCAAAAAAGCACAAAATTGACAAAATAAACTTAGTCTTCCATAAAACAAGTACAAGCATCACCAATACCTACATAAGATTTAGATCAAGGATAGGTTGGGCGGAGGTTGGAATAGGCTAAGAGGGAGAAATTGTAGGGGTAGAATATTGCTCTAGAAGGTCTAGAAGAGAAAAGAAACCTTGATGAATACCGTTAACACAATCTTTGGACAAGAAACCAAAAAATTGTTGTAGATAAGCTTTCACAGGATGAAAAGACTGTCGCTCAAGAGATTTTTTAATTCTTTCCAGAACCATGTAAACCCCATGATTTCTCAACACCGCATGGTGGTGAAAAATACCTCCAATAAGAGAAGCACCCCCCCAAAGATCATACTTTTGAAAAACCTTATTTAGCTTATTTCCCTGAAGGTATGATGGTGTTAGGAATGGGAACACTGAGAGGGGGGGAGGTGAATCAGTGTTCACTATATTTAATCTTTTTACTTTACTCTTGAAACTTAACTTGAATGCTTAAGTACTGAATTGAACATCAACATAAACAAGATACATAAACACAACACATAACACCAATATGGTTACGGGGAAACCCAAATAGGTAAAAAACCTGGTGGGAATTGACACCCACTAAGAATTGCACTAGTGTCTTGTGATCCTTATTAGAAGATCTACAACCATGTTAGGAGTTTTTCTTTACAATGCTTTTAGTACAGTGACCTTGTCAAGGGTCGCAGTCTATTAGGAGTCTTTTACAATAACCCTATTAGGGGTGGGGACACACTATCCTAGAGCTCACTGCTCAAGTGGTGAAGGCTACACCCTTCTGATCTCAGATATACACTATAGCTGCTAGATGAACTGGTGCTATGACACTGCTTGTCTGATTAGTTCCTTTGATGCACTAATGGTTTGACCTCTTGCAAAGATCTAATACATTGTAACTTCTCTTCACATACTTCTTCTTTTCTTATCTTATCTCTATATCCACATCCATACTTTATTACAAAGCTGCATCTAATATTTATATGCGCTACCAAAACAAATAACTAGGTCAGCCTATAACCGATTACATACAACACTTCCAAGTGAATTGGCTCAAGCGTGTTTACAAAAAAAGATGTTTACATGTCTACAACCTAATTACAATAGGCACATAGCCTTTAAAAAACAATATTATAACCGCTAATCAAAATAGTAACAGTCAGCTGCATATTCTATTTTGTTCTAGCGTTCACTGGCTGTACCTCTTCAATTGTTTGTATCTTCGTCATACTGTCTTATCTAATCATGCACTTTTAAACTTAGCATGAATACATACTTACCATCTTCACTTCAAGGGTTCATACCATAACTTGGTCATATGCACGTGCACTGATGCTCTGACCTTCTGGTGCTCTGCTAACTATTTAGTCTTCTACACTTAGCCATATTATGACCTTATGATAATGTGCGCTAACTCCAAAACTCTATATAACTTTGTTTCCATAATGGAAACACTATATCTAGTCATATAAAATAGTATAGTCAACTTGCCAACAATCTCCCCCTTTGTAATTAATGGAAACAAAGGAATATGGTGAAGTTACTAACTTTAACCTTATACAAAATTCTTTCTAACTTATATCTCCCTTTATACTCTATACTATACTTCTTCTATACATCATATATGATACTCCATATTTATATATACGATACTCCCCCTTTGAAATTAATTGAAAAGGTGCTCAAAAAGTGTATCTTCAAGTACTTACAATGTTAGGACATCCGGATATGCTATCTGCAAATTTTGGATCTCTTATTTCCAAAATGCTATCAGTGCATTGACAATCTGTAGATGGGTGCACAAGGCATATTTTAGCTTCTCCATCTTCTCCAAGTCTATACTAGGACCTTGATCATATGTCACCATAGTGGCATCGATCTCCTTGATGTTTTGATTAAGTATATCTAGAGAGGGTGCAAGAGCATTCTTGAGCTGTGTTTGCCTTGCCCTTATTTTAGAAATCTCCTTTTCAACCTTTTCTATTTTTTCTATCTACCCCTGGTACACATTATTGCACATGTTCACATCGGTGGAGGGATCTTCGACTAATTTTTTGACTTGGTCTATCATGGCCTATGCCTCCTAGATTTTCTTGTAGTGATCACCAATCAGCTTATCCTAGTTCATACAATCAACAATGATCTTTCTTCCCTTAGCTGCGAAATCCTTCAAGGATGCTTGACCTACCTTCAATGAATTGAGGTCAAGTGCAAAGTTTCCAACTAGTTCACTCAATCTTTTCTTCATATATTTCTCTTCTACAACTTGGGATGTAGATTTTTCCAAGCTAGAAAAGTTTTCTTTGAAGCTTGTCAAAATGTTGCTAACATCATCAACTGAATGGACCTTTTGTACCTTATTTTCTACTAGCAATAGATTATTCAGAATGTCTATTGACTCAACAAACAAAGGATTCCTCATCACCTGCTTCTCTTTTGATTTTTCCATAGCTAGGACACTGATTTTAATTAGGTCTTCTTCTCCCCAAGAGTCCAAGCTAGTGGCATTTGGTGTCAAACTTGACAACAATGATGCTGAGGGTAAGGGAGTGATAGGAGTGTTATCTATCACTTCTTTCTTTACTCTGATTGGCATTTTAATAGATGGTTCACTTCATTTTACCTCTTCTTCTCATTTCTCTTCTTCTACCTTTTCTTCCTCTTTTTCTGTCTCCTTCTCTTCTTCTTCACATGTTAGATCTTCTATTAGTACTTCTTCTTGTAGTTTGGTTGAGTTGTCACCACATAGATTTTCAACCTTCTGTGTGCTCACAAAGGCTTCCTCAAACTTATTCAAGTCATTATCTGTGGCTGCCATGGCTATCTCTACATTATCAATGAAGATTGTATCATCATTTTGTTTCTCAGTCATGGGTGCAGACTTTACTGCCTTTGTATGTGTTTCCACTGTAGGTGCTGAATCCTGAGGACCTATTACTGGTACATTGGTGGTCTCTTCTACTTTGTCTTACTCACTAGGTTCTTAAGTGATGGGCACAAATGAAGGTTGCATGCACTACTCTAAGAATACCTTCTCAAAGGCCTTTTCTGTGTCCTTTGTTATCAACTCATAGTATTTGTTCATAATGTGTAGTGTTCTCATCTTTTTTCTTAGGTGTGGCTTCACCAAATTCAATAGTAGTATCTTTTCTTTAACAAAGAATATTGGAAGATTTTCATCCAATGTTTGTTCCCTAATTCTGAAGTCCTCTTCAGTGGCTTGTCTCTTTAAGGTATCCAAGATCTGCCATACCTTATCTAGAATGACTGTCTTCAGTTCAAGAACTATCTTCTTGAATTTTATCATGTGCTTGATCAATATCTCATGAATCTTAGACTTATCAATTTCATGATATCTATCATAGAAATTGGCTATCTAATCTAGCCTCCCTTCTTCTACTACTTTGGCCCTTAACACTTGAAGACTAGGTAGGAATCCTACCTCCGGAGGTGGCTACACATTTTTCACTCTGCTTCTTGTAGCTCTAGCTAAAGGGTGGCTTGTGGAAATTTTTTTTCTCCTTGTAGGTATCTTAGTAGATGCATCTGTGGACTTAATATCAACTGTAACAATGGGAACATGACTGATATCATCAATTTTACCCTGTTTATCCTTTGGATCATCAGTCTTCTCAATCTTGATTTTCTTTAGTTTAGGATCATCAGTTTTGGCTTCTAATGTGGATGCGATCTCAATCTCTAATGCTATCTTTTCTTCCCTTGCTTTATCAAGGTCTTCCTATGTTACACCATGAATTTTGAGTATCTCAGATGTAATTTTAGAGGCTTTCCTCTTAGTTGTTGTGCTATTTAGAACTGCATCAACTTCCCTTGTCTTTTCTTAATAAATACCCCACCTAGGCTCATTAGGGTCCTTAGGTGCTGAAAGTAGTACTTGTGCATATACTTCCAAGATTGGTTCCTCAACCTCATATCTAGGTGGATGGATCCAATTTGTTCTAGGTTCAACTGCTTCCATACATGTTATATCAGTTTCTACCATAAAGCAAATGTTGTCTTTGTATTTCTCTACAATCTTTTTTGGTATCCTGTACCTCATCTACATTTTGATTCTGAATGTCTTTAATTCCAACTCCATGTAGTCCTTGAATGAGCTATTAGTAGATGCCTTAAAAGATATTTGAGGCATTGTGGGCATACTTCTATCTAAATATAAATATGAGACCTTTCCAAGTATATGGAAGTACATGTAGATAATCAAAGACCCAAACCTGAATATTTTGGTCTTATCATGCTTGATGGCTCTAATATTATCTATCAATTGTGTGGGCAAGATATCACACAAATTGAACTCACCATTTTCTCTTACAAGTCTTATTGCTGCAAGAATAGCGGCTGCAAACACACTATTCACCTTGTTTGTGTGCTGAAAACTATAACCTAATATCATGGAAATCAATTTGATGTCTTTCTCCTCTATAGGCTCAATTGTCATTCCATGCCTATCACTTCTTGACTTACATGCCTATTCTACTAGTTTTCTCATATCCTTGCCTACTAGGAGAATGACACCCATCCTTGAAAGGCTTGTCATTTCATGAATAAGGTCTCATGTGATTCTTACTTGCACTTCATGTATCTAGAATAGGTCATCATGAATCCTATTAAACAATATCTTGATCCATTCAGACTCATAAAACTCATACCCTGTAGCATATTCAACTATGGGATTTTTTCAAGTTGTGTAAACTCATTTAGGAAGGTTTTATTTGGCTTATCATAGTTTCAATGTGCACTCTAATCCTATCAAGTCCAACTGGCTCTTTCTTGCAATAAATGTATGCTCAGATGTCTTCAACATGCATGACACCCATAGAGGCTCTTGAGAATGCACCTTCTAGGTCATCTAGGGTAGAATTAAAAGGGTACCTCTTGAAAACATATCTTTTCCTCTCCACAATATCAAACACAAGAGGTGTAGCCATAAATTTTTTGTTTTATCACTTCAAATTGATTTTCAAGAACTTCTGAATCATCACAATGGATTAGGGCTTCAAAATTGTTCAATCACACTCTTTCACTGGTGAATCAAACTTCAATACTTCACAATCAACTGCTAGGGATTCTATGATCTCCAATCACTCTAAATCAAATGAAAAGTGATCTACAAGTCTTTGTGTACTTTAAAGTGAAAATTCTACCATTAATGCTTGCCACGTAAACCAAAATTTGACTAAGAATTTCCAACTTCCTTTCTACAATTGATCAGGTAATGTTCTCTTGCACATAGCCTCAAATAATCTCCAAAAGGTTAAATCCAAAGGTGCATACTCTGAGGGTGAGTATACCAGCCGGGCAGGGGTCTAGAGCTAAATTAGCTCCCCCTATGACCCTAAGGTCATTCATCCAGATTGTAGAGGGTGCGTCCACTATGGATGCATCCAATACATACTCATCAACCTTATCCTTCTTTGCCTTTGACCAAATCAAGCTCTCATCTTTTGTAGCTTTCACAAACTTGACTTTTCCTTTGGTATCTAATATTGATTCTTCTGGCTTTTAGGGCTTTCTTGACTTTGTGTTCTTGATCTACAAAACTTTGAGATGTGTCTAGCCTTGTTACAAGAGTGACAAATAACTAGAGGCCTTAAATTCTTCTTCACATTGATATGGGTTACCATTTACACTATCTAGCTGAGTGACCATTATAATTACATATCTGACATGTAATACTCTGAGAACTTCTTGCATTTATTTTATTCTGATTTCTCTGATTATGTTGAGTCTTGTTCTTCTAACATGTTCTACAATTCATAGCTCTATGACCAAATTTATTGCATGAATAACAGTAATCATTGAAAGGTCTTACCTCTTTACAATTCCTTGCTATATGTCCATGCTTGTTACATGCATAACAAGTTTAGTCTATTGGCTTGCGCTCATCCTTAGATGGTTCAGTATTGTCTTTAGTCTAATTTTCAGTCTTCTTAGCATCTGTGGTGTCTTTTGGTGCTTTCATTCTTTCTCGCATGTTATCAATCTGATTTTGTGCTTCATTGAATCCAATGTCGTTGGTATCTCTTTAAGCTTCTGAGCATATAACTAAGATTCAATCAGATCCTTTCTTGTGTGTAATTTATCAATGTGATTCTTTGCTTCAATCAATTTAGATTCTATCTTTTCTTTTCTATTTCTTAGCTCCAAGATTTCCATGTTTGCTTGCCTCAATTCTTCATTCAGTTGAAAGTTCTCTTTGATATGTTCATCATAAACCTCTTGATTGTTAGTTAGCTTTTCATCCAACTCTTCATCTGATCTTGTAAAGATTTGTTCTCCTCATTCAGCTTCTTAACCATTTTTCCCAAATCATTGTTTGTACAATCCTTCAAATCTTGTCTCATTTTCTTGATGGATACTTGTACGCTATTGACTTTAAATTTTAGTTCTTCAACTTCTTTCTCAGATCTATTAAGGTCTTCAAGAGCTACCATAAGATTCTTCTTCAGATGTTTTACTTCTTCTGAACCCATTGATCTTCTCAAGTGGTTAAACTTCTCTTCAGAGGACCACAACTCTGATACCAATTGTTAGGAATGGGAACACTAAGAGGGGGGGGGGGTGAATTAGTGTTCACTATATTTAATCTTTTTACTTTACTCTTGAAACTTAACTTGAATGATTAAGTACCGAATTGAAAATCAACATAAAAAGATAAATAAACACAACACATAACACCAATATGGTTACGGGGAAACCCAAATAGGTAAAAACCCCAGTGGGAATTGACCCCCACTAAGAACTGCACTAGTGTCTTGTGATCCTTGTTAGAAGATTTGCAACCCTGTTAGGAGTTGTTCTTTACAATGCTTTTAGTATAGTGACCTTGTCAAGGGTCAGATCCTATTAGGAGTCTTTTACAATAACACTATTAGGGGTGGGAAAACACTGTCCTAGAGCTCACTTCTCAAGTGGTGAAGGCTACAACCTTCTGATCTCAGATACACACTATATCTGCTGGATGAACTGGTGCTGTGACACTGCTTGTATGATTAGTTCCTTTGATGCACTGATGCTTTGACCTCTTGCAAAGCTATAATACATTCTAACTACTCTTTGCATACTTCTTCTCTACTTATCTTATCTCTATATCCACATCCATACTTTATTACAAAGGCACATCTAATATTTATATGCACTACCAAAACAATTAACTAGGTCGACCTATAACCGATTACATACAACACTTCCAAGTGAATTGGCTCAAAGCGTGTTTACAAAAAAATATGTTTACATGTCTATAACCTAATTACAATAGGCACATAGCCTTTAAAAAACAATATTATAACCACTAATCAAAATAGTAACAGTCAGCTGCATACTTTGTTCTATTCTGGCGTTCACTAGCTGTACCTCTTCAATTGTCTGTATCTTCATCATACTGTCTTATCTGATCATGCTCTCTTAGAATTAGCATGAATACATACTTACCATCTTAAATTGAAGGGCACATACCATAACTCAGTCATACACATGTGCACTAATGCTCTAACCTTTTGGTGCTCTGTTAACTATCCAGTCTTGTACACTTAGCCATATTATGACCTTATGATAATGTGCCCTGACTCCAAAAATCTATATGAATTTGTTTCCATAATGACAAGACTATATCTAGTCATATACAACAATATAGTCAACTTTCCAACAATTGTTTTAACATACCATCTAGTAGTTAACTCCAAATGAAAAGGGACTGTAATAGGTCAAGGGCATTAGAAATAAAAACTAAGAGAATTTGCAAAGGATAAATTATGCATTTACTAGATGGGAAGAGAATATCAATGCCAATAATTCTCTTTATACCTTGACGAATATGCAGATGGTCACATAAGAAAATGGACGCCAACATATCATCCTTAATACAACCTAGAAAAGGCTTTTTCCATTCTTCAACTTCCAAGAGCACCTTTCAATTTCGAGGGTAATAATCCATATGCAAAGAAGAACAAGATGAACACAACTCTACTTGCATACTCATAGCCACTAGAGAGCTCAAACGACCTGACATATTAGAAACCACTAGCTGATGATAAAGGGAACAAAAGAATAGAACAAGTAGCCAAACAAATAGTGGAGAAAATAGTGAAGATGACTAAATACCACAGTCTAACATATATTTGCAAGATAACAAAGGGATGACTCATAAATAGCAGAGAACAAAGTGTAAAAGATATCTAATTAATAACCACCTACACAAATAATGACACCTTACGCAAATTTAGATTTTAAAATCCCTTTCATGGTTGAAAAGGATAAGGAGAATGTGTGGGAGAGCCACATAGTGAATTAGTAAGTGATTGTGCACAAGTCATTCCATTCATGACATCTAAATCTCAAATGACAGTTAAAGAGAAATCAAATCACTGATTTAAAAAAGTGATGTACTGAGCATTGGAAAAGAGAAAAATGAAGCTCATATACATTCCCAAAGATCGACTGATGAAAGCCAAATGATGTAATAGATACACGACAAGACCGAAAAGAGCACATGCCAAGATATATAAAACACAATATGTGATGTCAGAAAGAAGAGATGAAAAAAACCACAAGCTAAAAATAAACTAAGACAGCTATTTATTATACTATATTAGGGTAAAGAAAACCATTGTTGCACTCCTTCTCATTCCATAACTCCCTATACATATCAATGTCCATTCTACATAATGGAACATTCATCAATATATTTAGTTGTTCTTAAGGAGAGGTACCATATTGGTTTTTTTTTATCATAATAGTGTATAATTAACAACATACATTAAAGTAAAAAGTCAGGCTTACAATGATTCATTTTGAATAATGTCCAGAAGAGTAGGATAAGAATTTAAAGAGATACCTTGGTTACATGAATCCAGATGAATCTTATTACAACCCAAATTTTCTAAACAGTCTGCCAGTGCATTACCTTCTCTGTAGGTATGTGAAATGGTAAAGTTACTCAATGAATCAAAAAAATTCCATATCTGATGTAAGATATAATTTAAATGCCAATTCTCAATTCTCCTATGTATGCAGACATTGATAATGACAGTTGAATCACCTTTAATATGTAGACATGAAATCGACAATTTTTTGGCAAGAACCAAACTTATAGAAGAGCCACTGCTTTTGCCATGTTATGAGTGCCAAGAGAGATAGGGGAGGCTATGAAAGCTATAAATCTACCTAAACGATCTCTCAAATATGCTCCAATTCATGATTCACCAGGATTACGTCTTAAGGATCCATCAAAATTTAATTTAACATAAGAAGGATTAGGTGGTTTCCATTTGATGGAGGCTCTACAGATGGGGGACCTTCTAATACGAGGAAAAATAGGGGACGAAGGGAAAGGAATAAGTTTCCAAGAAGAGGCTACTTGACTGTCCCAATGGGAAAAGGTGGTGTTTGGGTTAAAATGATAAGAAGCCATATTATTAACTTTCTCAAAAATAATTCTTTCTATTGTGGAAAGGACTGAAGAAATATCAGAGGAGAACTTTCTAAAAATTATTTTATTTCATTCCCACCATATTGACCAGATGATTGAAGAGGGGAAAATAATCCATAAGCATGCAAATAAAGAATTTACAAACAAAATGGGCCAAGATTGAAAGAGCTCCCATAAAAATTAGGAAGAGGGAAGAAGACATATAACTTTTTCATGACAAAGGACCAGCATTGATAGGCAAAATGGAAATGAACAAAAAGATGATCCACAGTCTCCATACACATACCACATAATGCACAATTAAAGGAGGAGGCTATTTTCAATCTAGCTAATCTATCACTAGCTAAAATTTTGTTTTGAATAGAAAGCCAATAAAAAACCCCTACTTTAGGAAGGATGGACTTATCCCAACAAAAAGAAAAAGCTCGATGAGCACAATTTTGATTTTCCATTTGTGGAAGGGCTACATAACCAGATTTGACAGAATACAAGCCATTTTTGGAAGGGTGCCATAATATCTTATCATTTCCATTAGCCAGATAAACTAGCCTATTAGCAAGGGCATAAAAGAACTCCCTAACAAGATTTATATCTATATGGAGATAAGAAGGATCTTTCCAGCCACCTTATGAGAAAAAATATCCACATAATCCACATAATCTACAAGCATATCACCCCAATGAGGATGGAGATACTCATGATCTCTGCAAGATAATTTAAGGAACACAAGGGAGGAAAACCATTCCAGGAATCTTTCCAAAATACCACATTGAAACCATTATGGACTTGCCAAGAAATTTTTTTTGTGACAACCTCCTTGGAGGAAATATAAAGTTCCAAGTGTGAGACCTAAGGGGGGATTAGAGATGGTAAAAATTCTATTAGGATTAGAGGAATCTAAGTATTTGTCTTGCATAATCTAACACCAAAGAGATCGAGGCTTGGAGTACATATTCCAAACTAGCTTCCCTCCAAATTTTTTTCTTCTGATAGATAAATTATGTAAACCTACATCCCTAAAATTTTATCCATGGAGAGTTTTTGTAAAGAGATGAGGAATTTTCTTTTTGTTAGTCGTATTGGCTGTCCAAAGAAAAGAACAGATGATTTTTTCAATGTGATTAATTACTGAATTAGGAGCTTGAAGGACTAAGATGTAGTAATTAGGGATATCAGTGAGCACAATTTTGATTAAAAGAATCTTACCGGATAGTGAGAGCCATCTTGCTTTCCAAGTTGAGATTCTACTTTTCAATCTATTAATTACATTGTCCCAATAAGAGGGTTTAACTTGACCTAGAAAAAATGGGATA
>BSBK01008094.1:10000-61905 GCA_027943335.1 Chamaecyparis obtusa | reverse complement strand
ATGTGAAGTTCTGTGTTTGTACATTTTGTGAGTTCGGTCATGAATTAGTCTTTTCTTTCTAGGATAGATTAGAAGTTAATCTAGTTACTTAATGTTGTGAATAGTGGGGAAATGTGGAAACATATGACTGTTTAGCAAGTGTTTTGGATTTAGTGTGGTATTAAACACATATCTTTTATATGTTGTGTTTGAGCATAATGTAATAAGGGATATCTCTGTTCTGAGTATGAAGTTGTCAATGTTTTAGTTAAGTCTGTGTTGATCTATGGATTATAGATATGTAGATGTTATATGGATATATCCTTGTGTGTTAGGGTATCGATGTTTACTTGCTTAGGACAGTGTTAAGGGAGTTAGTCGGGTTTGATAATTAACATATCAATACAGTATGGAACCAGCATGATTTTTTGTGTTAAAACTTCTGTAATGGTCTTCTTGCACTGTAAATGTTGTTAGGGCACTGTAGTATCATCTCGCATTCGATTTGTATAGACTTGGTTAGAAGATAATATTGGGTTTATCTATCATTGTTATTAACTGAATTTTGGTATTGATGTTTTCTCTTAAGCTTAAATTGAGGAAAAGGGAATTAATGGTATTTCATAGTATTTTGGATACCTATCATATTTAGTGTTTACACTTGTAACATAAGTGTGGATTAAAGTTTTCTTTTGGGTGAACCCCTTTGGTTATCTGGTGTCGTTCTTTTTTGTCAAAAGGTTGTTTGTCACTGTATGTATCAGTTAATAAAGGAATGTGGATGTCTTGGTTATGTCAAACTTGATTACGAGTTTTATGATCATCAGTAAATAACACCAGTGTGTATTACAGTTGTTACAACATTAGGAAATGTTAAGGGATTTATAGGAAAGACAATTCCTATCTTGTACAAACAGTAAGGAAAAGAAAAGAAACACTTTGGTAATTTGATTAAGAGGTAGAAGTCGGTTATTTTCTGTCATTATTTTATATATTCGGCAGATTAGTAGTATAATAAGGTAGTTGTTTTCTATGACAGTATTGTGAAAATTAGTGTGGTTTTCTATTGCATATTCATGGACTTAAACTATTATTTACAGTTTATGCAATTAGATATATAGTAGATGATATAATTGTCATTCTAAACTATTAATTACAAGCTTATATGATTACATAAACATATATATATACCTGTTGGGATATGTATATGTATACACAGCCGTGGTGTAAACATGTACATACGCCAACATGTATATAATAGATGCTATGACTGTCAATCTGAACTATTAATTACTGTGAGGCCCACCTTCGGCCCACATAGTGATCCTGTGTTATGCATATCAGCCTATCTTTTTTATTATGTTTCTTTCAGAGATACTTGGACTATGTCGACTACTGTTATATTATGTTTGACTTGTTGGACTGTTCTTTTGATGATTCTGCATATGGGATCCATGATGTGTAGATTTGGTTTATGTTTTTATATGATGTTTTGTGAACCTGATGATCTTGATGATATTTAAATTACGTTATGGAATTTCATTTGAATTATGCAATCAAATCATGAATATTACATGCAATTGAAGTATGAGTTGAATTATGCAATTGGATGATTAATTTTCGCTATATCATATATGGTTATTTTAATGGTTTTCTTTCTTGAATTACTGATGCTGCATTTAGGTATTGCAGGTGGAAGGACCATGGAAACACATTCGGGGAAATCACATTGAACGTAGGGTAACCAGTTAAACCAAGGCCCCGTCTATTAAGAGACCTGAGGCCTCGTTGTTAAGTATTTATATTCGTAACAGTAATTTGAATGATTGTGTGTTTTAATGTTGTGACATTGGACGTACCTTTCGTGAAATGTTATTTTGTAAAGTGTCGCTTGACACTAATGTTAAATGTTATCAAGGTACGTCCTGTGTTGTGTGAGAGCACTTGCTAGGAGTTTTAGGGAAATCTTAGGACACCTTTTTGCCATAGGAACCATAATGCAGTTTCCATTCCCCATTTCCGATCTTATTCCTCGACATGAGTTTAGAGGGTTAATAGCGGCCTTAGGAGATAGTTTTATGCTAAATTTGTTAACCCATTCAATGTACCCATGGGTTAGGGGTATTTTCACCTTTTTAGAAGCCTAAAATTGACTTTATGACCCTTTTAAAATTTCATATTCTATCTTGAGCGAAAATTGCAACTTGCTTGATTGAACCTTATTTATGAGGTTAGGTGTGGAAGCCCTATTTAGAGGAATTTTTGGCTAAGGATGATTCATTCACCCATTCTCTATTTTTAGAGAGTTTCCAGAAAGCTAGAGGAAAAAGCTTGAAGCTTGGATTAGGGCTCAACAAAATTCTTCCATAGCTTTGGACTTGAGGTAGGAAATCATGTGCTCTCTCTGTTTTTATGAGTTGTTTGTAATTGTGATCATGTTCTTGGCTTCCCATGGTTGGTCATGGTGGTAGCTTGCATTGTTTTGTGTTGTGTTTTAAGCTCCCCATGGTTGGTCATGGTGAGAGCAAGCTTGCAAATGTGTTTTTTTTTCATGTAATTGGATTTTGGGTTGTTTACTCTTAGATTCACTCACCCTTGGGAGGAAGAGAAATCAAGAGGGGGTGTGGGAATGGAGGCAACTCCATGTGTAGAGTCTCCTCCATGTGTGGGGAAAGATGAACTTGGGTGAGTGATTTTCCCCAAGAAACCTTGCATTTAGCCTTTGTGGCAATGGGGGTATAAGGAGGGAAAATTGGCCATGTGTGCCTTGTATGTATTTGAGAAATATGGGTCCATGTGTGGCCTTGTTTTATTATGCAATGGTTATCTCCATGGTTTTGTCTACCCACACCCTACAAAGGAAATTCATGGAAATTCCTTAGTTTTCTTCTTGAGGGAATTTGGGATTTTTACCAATGTTTATAATCTTGTTGTGTTTGTGTGTGTATGATTGTATCCTATTCATTGTGTTCTCCCCAAGCTCGGGGGTGGTCTCATGAGAGGCCTTGGATGGGAGGAGAGCTCCCATGGTCTTTTCCTTGTCTTGTTTTCATTTGCAGATATTGAAGTATGGATGCAAGATGGTAATGAAGTTAAAGATTTTTGCCTTGATGTTTTGAATGAGGAATTCACTCCATGTTTAGAAGCATTTCTTTGTAAATTTAAATGGTGTATTCAATCCCCCTTTGGAGCACTTGTAAATTGTATTTAGAAAGGAAAATGAGAAAGATAAGCATGTTGCTATAATGAACTTTCATTGTCAAATTGATGTTTTTAAAAGATGTATTCATTATGAAATTCTTGTAAAGAAAATCAAGCTTCATCTTGAACATTGCAATGTTAATTTGAAATCTAGGATGATGTAAATTTCAATGGAAATATAGATAATGAAAAGTTATGTAATTCATATTATGGATAAGATGAATACTTGCTTGTCTCTTAAAAGACCTTAATCTCTCTCTACCATTGAAATTACTCTCTTAATTACTGCAATGAGTTCTTCAAGTTGATAGAATCTAAATTGATATGTTATCATCACTTATTTGGATGAAATGAGAAGATTGCAGTTTCCATCAGCTATTTTAAATTGACCGGAACAATGCAAATAAACTCTGAATATATGTTTTGAATCGCTCCTTAGTTCTATGATAATGTCATGAAACAACTATGAAACTATGCACAATTTTGTCATTATGAAGTGATCTAAATTGGGTTACAATTTTTGACTATGTTATTCATGAAAGAACACTATCCTATTAAATCTCATAAACTCCTAATTCCATCTAAGAAATCATTAGATTTTCAATTTCTTGCTCTGCTCATATATTGTAATGAAAATTGAAATATTAGTGCAAAAAAAAAATAGCACTCTACAACAAACTAAAAAAAGAGCAAAATGCTCTCTGGATTTTGTATGGGAAAGAATTCCCATACAAAAATCCATCCACAGTCATATTTTATTATAAAACTTGCCACCTTTGACATATGCAAATAAAATAAACTTTTATTCAAAATATCATCACTTACCCTATTTACTTCTTCCCCCTTCCCTAGGCGCAGGTGTAAAGAGAAACAAAGTCTTTGTCTTTATTGCACTTTAATCCCATTGGACAGAGGGAGTGTCCTTGATGCCACCTCACACATCCACTACACTCCCATTTCCTTTACCTTCCCCAAGGACTCACACAGGTTCTTTTGATTTAAAGAAGTCTTAGTAAACAATGAAGTGGAGGTACGTGGCCCAAGGTTTTGTAAGGGCTGTCAGATCTAGCTGATAATATCTCCTCCTTGACTTGCGCTCCCTTAGGGGAATTGTTCCAAACAACTTTGAAGGCATTTCATCATTCCTCCATGCGTACTCCAAGGTCAATAAACTTGGGAGATAGCTGTTTGATGTGATAGAAGTGGCCATTCCTTGGGGCACGTAGGTGGAGAGAGTAGAAAAGGCTAGTTGATAGGTTAGTTAGTTTGATAGGATGTTTAGTGTAATGATAAGGTATTTTAGTATGTAGTTAGGTTATAATTAGTTTGTTAATAAAGTTAGTTTAGTGGTTAATTAAGTTTGCTAGTTAAAAGGTGTTTTATGTTATTTTGCATATATGGTTTATCATTAATATAAATAGATGTTATGTTGCCTTGTAATTTTTATATATTAATTTGTTAATGTTATTAAGTTCAATGATGTAAATATTAGAACATGTTATGTTTTATAGGTTAATATATTATAATTTATTAATTAATTAATAATTATATTAATTAATTAATATTTTATAATTATTAATATTCCTCTAGCATCCTTTATAGACAACATTGTCGAGGTTGTTCACCTGATTCATTGTAACCTCGTCGTTGAACTCATTAACCCGCATCATGATCTTAGGAACTTTATCACTTTTAAAAAAAAATTGTTGGTTGTGTTTTGACCCAACTTTTGGGCATCACAATTACAAGCTTATATAATTATGTATTCATATATACATAATACCTGCTGGGATATGTATATGTATACACAAGCCGTGGTGTATACATGTACATACGCCAACATGTATATAAATGGTATAAACTTGTAATTAATAGAGTAGGGTGTATGGCCATTTAGTTTAATAATTCGATTATGGTAAACTAGTATGTTTGTTAAAAGTGATGGGTGTTGTGTTGATTCAGTTGATGAATGATTATGTTAGCTCTTTTCTATTCAATGGAAACATGGATTTGATATGGATATTTTATTGTACAGTTACAGTTTTAATGTTAAGTTAATATGGAGATTGTTTTGATTGGATTTGTGATGGAGAAAGAGTTGTGATCTTTTCATCTTTCAAGAAACATCATGTTGATGAATGTATGTTAAGGAATATGGTAACATGGTTTTATAATGGATTTCTGATTGCTGTTTCAATTTTGTAAATTGATGCATTGGAAACGGATGGTTAGTGAAATTGTGTAATATAGTTCATTTCACTGTTTTCATTAATTGCTAGATCAAGTGTTTTTTTGAGATAATGCAAGAATGATCCGTAGATTGGGGGGTGACATTAGTCTAGTACCTTGTGATGATAGAATTTCTGTCAGTTGTGACTGACACTAGTCTATATCCTTATGGGAAAGAATTTATGTCAGTTGTTTAATTAAGTGATAATTATAAATTCAAGGGTTATGGGTTTTCAATTAACAAAGATAAAACATTATGGTTTCATCAGACATAATGGATTACTACAAGTTTCCTTACGGATACATAGCGTAGGTCCTTATGTGGACACCCATGAACTATTAGATCATTGCTTGTCATTTTATTTGCGAGTTTATTTCTGTTAGAAAGAAATTCAGTGCTTGATGATTTTGGTGTAATATGAAATTATGTTATTTAGTTTTCAATTACATCTGTATTTAATTTTCATAAATATTATATTGTACTGACTTATATGGTTGCAGATATTTGGAGATGATTCATTTTCTTTATCATTGTGACTGAGCCCTATTTGTTGTTTGCGTTTGTGTTCATTTTGGTTTTCAGGTTTTAGATGGATAAATCGATGAATATGGGACAGTGGATAGCAGTTGTTAAGTTTTATGGGAAACAAATCATTTCATGGTTATTAGTTATCAGATCTATTCATAGAATGTAATGGATTTGGAAATAAGAAATTTTGGTTAGAGACTTATTCTTTGAATAAAGAGTATTATTATTACTCTGATGTAAATTGATTGTAAACTATAAAGCTCTAAGAAGCGGTTGTTATGATTGTATGTAGCAGTTTGCAATTTTAATAAAAAAAATTATTATTACTATGAAAAATGTGAATTTATTTATGGTTGTTTCTCCTTTGGTATCATCTTTTATCTTTAGGTATAGATGGAGTGTTACATATATATATATATATATATATATATATATATATATATATATATATATATATATATATATATATATATATATATCTGTGTGTGTGTGTGTGTGTGTGTGTATATATATATATGTATATGTATATATATGTATGTATGTATATATATATATATATGTATATGTATATATATGTATGTATATATATATGTATATGTATATGTATATGTATATATATGTATATATATATATATATGTATATGTATATATATGTATACATATATATGTGTATATATATGTATACATATATATGTGTATATATATGTATACATATATATGTGTATATATATGTATACATATATATGTGTATATATATGTACATATATATATGTATATATATGTACATATATATATGTATATCTATATGTACATATATATATGTATATCTATATGTACATATATATATATGTAGATACATATATATTGTGATGCCCAAAAGTTGGGTCAAAACTGTTAGATTTGACAAATGCAAATCATCCCAAGAACACCTGCATGCAAGACTGTCACAAAGAGGAAGCAAAAAGACAGAAAGCTATGGCGGCCAAAAGGCCAGAGACTGCAAAATCATGTTGCAAGAAAATAATCTTCTATTAACAATGATGAAAAAATACAATCTCCTTATTGAAATGAAAGAAGTGAATCCTTATAAAAGGAAACACGAAACCCTAAAGGCTAAAACCCTAAAGAATTATAAAGCACCTAAGTGAAACTTAAGCCTAGAGTATGATAAACTAATAATTAAATGATTTAATTATTAGCTAACATAAGACTACTCTAACACCCCCCCTTAAGTGTAACTTAGGGAGAAGCAAAAAAAGCTAAACTACTGCAGAAAGCAGGAAAGATGGGTCCCGGCAACTAGGCTTGATCAGGTACCCAAACATAAAGCAAAAGATGTCCCAGAGAAAGGAACAAGAAGAGAGCAAGAAACTCCTCTGAAGCATGTCTGAAAACTCTGTCAGAAGATACTGCTGGAACCCCCACTGAAGTGCATGACCAGGTAGAGAAGACAAGTGTCTGAAGAGCTGATCAATCGAACCAGGAAGCAATAGAACCAACAGGTGAACCCCCCCATAATGCTGAACTGGGAGAGGTGACAGGAACACTGAAATGCGATGCCAGAAATAGCTGCAGAAGAAGAACCAGGAACACCAACAGTGCAACAGAAGCACACACACAGGATAAAGGGCGGTGTCATAGACACAGTCTACATGGGCTAATGTCATGGAAGGTACACTCACTTGACAAGAGTGGATGCACCTATAGTGGCAAATGCATCAGAATCCCCCCATGGCACTTTATAACTGAGTGCGAATACTAAAACTGAACCAGGTGAAAAAGATCCCAGAAATGCAGAAGAGGGCACTTTATCTCAGTGCGTTTACAGAACAAAGATACATCAGAAAGAGCATGCAAGCTCAGAAGTCAGAAAGAAGAGTGCACTAAGAAACCAGAAGAAGAGATCCCCGGACCTGTAGAACCAAGCACACCACCAGAGGGCATAAACTGCATAACTCAGAGGAGTGAAAACCTGGAGCAGAATCTGGAAGAAATACCTCTGCCACTGAATAGTACACAGAATCAGCTTTCCGACGATATCTCGTTTGCCGAAAAAGGAGTCCGGATGAGCCAGATATGACTCCCGGAAGGCAAAAACAGATATCAGACTTCAACAGCAAAAAAAGCTATTGAAATGGTGGAACCAAAAACCCTAACCTCCACCATCGAAAAGTGCTCGGAAAGAGCTTTCCGACGATATATGGAAGTCAGAAAAAGACCCCCGTATGCTCCCTGTAGAGCGAAAAAGGCCCAAGTACCCCCAAAAAACTCACCAAGGCATGTTTTAAGCCCCTGGGGCTAAAAAAAAAGGGCCCCTGGGCGCATGGCGCGCGCAGGGGGCTGGAACCGGAGCTCCCGGTCATCCATATGACCGCCTTTAGGGCCCGCGGGCTTAAAAACCCGCCGGGGGCCCAGGCGGCGGCGCGGCCGGCGGAGCGGTGCGCCGCTGGAGCGGAGCGGGGCCGGGAGGCGGCTGGGGCCGCGGAGGAGCTGCTGTGCAGAGCGGAGCGGGGCCGGGAGGCGGCTGGGGCCGCGGAGCGGAGGCAGCGGCTGTGCAGTCGGCGGAGCGGCGGTGGGCCGAGCGGAGCGGGGGCCGCTGAATGCGGCGGAGCGGGGGCCGGGGCCCGCTTGAACGCGGTGGCCGCCCGGGCAGTGGCTGCTATGCGGTTGCTGCTGGGCGGCGCGGGGGTGGCCGCTGGACGGCGCCCCCCAAAAATTTATTTTTTATTTTTTAAAAATCGCTGTCTCGATCCGCGTGCCAGGTCGTACGGCCTGGTACCTAAAAAATTTTGCCTTAAATTGCAAAAGTGTCCAAAATGGACAAATTTTATATGGATTCTGGCTATCTCGAACCTTCCGGACGCAATGGTGGCATCCGTTTTTGCTCAAAATACCCCCAAAAATTTTTTTTTTCTTTTTTGCAGGCAAAAAAGAAACAAAAAATAACGTCCTACTTCTGAATCACTTCAACAAAAACACGAACAGCGAGCAGCAAGATGGCTCTGATACCATGTTAGATTTGACAAATGCAAATCATCCCAAGAACACCTGCATGCAAGACTGTCACAAAGAGGAAGCAAAAAGACAGAAAGCTATGGCGGCCAAAAGGCCAGAGACTGCAAAACCATGTTGCAAGAAAATAATCTTCTATTAACAATGATGAAAAAATACAATCTCCTTATTAAAATGAAAGAAGTGAATCCTTATAAAAGGAAACACGAAACCCTAAAGGCTAAAACCCTAAAGAATTATAAAGCGCCTAAGTGAAACTTAAGCCTAGAGTATGATAAACTAATAATTAAATGATTTAATTATTAGCTAACATAAGACTACTCTAACAAAAACACAACCAACAAATTTTTTTTAAAGTGATAAGTTTCTACACACAAGATGCGGGTTAATGAGTTCAACGACGAGGTTAAAATGAATCAGGTGAATAACCTCGACAATGTTGTCTATAAAGGATGCTAGAGGAAAATTAAAAAAAAAGGTTAAATACGTCCATCTTCATGACGATCAGAATTATCGTTCGTCAACTAGAAATCTCAATGGTTGACTAAGAGGACATGGATGTCTAATGTTTACGTTATCCCATATGAAGGTCATTCAATTTACAAAAGTTTAAATTAAGTCTAATCTGATCACAGAGCTTAATCGATCTACTACGAAATATAGGATATACATGAATCTATTATTAAACGAATTGATAAATTGGAAAATAGATCAGAATCAATAATTATATTAATATATATTACTTAATTAATAAATACAATTAATAACTATAATATATTAACTAAAAATTAATACATGCTTAAAAAAATAATATTGTACAACATGGAATATCCAATTACTATAAAATTATATAGCATAACATATAGTCTTACAATACTAATATTAAATCCTTAAAAGCAAAATTTACATAAATATCATAAAATAATACATAACTTTATTACCCACTAATCTAATATAATAACCATCTAAACATCTAAATAAACTACTAACTATACTAACTAAACAACCTATCAAAACAATCTTCTAAAATATCCCCCTTCTATCAACTACCCTATCTTCCTAATAACTACCATCTCTTTCCTAAAATATCTAACTCTACTAAACTATCCTAGCCTCTTAGCTTCCTCTACCCACGTGCCATGAGGAGTTTGAATTCCATAAAGCTAAGGGGGGCGCATATCAAGGAAGATGATGTGCTTTGGAAAAAGGTTTTATAAATATGCCATGTTCAGAGAGCCCACCTACCCTCTTTGCATATTTCAAAAACAAGGAAACTTTTAACATGGTTTTATCTCCCCCAAAAAGCTGCGTGAGTTGAAGGCTAAGGAGGAATAAAATAACAAAAGGAAAAGCTATGATGAGGTGTCCAAAGTCAACATCTCATAAATAAGGAGGTTGGCAATATGACCAAGATATTGTATGCAACACATGCGCTTGGCAAAAGACTTATAAAGGTAAGTGAGGATATTTTGAAAGTATGTTTATTTTATTGCTTGGCAAAAAAGGTGGCAAGTTTTAATATTATAATATGACTGTAGTTTTAATATTATATATTACTCTGATGTAAATTGATTGTAAACTATAAAGCTCTAAGAAGCGGTTGTTATGATTGTATGTAGCAGTTTGCAATTTTAATAAAAAAATTATTATTACTATGAAAAATGTGAATTTATTTATGATTGTTTCTCCTTTGGTATCATCTTTTATCTTTAGGTATAGATGGAGTGTTACATATATATATGTGTGTGTGTGTGTGTGTGTGTGTGTGTGTGTGTGTGTGTGTACATATATATGTATATCTATATGTACATATATATATGTATATTTATATATATATATATATATGTACATATAGATATACATACATACATATATATATATATATATATATATGTATGTATGTATATCTATATGTACATATATATATATATATATATATATATATGTGTGTGGGGGGGGGTGTTAAGGGTGTTTGTGTGTTGCTGGTTCCCAAATCAATAGGTTGGAAATTCAATGAGCTTGCCTTCTCAATTCTAGGATCTCTAATTTGAATTTGTCAATGAATGAGAGTGATTGATTATGATCCTCTTCCTATACACTTTGGGCTCTACAAGACCTAGGTGGGTGAGCCTACTCCTTAACCCAAATCCATTGGGTGAAGGCTTTTTATAGTAGATGGAAGTATATGAAAACTTGGGCGATCTTCTTAAGGAAAAAAGTGATTCTTAAGAATGATCAAATTATAATGCTAAAAATATGTTGAAAACTTTAGTTAGATTGCTTATGAATATTTCATGTACAAGATTGTTTTATTTTGATTATATGCACTTTATGTAAAAGATAGCTATATTTATGGAATAGATATATGAAATGGTAATGCTCTAAAAATGTGATTAAATTATCTTTTATCCAATTTAGGCCAGTTTCTTTTATTCCTTATTGACTTGTTATTAATGCAATCAAGTGATGTTACGTACAACCTTGGAGACAATTTTAATAACTTTTTATTAGAAACAAGACCATAACCTCAAAGGAATCTATATGAATTATAATTCAAATGTAATGTTGTAGTTAGTCTTATTGAATTTAACTTTTCCTTGAAAGACCAATAAGACATGATGAAGTTTGATAACCAATCCTTCAAACTGATATTCAAACTAAAAATTACCTTTAAACTATAATAACATAAGATATAGCACAATGAAGCAATCTAATGAAATAGATTTATCCAAGGGAATAATAAAATGATTAAAGCAATAGATTCATTTGAAATAAAATAACACTAAGTCATTAATTGAAAAAGCATAAGAAAATCATATGATTTTGTATTAACATGAAACTATGAAGTAAAAGTGCAATAAATCAAATGACAATGCATACACACATATAACATAGATTTTTATTATGGAAACCCTTGTCCAGAGGGAAAAACTATGATGGGGATGATACACACAATCCTTTCACTATAGTAGAAAAGAATTCCCCATTAAGAGCTTGCAATATGTCACTCTCTAGGTGACTCAACCCGTTAAGAGTGGAAGAGACCTTATTAGAAGTATCTACAATCTAATTAAAGACTACCATGTCAAAGGGTTTAATCACACAATTACAATGTTCACCCTGTTAAGGGAGTTACAACTTGTTAAAACTATTAGGAATACAAAAAAAATAAATGACCTATAATTTGCACTCTATAATTTTGATCAGATCTCTTATTCTTTATTCTTGATGGGTGAACCCACAATAATGGGTTACACATTTTTGCCTGAATGGACACTGAACTCTACATTTTGAAAAAAAAAAATCAGATTCGGATGCATATTGTCGTTAAACCGTTTGAAAGAAGAAGATGAAGTAAATTAGAGTCTTTTAGGATTTTTTTTCTAGATTTTAAATATATATTTTTTAAAAAAAATTTAATTGATTTGAATGGTTTTTTCTTTCTCCCACAAAAATTGGTATGTTGCTGAAAACGTCATTTTCAAAGAGTTACATTGTTTTCATAGAGCATAACTTTTTTAAAAAAAATAGATATCAATGTAATTCTTTCAAATTTAGTTTTCTAATATCCATACGGAGGGCATGCAATTGGTTTGACGACATTATCATGATTATTTCATATTTTATTATCGTTTGAAGTTGACTAAACCGTAATTTTGACATATCTTGACTACATAGCTTATAACTTGTTGTGTATTTGTCCAATTTCATTTTTATTTTTTTGATAGAAAGATAACTTCAATACCTAGGGCATAGATATTTTTTAGAATTTTTTTTTCTCATTTACTATTTTTCCATAAGTGTGAAACATAGAGGTAGACATACGGTGAAATATCTATGTTTAGTAAAACTAAAAATACAAAGTCATAATAAAATTAATATGTATTAACATTATAATCATTGGAAATATTTTTCTTAGTAGTACCTTACTACATAGATAGTTATTTCAAATGGATTCATTTGATTTTCCAAAAGATAAATTCGAAGTAATTTTTTGTCAGCATTTTAATAGGTGCGAAGGAGACTCCATTATAGGTATGAATGAGGAGTATATATGTTATATCAAAGTTTTTTTATCAAAGAGGATTTGAGCTAACCATTTGTAATTAAATCCTTTAAATGGAACCTCTCAAGGCTTAAATCATCATATTTTATTAAAAAAGTGTTATTTCAGCAAAAATCAGCATCTCTAAAAAAGTGTAACCCAGTAATGTGGGGTCACCCTGTTTTGACTTCAAATCTATAACATCTCTACAAACAACTTTGTGATGACAACTTTAATTATTCATCAACTTTTCACAACAATAACAACTTGACTCACTCTTCTCTTCTTTTTTCAAAAAAAAATTGTATTTATATATTGTCTTCAATGTCAAGTGTAAAACCTAATTAGGGTTTTCATTTTTCTCCCAACATGTTTCTCTAATCTCATTCAACTCACAAAAACATAAACGCCTTACCCTGTCGGCCAAATCATAACATATGTTGTCATTTCCAATGTACAATATTCCTTTAATTTTATTTGTCAAACATGCCTTGGAATGATGAAAATATCCATGCATAAGTTCCTATAAATTGACTCAATCATCTCCTTGAACGATGTACTACATTTTCTTTGTTGTATAGATTCGGTAAATCTTCCACTGTCATGACCGATTTAGCTAATTAAGTAAAACTATTTACTAACCTCTATCTATACCTATTCACCATTCTAACTATTTCTAGTGTCTTGAATTTTAACTATACCAATTTGTTCTCTCACCAGTTTTCCTTTATCGATCAGCTCCCTTTAACTGTCTAACCTTCATCTGTTGTCTTGTTCATCAGTTACCTTCCTATGTACCACTTACCATGCTATTTTCTGATTAGTTTACTACTTACCGGTTCATTATACTAGTGTACCAGTTGGTGTAACTTCACATACTTAGCAAAAAAAAAAACACCGATTGAATGGTTTGCGGACAATGACAACCATGCTCTTCATACCCATCATAAATTTCATCTATCACATCAATATGCCAACAATCTCCCCATTTTCCATTAATGAAAAAAAATTGTAAAAATTTACATACTCCATGTCGAAGTTACATACTCCCCTTGAATTAGTTACTCATTTTTGGTTACTCCTTGTTACCATAGAATAGACTATATACTCTCCTTATGACTATGTACTCCTCTATACTCTCTATTTAATGGCAACAATTCCAAAGACTATAAGAAAATATATATGTACATGGGTGTCTTACAACTTATCAAATATAGATTTGAAATGTACCTTAGCACTAGAAAGTGAGTGCCCCATGACACTTTTAGTGTTGTCAATGCGACTATTTTCCATGAAGACCAAATGCTAGTTCTTCCATACTTTCAATTGTACTCATCTTAGGAGTACCTATCAATTCTTCATCCTTCTTGATGTATGCTTGAGTTATATCCATGTGAGGAGTCAAGAATCCCTATAACTCCAGTAGTGTCATTCTTATGTTGTCCTCTTCATCTTTGAGTTCCCTCTCCTTGAATATCAGTCCTTTTATTTTGGCAGTGTGATCCATCATTGAAATCTTCAAGGAGTCCAATTGATTGGCAAGTGTATCCAACTCAATTTCTAACTCTTCCTTCTTGGTCTTTATGTCTACTATGAAGTTAGAGTGTATGAATATCTTGGTGAATAGTTTACTAACATCAAGTAGTGGGTTATTAAGCTCCATAATTAGTTGAAATAATGGAACTTTGTGTTAGAGTAATAAAGTGTTTTCTTATTAATTGAATCATATTGATTTAATTATTAAGTCACTTATTACCTCTTTCGACTTAAGCTAAACTTTAGGGATATAATAATTAATTTTTTTATTAATTATTATTATGCAACCTAGGGTTTTACCTTTTAGGGTTTCTGATCTCCTTTTATAAGGATTGATCTCATAACACTTTGTAACCTTTTCTGACATTTTATTATTGATTACAACTCTTGTTTTTTCACATCAAGGATTTCTCCTCTCTCGTGGATCCATACGTTCAGGTCTCCATAGTCATTGCTTCTTCTCTCTCTTTCTATGATAGGTATTTGCATGGAGGTGTTCTTGGGAGCTGTGGGTTGTTTTTCATCAACTCCAATATGGTAACAAAGCTACAGATCTTCTTGCCCCTATCCTCTTCCTGAGAGATTCAACCATGTTCATCATATCTGCATTTTCAAAGGGTTTCCTGTCAGATCTGGGGGGACCTATTTTTTCTGGTCATCTTAGCTTCAAACGGACCTCATGGTTGCATTCACAATATCCAAGAACCCCAAGATCCATATAAAATTTGTCAAATTTGGACAAAGTTGGAATCTGTGGCAAATTTTTTTTGCAATCAACCTCGACATGGATCCTAAGGTGATCACTATTTTTTGGAGCACTTTTGGCCCAAATCAACCTCCCAAATGCATCCGAAAGGCTTGAAATAGTCAAAATACATATAAAAATTGTCAATTTTCAACAAGTTAGCCTCGGAGGAAATTTTTTTGGCATACCAAATCATACGAATTGGCATGCATTCCAATGCAATACAATTTCACAAAAAAAATTAAATCTTTTTTTAGGCGGCCACTCGGGTGCTGCTCAGTGGCCACCCACGCGCTACCCAGCGGCCCCCTAAACGTCGCCCACGCATTGCCCATGTGATGCTCGTGATGGAATCACTAGATGGTGACTGTCACAATCACCAGTGACTGCACATTCACCACTACAGTGACCATTAGGACTACCACAGTTAATCACCAGAACCACCACCGCTTGCATTGCCAACCCCTTTTGCAAAGAGCCAGAGTCACATGGGGGACCAGCCCCCTGCTCAACCATCGAACCCCTTTTGTTGAGCCTAGGGTTGTAAGGGACCTTTTTATTTAGCCCACGGTGGATTTTCTCTGTGATGACCATTTGGCCTTCAAAATGAGCCTCGCTAGTTGTTGATGTCAGCAGAAATTTGCACATTTTTTGGCCTTTATGGAGCTACTTGTGGATTTTTTCCCATAACTGGGGCATCTGGGTTTTCAATCGAGCATACGATATATCATTGGAAAGCTGGTTCCGAGCCCAATCCATTTTTTCTAGTATGGCTTTTGAATTTTTCCATTTTGATGCTTTTTTTTGCTATCAAAGTCAGATGTTTAATGTGCTCTCGGCAATTCAGACCTCCTGCATTCGGGATCTGTTTCTCTTACATCTGGGCTCCATTTTTGGCAAACGAGATATTACTAGATAGATCTTTCTGAGATTTTATTAGATCTGATGGTTTCATTAGTGATTTTGTCCTTTTTCTAATGTCACCCATCCTCAAATCCTTCCAGACACCATTTTTGGGCCCTCTAGCACAGTTGTTGGTTTTTTGCTCATATCTTGAGCATACGATATCGAAATTTGGAAAATGAGATATTGTCAGAAAGATGATTGCAAGAACTTTCAAGATATGTAGGTTTGATTTTCTATTTTTTGCTTTTCAGATAATGTTTTTCACTGTCAAAGCCAGATGTTTAGTTCTACACTTTGGGAGAACTATCTTGCGCATCTGGACTCCATTTTTAGAAAATGATATATCGTTGGAAAGCTTGTTCAAAGATCTTTTCAATGCTCTGAATCATTTTTCTAGATTCTACTTCAGGTTCATTTTATTCAAATTTTTGCATTTTTGCAGTCTGGTGGATATCTTGGTTGTTACAAGTCCTGGAATATCTTCCCTTTGAGGGATGGCTCGTCTTAGCTTGTTCTTTTGTTTCAGTAGCCTTCACTCATCTTTGAGCAGTGTATACTTCACTTTTGTAGCATTCTTTCATGCACACACACTGAGATAAAGTGTCATTCTATTGTATGTATGGGATCTTGCACATGTTCTGCTCTTTGTACTCGCACTCCATTATAAAGTGTCAGGGGGGTTTTGATGTTTTCCTTTATTTTCCATCTACTTTTGTCATGTGAGAATTCCTCAAACGACATTAGCCTCAGCTATCTCTATATGTGTTTGTACTCTGTCTGCACATTCAATGTTTTAGATTCTTCTTCATCATGTAGTTCATACTAGATGATCTTTTTCAGTGTACCTGTCATTACTCCTTTTTCAGTACTATGGGGGGGTTTCTACTGTTGGTTCTACTGCTTCCTTGGTTTGATAGTGTGAGCTATGTATTTAGTATTTGATTCTATGTACTAGGTAGTTGCAGTGGTTGGGTACCTATTCATTTTGGTGAGATGGATCATTTACCATATGGACACTCTTTTCTTTTCTATTTTGGATGCACTCTTCCAGCTTTGATTGATCAACTCTTTAGACTTTTGGTGTTTATGCCATCTATATCTTTGAGCAGATTATAGTCTTCTCTATCTAGTCATATTTCTGTGGAGGATCTTTAGATAATCAGTTTCTTCCTCACGGAGTTTGCAGTTTCATGCTTTAGTTATGTTGTACATGTTCATCCTTGCTCCTTTTTTCTCAAACATTCCTAGTTTTGGAGGCTTCTTTAGTCCTTTAGGCTAGTCTTTGTCTCTTTTTGGAGTAGAGTTTTTCCCATGAGGTTTTCTCTATTTCTTTTCTTTATAGAAACTCTCTTTTGTACTTGGGTATCTGATCAGGCCTTTTGTTGCCGGGACCCATTTGCTCTCAATTGTTCTTTCTAGGTTCTTAGCTTCTCCCAAAGTTTATCTTAAGGGGGGGTGTTAGAGTAATAAAGTGTTTCCTTATTAATTGAATCATATTGATTTAATTATTAAGTCACTTATTACCTCTTTCGACTTATGCTAAACTTTAGTCATATAATAATTAATTTCTTTATTAATTATTATTATGCAACCTAGGGTTTTACCTTTTAGGGTTTTTGATCTCCTTTTATAGGGATTGATCTCATAACACTTTGTAACCTTTTCTGACATTTCATTATTGATTACAACTTTTTTTTTTCACATCAAGGATTTCTCCTCTCTCATCGATCCATATGTTTAGGTCTCCATAGCTGTTACTTCTTTTCTCTCTTTCTATGACAGGTGTTTGCATGCAGTTGTTCTTGGGAGCTGTGGGTTGTTTTTCATCAACTCCAATACTTTTTCAAGTGAAATCTTTAGTAGAATCTTATTCATCATTTATTATTCTAACCTCTTCTCAGTCCTCTTTGTCAACTCTCCTCCATATCATGGTCTAAACTAGTGATTATGTAAACCAAATTTTTGAGTTGATCAATTGATGAATCTTATTCACCAATCTTTTCTTCAGGTAATAAATCAAAACTTGAATAGAAATTGTTTTCCTTAGAATTTTATTTCTTATACATGTTTTTCTTGTGTCGGTTCTTCTCCTTCTTTTCTTCTAGCTTCTATGGAAATAATAGTTCTTCTTTCAGTTTAATTTTATTGAATTCTTTCTTCAGAATGGTGAATTTTGGGTCATTTTCTTCTTCCTCTTCCTCTCCATCTCCATCTTCATCTTCATCATCATTGAATCTTCTTCTTCTTCTTCTTCCACCCTCTTTCTTTTCTTGTTCTCATCAGTATCTTGTGTTGTATTTTTTCTAGTACTAGGAGCACTATCCTTTTGTGTCTCTTCATCTTCCACTTGATCTCTATCATCCACCTTCCTCATATTAACTATTTGAGTACTTACCATGGTATTAGTTATCGGGGGTACCTGTTGTGAATTGGTAGTATCTTAATTAATCTTTTCCCCTATTCTAGTATTGTTTGATTGTGTGTCCTTATCAGTTTCCTTTTCCTATTATCTTTCTTGCTACCGCTCACAACTTGTTTATCTTGAGTGTCCTCTTTATCAATGTCCTTGGGCTGGTTTGTGGTCTCATTTACCTATTATATTTCCTTGTTCTTTTCTTCTTCATCAACATTTTTTACTTCACTGTCAAATGCATCATCATGAATGTCAATAGTATTCACTTCCATTAATGTCTGGAGTGGTGTATCTTCATCTTCGTCTCTAATCATGTGGGAGAATTAGGAGTATCCATTTTGTCAACTTCATCATCACCAATATCTTTGGTTAGGTCAATATGTGTTGATACATTTTCTAACATACCTCTTGTTAACTATTGCATAGTAAAGGTGTCATCTCCTTGATATGTACCGATAGTATCTTGAACCAATGGTTGGTCTAAATTGAATATCCATTATCAATTCATCTTCAACTTGTTTCTCTTTTCCAATGAATAAATTGCCAATCATGATAACAATACTGAATCTACCTTTGTATTTTTCAAATTCTTCATCAATTTCTTTTACTATCAAATGTGGCATAGTATACATGAGAGTTCTTTCCGTTACTTTTCAATCTTGATTGTAGCTTCACATCTAACATTGACCGCTTCAAACAATTCATCAAGTATATGACCTTTAAGCTGATTTGAAACTCCAATAAATTTATGAAAATTAAATATAAATACATATTCAATGATTTTCTTATCTTCATCAAACAACCTAGCAAACTTAAAGTTATTGATGCTAGAGATCATAAAGTTATTGATGCTAGAGATCATTCCCTATTCTCTAATTACCTGTGCAACTTCAGTTGTAGTGTTAGTAATATTGAACCTTGTTTTCCAAAAATTACCTAAGCCTGTAATCTCCTTATCAAAATTTGTTTTCTCACTGTCTCCTTTTGTCTTCTGCTTCTTCTTTTTTCTTGAAGAGGCCTTGGTTTTTCCTTTAATTTTTTTTCTTCTCATTTGTTTTTATTTTTACATGTTGGGATATATTTGACGGCTTAAGGTCAGAGGATTGACCTCCCTCAGTTTCTTCCACTTTGTTTTCCTTAATCGATGGTAGTTCTAATGTTTTAGTTTCTGATTTCTTTGGCCTCCTCTTTGCATAAGACTCTACAATTTTCTTCTTCTCACTAGTCGAACTACTACCTTCACCTGTTCCAAATTTTTCTTCCAAGTGACTTGTAATTTTCTTCACTTTCCTCTATACTCTAGGATTTTTGAGTTCCAGGGTTATTCTTTGATATGCTTCTTCATATGTCACATATCTCTTAGTAGTCTTGTTAACTGGTAATTTCAATAATGCATCTATGTGTAGGGTTAACAAGTGTTCATATATTTCATAACCTATTATTAGTATCCATGAAACTCTTGGTTCTACTACTTGAATTTTGCATGTGTCGATATCATCTAGGAATTAAATTGTGTCCTTGTACTTCCCTACTATGTGAGGTGGAATCATATACATTTTATGCATTCTATCTTGAAATTATTTGAAGTAACCCCAGATTACATTATTTTGGTTTTCACCTAGTTCACCTATGTATTCATTAATCTAATACAGTACACGCCTATCATTTTTCCAGGTAACATTTC
This sequence comes from Chamaecyparis obtusa, assembly GCA_027943335.1. Lineage (NCBI taxonomy): Eukaryota > Viridiplantae > Streptophyta > Pinopsida > Cupressales > Cupressaceae > Chamaecyparis > Chamaecyparis obtusa. The sequence continues at coordinate 41,626 of BSBK01008094.1, read as the reverse complement.
CTTTATGAGAAAGAAGTTTTGAACATGGAAAAACATATATACCAACAGTAATCCATATTTTAAAGATTTCTTCTTTTCAATTAGGATCCCCTTTAGATTAGCCAACAACTTAGTTCTGACCATCTCTGTTAGGTCGTATCTCGCACCCTCCTTCACAACTTGGTATGTGACATGAATAGCTACACAAGGTACATTGTTCAATCAAATCGACTGGTAGACCTTTTATTTGACAATCATTGATCTGAATTGAACCTCCTTATCTTCTATATCATCTATCATCATTTCTCGGTGATCTTTTCTTGACTTTGTCATCTTTTCCAACATCTATTTCAATAGTTTCCCTAGGGTACATGGTTCCCTGTTCATTCAAAATCCCATGATCAAATGAATCAATTCCTTTGTGGCCTTGATCTATTGTTCTAGCCATATGAATTGATCATGGAATTGACTCAACACATATCATATCTATTCCTCCTTGAATATTTTTGGTAGGTCCAAAATGTGCATTAAACCCTTCATCTGAAGATGTTTGAACTCATCCTTTAGTTCTCCATTCTCACACATTTCTAGGTATTCTTCTTGTGTCTATTCATCTCCTAATTTAATAATAAAGAAGTGAATAAATTTCCTCACATCTTCAATCAGTAACACTTGAGGTGGAATTAGGGGTAGGGCATCAATTTTGTCTACTTTCAAAACTTTCAATGGACATAACTTATGTTCTAGTTCTAACTCCTTTGTTATATCGATCAATTTAGGTGTGACAATCGTTGATGTCATGATATTTCTATACATTTTCTACCCTAAATCTCAAATACACCAAATATCTTCACCACTGACCACCGCTCTACTCAACCGCTCAACTAGGGTTTTCAAATTCATAGTTTGATCCTTTGAGAGTATTCAACATAAATAATTTACACAATTGATCACAATGAATAATCACTCTTTGCTCCTATAAACGCTTTTCAAATGGCAAGGTGAATAATTAATAGGTTAACGTAGAATTTATTTTCCCAAAGAGTTCTCCAACAGGTAGCTAGTTACAAATATTTAATGTTGTTCACTGATATTACACTTTACCGATAACAACCTCCACCAATTATAACTTCCACTGGTTAATGTTGAAAGTAGCATTAGCACATAGATTTTGCAAATGATAAAGTCACTGATGACAAAATGTATTTAACAACTCTACTCAATGCAATACATGAAAATTAACATCAATTCATCTCACTATGAAAATAGATATTACCGCTCATTATTCTTGAGGGGTCTCAAATTGATATGACCTTAATTGCCCTCCCCGAAGCCAGAAAAAGCTTAGTTTATTGATGAATTCTCCACATTTCTTGGTGTTGTAGATCTCTCTATCAGTTTAGAAGAGTTGAGGTCACCTTTCTTCATCCATATTGTCTTCATCTACTTCCTAATTTATTCAGGATTAACAATATTTTTATCTTTCCTTTGCTCATTTCTTGGTGAGTGGTTCGAGTACTTACAATCTCTTACTAGATGTCCAACTTTGTGACAATGAAAAAATTCCATACTTGTTGTCCTCTAGGGTCAAGCATTACCTCTAGGGTTCCTTAATTGACACTTCACCACCATGTGTCCATAGTTCCTACAAATAGTGCATGTGACATTTATGTTTCCTTCTCTTCTTAGATCACTCACCATTTTGTTAGGAAATCTTGGTGATGGTACTCTTGATCTGTAATATTCTTCCTTATGTCCAAATTTATTACATGTGTGATAGTAATTGTTGAAACTCCCTTCATTTTATCTACTACTGGGTCTTGATCTGCACTCATAAGCTTGATGACCATACTTATTGCAATTGTAACAATAACCATCAAAGTGAGTAGTTCTTAGAACATTCACCAGTTTTCTTCTACATATATTATTAGTGTGTCCAGACTGTCCAAAATTGTAGCAACTGGGTTTAGTAGGATTATTACCTTCTGGACTAGTATTACTCTTTGGAATCTATGATTTTTTCTCAAAACCAAACTTGGATGATTCTCCTTTTTCAAAAAATTTATCAATGCTATATCCTCGGCTAGAAGAATCCTTTTGTCACCTTTGATTGTTCAGTTTCTCATTATTTTTTTGTATTCTTTGTTCATATTTTTTGAGTTTTCATTTGTATTTCTTTAAATCTTCAAGTCCTTCTTTAATTGTTCATTTTTCTACCTTGGTCTTTCATTTTTAACACACATTTTTAGGTTTTCATCATTAGTGTCACTTAGATGTTCATTTAGTACATGGTTCTCATTTGTCAACCTTTCAAGTATAGTATCATTTTGTTTGATTAGATCTTCAACATTCTTCTTTGCAGTTTCAACAGCTCTTTTTGCATGTTTAGCAACTCTCATACCTTCAAGAACTTCACACATCCTTATGACTTGACTTTCTCATTCTCTTTTAAGTTTTGTTGCTTCTTCAGTCAATATCTTATTTTTTTCCATCATATATTTTATAGCTTCCTCAGCTTCCTCATAGTTAACACTTCCTTTAAATAGCTCATCAATGTTATCCAGACTTTGTCTTAGTTGTTGAGACAATTCTTTATTTTTTCTAACGAGGCCCTTGGCTTGTCCTTCAACTATTCAAGCATCTTATTAGCTACCTCTAACTTTCTTTCATACCTATATCTTTCCATTTCCTCAGATCTACTCCCCAAGTTGTCAAAATTTTCCTCGACAAATCCTAAGCTCTGATACCAATTGTTCGAAGTAATAGGTAATGAGAAGGGGGGGTGAATCAGTACTTATAAAAATTTTCAAATTCTTACTGATACCCTTAAGAAGTGATAAAACAAACTTCCATATGATGAATATATAAGTGAAAATATGAAGTAAAAGTGCAATATTTATCAAATGACAATGTATGCGCATAGATAACACACATATTTTTATCGTGGAAACCATTGGTCAGAGGGAAAACCCATGGTGGGGATGAAACCCACAATCCTTTCACTGTAGTAGAAAAGAGTTCCCACTTAAGAGATTAAATTATGTCACTTTCAAGGTGACTCACCCTATTAAGAGTGACTGATACCTTGTTAGAATTATCTTCAGTCCAATTATAGACTACCCTATCAAAAGATTTAATCCCACTATTATAGTGTTCCCCCTATTAAGGGATTTACAATTGAGTCCTACTAAAGACTACCCTATTAAGGGATTTACAACTTGTTGAAACTGTTATACACTAAGTTTGCACCTTTGTCTCAACCTCTCGCAGTCTCGATAACCTAGTATAACATGGGAATCATCTCCATGTTGTGGGACCTATGCTAACTTAGATGAGACCTCCAGGTTTTAGGCTGGTTCCTCTTGGATAATCACCCTAATTTTCTTCTAGACATGAAAAAGTAAACTTTTGAGGGAAAGGGATAGAAGGAATGCTTGGAAAGGGAAATGACTGAAAGCAAACTACCTACTAGGTGATACACCAAAATTAGGGTTTGGATCTCAGTATAGAGGAATGGAATCAATGAAAGGCTTAGGTCTAGTAGATCACAACTTACTGAATAGGCTTGCATAAGTGTTTCATAGGAGGGCCTGAAAATAAGACACAGCTTATGACCTACAAGTAGACATTCCCTTCTGCAACTCGGTGTAGGATTGAGACAAGACTGTTAGGGGGCTGAAGTATACCCACAAAAGCATCTAAATCAGATCAAACATAATAACACACAAAATTATAGAAAGTAAGAGGGATCAGGAACACTAAGTTGTCATTGAAAACACGTATATACTTTGATTCAATAAGAGAAGACTCAAACAAGGAAGCATAGGGACATGAAGAATTGTCACAAAATACCTCTGCAATATCTGAATCATCAATGGGAGAAATACAACTATAGAAGCCAGAGGGTAGAGAAAATGCCACAGATAACTCTCAAGAAAGGTGAATTTCTTTTATAATTGTCAAACTCTGAGCACAAAGGCTCCAAAAATACAATATATACATCCTTCCTTGCACGCAGGCAAAGGTCAAAATATAACTAGGGTTAGAGAATTTTGCATTAGAATAATGAGAAACCCTAGTTCAGTCAAGTCTGATCATAAATATATCTCTGCAAAAACAAAGCCGATCATATATTCTTGAGTGCCCCTCCCTGTACTTTATAAATAGCCTATGGACAAGCTACCCAGACTCATCTACCTCTCTTGCACAAAGTCTTTCCATGAATGCACAAATTGGTACTCTTAGAAAATTAGAAATGACCAAAGACGGCCACCCAAACCCCTGTCATCATCTTTTCCAACTGCAATCATCCTTGAAACATAAATTTCTAGCTACCCATTTTGTCGCAACCGACCATTGGATCAAAACCTAGCAAAAACCCTAGAGAGAAATATTCAAAATTTGAATATTAACAGCTAACCGGGTGGTGCCACACTTTTCTTCTATCAATGGCCATCGTTTAAATCTCAATCTCTTTTTAAAACATGACCGTCAGATCTTCTTATTTACCCAGGAACTGTTCGTCTACAGAATTAACCCCAAGTCCACCTAAGGTTACCTTTTCCCTTCAGTCGTAGAGTCGTTTAAATCTTTAGTTGACCCTGGTTAAGTCTAGCGAACATGGAAAAGTTCTTTACTCACTGATTTGCAGAATACCCTCAACCCTGGGCCCAGAACTACCACCTGTCATTCTTTTATTCACCATTGATTGCTCTGTAGGTGTAAACCTCGGTGAGATCTGACACAGTCCCACTGCAGCTTAGATCCCAATCTAACGGTGAGCGCATGATCTCATGGCCCCCAAATATTCCTTGCACCTTTATGCTAGTCATAGATCTTTATTAGACTGGGACCCCTCTGACAAACGGACCCACTGAAAATCTAGTCATCACCACATAGACCAATCAAATGTTGTACACATCAGCCCATCTGACAACGCGGACCCACGGCCTATAGAAAGAGCATGGGACAGTTGTCACAAGATTTCAAGGGCTTGGAAGATCCCTTGTGATCAAACGATAACCGTAGATCTTTAGATTACTATCATCCCTGCAAATACTCTGACACAGTCCTGCCAAAAAGCCTAGCTATCATCTGACTGACCAATGAAGAACAAGTACGTCAGAAACTGAGGACCCATGTGACAGAGCCTAGAGATAAAGCAAGATCAACAGTTGTCGCATGATCGCAAGGAATATTTTGGGCCCTTGCGATCATGCGACTGCCATTGGATGGAAAGGAAAGGCAGCCCATTGGGCCCTTGCTGGCCTGTCTCCACATCACCACCAATCAAACGCCGCCAAATTGGATGAGGTGGCACCGGTCCCACTGACAAGATACTTTGCTAGAGGAAAAGGAAGATCGACTATCATCGCAAGATCTCATGGAATCTTTCGAGGCCATGAGATAATGTGACAACCATAGATCTAGAATCTTGATTTGGCCGCTGACCTAAGACCACCAACTGAAACGGGAACCACTCACCAAATTACAAAGTGTTAAGGGTTTAACCGCTGGGAATTAGAGATTTGGTGACTGAAGGATTTTTAAAATGCACATGCAAAATGGAGGGACTTAAGTGGCCAATAAAGGTAATGTAGAAACATAATAGGCCAAAAGGATTTTTAGGGTTTTAAGGGTCCAACAGCTAGTTTTATGAATTTTACCTATAGACCAAAGAGTTTAAAGGATTGCAGAGGCCAGAGGGTTTGCAATGAAGCCATGAAATTTTTCAAAGCACTTGGGAGGATAAAAACAGAGACCTGGGGATGGATTTTAGCCAATTTTGCATGCACATGAAAATTAGGGTAACATTTTGGCGATTTCTGCTAGATGTCAGCCTGCTAGACATATATCAATGGCCTATAAACAATCCATTGGGCATGGGGCTATCAAAATTCAAAATTCTCTCAAAGAGGTAGAACTGGAACTGGAGAGACAAACTTGTGCACAGGCACTTCTTGAAATGTAGGAAACTAACCTAGAAAATAGGGAAAGAAAGCAGGGAAACTTATTTAAAAAATTTACAGAGAGGGATTAACCTCAAAGAAGGGCTTCAAGTGGAAACCATTTACTAATATTGGCAAGGTATCTCCTTCAAGATTTGATAGCTGGAAAGCATTGGATCCCTTGCATTCTATGATTACAAATGGTCCACCCCAAAATGAATCAAATTTTGTATGCCTGCCAGGTCTAGATCTGAACTCATCCCATTTGAGGACTACATCCCCAACTTTGAAATCTCTGATCCTGGCTCTCTTATCAAAGTTCTTCTTTGTCTAAATCTGATGGAATTCCATATCCTACATTGATTTGTCTCTGATCTCTTGCAATTCCATCAACTGAGCATATCTAATTTGCAAAGGATCTCCTTCCTCAAATAGGGCATACTGAGTGGCCAAGTCCAGAGCTGGTAATTCAGTTGAAATGGACAATTTAGCCTCTCTACCATACACTAGAACATAAGGAGAGTTACCAATGATTTTCTTTGGGGTAATTTTGGCTAACCACACTGTAGACTTGAGCTTAGTATGCCAATCTCTTTGGTTGTCTTGTAGAGTCTTCTTGATTATCCTAATCAAGTTCTTGTTTGTTGATTCTGCCAAACCATTGCCCTGAGGGTAATAATTTGAACTGGTATTCAGATAAATGCCATTCTTGACTACCCACTTTGAAACGTTGAGGCCTGTGAATGCCAATGCATTATTTGAAATTATGGAATCAAGGGTGCCAAACCTATGAGCTTAGGATAGCACTCTCATTGGCTTCTTGTAATGCAACTACCTCTGTCCATCTGGTGAAGTAATCTGTTGTAGTGATTATCCATTTATGGCCTGCAGTAGATGGAGGATTGATCATTCCGATGAAATCTATGCCCCACTTCATGAAGGGCTAAACTATTCTAATTGGTTGTAAGGGCAAGGCTGCAAGCCTTTCTTTTCCTGCAAACATGGCACACTTGATGCATTTTTTGACATACTCATGACTATCCTTAAAGATAGATGGCCAATAGTATCCAGCCCTCATGATTTTAAAAGTAGTAGTCCTAGGAGAAAAGTGACCTCTAGAAGGTCCATCATGAAACTCAAATAGGACATCAGCTATCTTCTCTGAATCTATGCATCTTAAAAGGACACCATTGTGATCCTTTCTGAAAAGAACTTCATCAATTAGCACAAAAGGAATAGATTGCAATCTATAATACCTTCTTTTTGCTGAATCCAAACCTGTAGGACATTGTCCTACCTTCAAATAATTGATCATATTAGGCAACCAGCTTGTTGCCTTGGCTTGTTCTTTTGTAGAATGCACCACCAGAGATGCATCTATTTGCTTTGATTTCTTTGAACTCTCATCTGATGCCCAATGTTCACAAAGACCTCTTCCTTTAACGAGCTTAGTAGTTTGAATATCAATGTCATACTCCATCACCTTGGTGATCCAACCAGCTCTTTTCTCATTTAGGTCCTTGGAAAGCAAAAATTCTTTGACACTTGGATCAGTAACTTTCAAATGTACCTTGTTATGAGTCAATAGATATCTAAAAATTTTAAGGCTCTTTACCATAGCAAGTACATGTTTTTCTACAAAAGAGTATCTCTGTTCATACTCCTCCAAACCTTTGCTAAAGAAAGAAATGGGCTGCTCCAATACATTTGAATTTTCTTGGGTCAGCATTGCAGATATAGCATCATGACCTTCATAAGCATAAAGGATAAAATCCTTACTGAAAGTTGGGTTTAGGAGAGCATGGGCTTTTGTTAAGGCCTCTTTGATAGCTTGGAAATTGATTCTCCCTTCTTTGGTCCAACTAAAAGCTGAACTCTTCTTTAACATGGCTATCAAAGGCTTTAGTAAATCTGCAATTTTAGGCAAGAACCTCCTAACAAAATTAATCTTTCCTATGAAAGAGTGGAGACTTTTCTTATGATGTGGTAGGGGTAGCTCTAAGATGGCTGCAATTCTCTCAAGATCTACTATGATCCCTTCTTTGGATACTACATATCCCAACAATTTTCCTTCATGAACTGCAAACACATGTTTCTTGGAATTAAGAGATATCCCAAACTCTCTACACCTTTCAAAGATCTTCCTCAAATGTTTGATGTGATCTGCCACATATTTAGAATAGATAGTTATGTCATCTAAGTAGACTAGTACAAACTTGTACATGAGGCTTTTAAAGGCCATATCCATTGCCTTTTGAAATGTAGCTCTTGCATTTGACAAACCAAAGGGCATCTTTTGATAAGCCATGGTTCCCCACTTGGTTGTAAATGCAGTCTTGTATTGATCCTCTTCATCTACTAAGATCTGATTGTATCCTGAATAGCCATCCAATAATGAAAATCTCTCAGATCCAAAGACACATTGTAAGATTTGTTCCATAGAGGGTAATGGATGGCGGTCTTTTAGAGAGGCCCTGTTAAGATCCCTGAAGTTAACACATAACCTCAGCTCCCCATTATTTTTCCTGATAGGAACAAGGTTGGAAACCCAACTAGTATGCTTAATGGGGTAGATGATACCACTTTCTATTAGTTTGAGTACTTCCTTATGCATAAGTGGCTCAAGCTTAGGATTAACAGGCCTTTGTTTTTGCCTTACTGGTTTGGCATTTGGTTCTAATTCAATAGTGTGTTGAGCAAGAGTAGGATCAAAACCCTTGAGGTCTTCATATTGCCATGCAAAAACATCACTGAATTCCTTGAATAACTAAGTGTAAGCGTGCTTTTCCAATTCAGTGTTCACTTTTCCAAATTGTAAGCTCTTACCTAGTTCCAACTTTAATTCAACACAATGATCTTGTTGAACTACTAGGCCAGCTTTGTTTTTTTTTACTTCATCATCCTTGTTGAAGACAGACTCTAATGTAACAAGACCTCTAGGCATCTTATTAGACTTAAGTTGTGTCACTTGATCACCATAACTTTGTGATAGGCTATCTTGATTATGCTCTTAAAAAATATCTACTTCAAATAAGAACTGCAAAATTTGTTCATCATTGTCAAACACTTGCCAATTGACATCGTTATCAGGAATAGAGGGTCTGAAAATCACTTTGATATGCTATTGATCCTTTTCTTTTGAAATGCTATTTGTAATGTCAAACTAAGATCCAATAGTGGCTAGCCTATCTACATTTTGGTTTAGTTTCCTAGGGATAGCAATAATATTGAAAGCATGGAAATCTTCAATTGCATCCCAAACTCTATGCTTGTATGCTTTCAAAGTGTCATTCTTGGTTGCACTTATCCCTCTCACTTGGCTGACAACTAATTCACTGTCACCATAAACTTTTAAGGCCTTAAGCCCTCTTTTTCTAGCTCACTCTAGTCCATTGAGTAGACTTTCATACTCTACAGTATTGCTAGTGCAGGCAAAACTGAATCTAAAGGTAGTATAATACCTTTCTCCTTTTGGGGACACTAACATAGCACCACCACCAGAACCATGTCTACTTCTAGCTCCATCAAAAAATAATTCCCAAACCTAGTTGCTCTGATCCTCTAAGTCAGTGTCCCCTTTGAAAAGGCTTGGCTCTATGGATCCACTCTCTTGTATTAAATAAATTCCCAAACCAAAATCCCAAACAAGGCTTTCTAGGGCCTTTGAAGCTCTTTCATCTAGAAGAATATTAGGGATACTCTCTATCTTGGTGCTTGCTTCACTAATGGTTTGGAAGTCACTGTTATCAAATATAGGGCAGTTTACATTCATGGCATTGGATACATATGGCTCTATATGGTGTGCTACTAATGGTTTTGATTTAATGGTGACCTTGGTCCCATACCTTTTATGAAATAACATGTGAGACTAATCAGAAGATAGGTAGCCTCCTATCTTGGCTGTAAACTCCCTTGAAAGACATATAGAAAATAATGTAGGGAGATCTATGATGTATATATCAAGGAGGATTGAAAAATTAGGACTAGCATGCAGGATTAGACTAGTATCCTTGGCCACACCTATAGTATTGACTGAGGATCCATCAAGTTGGGTAACCTTCTTTTGGAAGGGTTCATATTTTAGTCCTAATTGGTTAGCTACTTTCTTGGGCATTACAGTGCTAGTAGCCCCACTATCTACCATACAATTATGCACTAAAGATTTTCCAATAATTAAAGATACATAAAAGGGAGGTGGCTTTGAGTTCCTACCTTGTGCGACATTGCCTTTGGAGTTTCTACTTAGAGCCTCCTTCTCTTGATCAGTGTTAACCAACACTGGCTTTGCAGCTTCATTTGCAGGTTGAGGAGTTGTCACTTCTGTCATAGCCTTCTTCAAAATTTCAAGCTATCCTGGAAGAGCCAAAGAGTCCCACATGGACATGGTGACATTCACCTTCTTCATGTTGTCTACAATATTAAAAGGTGTCACAGTGTGTACTCTTTGTTGTGCTTTCACTATGATGGGCTCCACTTCTTTGGAATGTTGGCCTTCTTTGCTTGTGATGGCAAGAACCTCCTTAGGTGTGATGGAATTAGCTTGTTGCAGTGGCTTTGCAGATGTGGTGGCTTTGGAGTTGGAATCTGCTCTCTCCACGTCTTGAGCTCTTCTCTTTGCTCTTGTATAGGAAACAAAGGCAACTTCATCATTGACTCCATTGAAGTCTGGTTGCTCCCAATTAAAGAGAGCAATCTCATTCTCTTGTGATTCTTGTTGAGGAATTAACCCACTGGATGAAACCTCTAATTGAGCTTGTGAGGCATTTTGAACCATCAGAGCTTGGTTCATCCATCCATTTGAACATGTAGCCTGATTATGAGGCTGATTACAAGGAAAGCACCATTCATTATCCATAGCCATATTGTTTTGACCAGGAACCACATCCCTCACTAGATTTGCAAAATTTAGAGGTGCAGGGTTATATGGTTGGAATGGTCTCTAATTAAAACTTTGCCTTTGTCCTTGATAGCCTCCTTGGTATGATGGCCTATTTTTCTGATAAGGCTATTCTTGATTCTGGTATTGTTGATTAGGACCTTGGCCTTGTGTCTGAAATGGTGGTCTGATTCCTTGACCTTGTTTCTTCAAATTTGTGACCTCTTTAGTCAAGGTCTGCAACAACTTTGTCATCTCTTGCTGACTACTTTGCTGACTATTCTTTATTTCTTATAACTCTTGAGAGAAACTGGTCGTTAGCTCTTGACCACTGGTACTAGCCTGAGGTGCTAATATGGTGGAATAGGGGTAAATGGGGGTACTTGTGTAGGTGCAATGGGTTGAAGGCTAGGAAAAATGGGCATTGGTGGCCTTCTAGCAATCATGCCTACTTGAATTAAACAATTTTCAACCCTGACAACTATGTCAAAAGCTTGGGGTAGAGAAGTACCACCCATAGATTGGATCATGATATAAACTTGACCATTCAAACTTTTCAAGTAGTATAGAAAATCATGGTCAGCTGATGGTCTCATAGAGACTGGAATTCTATTCCATGTTTTGAGGAATCTACTATTGTAATCTGTCATTTGTTCTTGAGGGTCTCTCTTAACAGTTGTTAACTGCTCAACTAGAGACAAGTTATCTGATTTATCCTCAAAATGTTTACTTAATGCATCCCCTAACTCATCCCATGAAGTAATAGAACCAACAGTTGGAGTTCTAAACCATTCAAGAGTCTTACCTTTTAAAGAGCCTACTAATAATTTTGTGGCAACATCTTCTTGGGTTATGTTGTGTATGTTGTAGATGGTGGTCACATCTCTTATGTGCTCAAAAGTAGTTGTTTGTCCTTCATCGGTGAAATCAGGTATACTCTTTAGTGCCACCAAGGGTGCATCATGATGTTGAGAAAAATTTAATGGGCTTCCTTGGTTGAAAGGTGCAAAGGAAAATGACCTAGCCATTGTAGGAGTTGGAATATGAAGATTAACAACTATGTGAGTTGTATTTTCTACTGGATTTGAATCTTCTTCTAGGTGTCTGGTTAGAGATTTGCCTCTTCTTCTGGAATGAAAGGGAAAAGGTCTCCTTTCTTAGGTATTAGGAGGTGTTGATTGAACTCTCCTTGCAGGGGATGTTCTTTGAGTTGGCCTACCCTTGTGACTTCTTCTTGAGGGCAGCTCTAAAAATTGAGTGGGCTTTGAGCTCCGTCTCAATCTTTTTCATAAACCTTAAACAAGGTTGGCTTGGATCTTTGAAATCAGTGGACTCGCCAGATATACTTAATGGAATACCCTCTAAAGGTCTATATTATGCAATCTGTATATCAGAGATAGCATATCTTTTAAACAATGAACTTCTTGTGTAGTCCCACAAAGCGTGCCAGAATTGTTATACACTAAGTTTGTGCCTTTGTCTCAAGCTCTCATAGTCTTGATAACCTAGTATAACATGGGAATAATCTCCAGGTTGTGGGACCTATGCTAACTGAGATGAGACCTCTAGGTTCTAGGCTGGTTCCTCTTGGATAATCACCCTAATTTTCTTCTAGACATGAAAAAGTAAACTTTTGAGGGAAAGGGATAAAAGGAATGCTTGGAAAGGGAAATGATTGAAAGAAAACTACCTACTAGGTGATACACCAAAATTAGGGTTTGGTTCTCAGTATAGATGAATGGAATCAATGAAAGGCTTATGTCTAGTAGATCACAACTTACTGAATAGGCCTGCATAAGTGTTTCATAGGAGGGCTTGAAAATAAGACACAACTTATGACCTACAAGCAGACATTCCCTTCTGCAACTTAGTGTAGGATTGAGACAAGACTGTTAGGGGGCTGAAGTATACCCACAAAAGCATCTAAATCAGATCAAACACAATAACACACAAAATTGCAGAAAGTAAGAGGGATCAGGAACCCTAAGTTGTCATTGAAAACATGTATATACTTTGATTCAATAAGAGAAGACTCAAACAAGGAAGCATAGGGACATGAAGAATTGTCACAAAATACCTCTACAATATCTGAATCATCAATGAGAGAAATACAACTGTAGAAGCCAGAGGGAAGAGAAAATGCCATAGATAACTCTCAAGAAAGGTGAATTTCTTTTACAATTGTCCAACTCTGAGCACAAAGGCTCCAAAAATACAATATATACATCCTTCCTTGTACGCAGGCAAAGGTCAAAATCTAACTAGGGTTAGAGAATTTTGCATTAGAATAATGAGAAACCCTAGTTCAGTCAAGTCTGATCATAAATATATCTCTGCAAAAACAAAGTTGATAAGATATTCTTGAGTGCCCCTCCTTGTACTTTATAAACAGCCTGTGGACAAGCTACCCGAACTCATCTACCTCTCTTGTACAAAGTCTTGCCATGAATGCACAAATTGGTACTCTCAAAAAATGATAAATGACCAAAGACAGCTGCCCAGACCCCTATCATCATCTTTTCCAACTGCAATCATCCTTGAAACATAAATTTCGAGCTACCCATTTTGTCGCAACTGACCATTGGATCAAAACCTAGCAAAAACCCTGCAAAGAAATATTCAAAATTTGAATATTAATAGCTAACTGGGTGGCACCACACTTTTCTTCTATCAACGGCTGTCGTTTAAATCTCAATCTCCTTTTAAAACACATCCGTCAGATCTTCTTATTTACTCAGGAACCGTTCATCTACAAAATTAACCCCAAGTCCACCTCAGGTTACCTTTTCCCTTCAGTCGCAGAGTCATTTAAATCTTTAGTTGACCCCGGTTAAGTCTAGTGAACATGAAAAAGTTCTTTAGTCACTGATTCACAGAATACCCTCAACCCTGGGCCCAGAACTGCCACCTGTCATACTTTATTCACCCTTGATTTCTCTATAGGCGTACACCTCGGCGAGATCTAACACGGTCCCACTACAGCTTAGATCCCAATTTAACGGCGGGTGCATGATCTCATGGCCCCTGAATATTCCTTGCACCTTTATGCCAGTCATAGATCTTTATTAGACTGGGACCCCTCTGAAAAATGGACCCACTGAAAATCTAGTCATCACCACACGAACTAGTCAAATGCTACACACATTAGCCCATCTGACAACACGGACCCACAGCCTACAGAAAGAGCATCAGACGGTTGTTGCAAGATCGCAAGGGCTTGGAAGATCACTTGCGATCAAGCGACAACCGTAGATCTTCAGTCTACTGTCATCCCTGTAGATACTCTGACACGGTCCTACCAAAAAACCTAGCTGTCGTCTAACCGACCAATGAAGAACAAGCACGTCAGAAACTGAGGACCCACCTAACAAAGCCCAGAGATAAATCAAGATCAACGGTTGTCGCATGATCGTAAGAATATTCTAGGCCCTTGCGATCATGCAACTATCGTTGGATGGAAAGGAAAGGCAGCCCGCTGGGCCCCTACTGACCTATCTCCACATCAGCGCCAATCAAACACTGCCAAATCAGATGAGGTGGCACCATTCCCACTGACAAGATACTGCGTTGGAGGAAAAGGAAGATCGACGATCATCACAAGATCTCATGGAATCTTTTGAGGCCATGAGATAATACGACAACTGTAGATCTAGAATCTTGATTTGGCCGCTGACCTAAGACCGCCAACCGAAATGGTAACCGCTCGCCAAATCACAAAGTGTTAAGGGTTTAACCGCTGGGAATCAGAGATTTGGTGACTGAAGGATTTTTAAAATGCACATGTGAAATGGAGGGACTTAAGTCGCCGATAAAGGTAACATAGAAACATAACAGGCCAAAAGGATTTTTAGGGTTTTAAGGGTCCAACGGCTAGTTTTATGAATTTTACCTGCAGACTAGAGAGTTTAAAGGATTGCAGAGGCCAGAGGGTTTGCAATGAAGCCATGAAATTTTGCAAAGCACTTGGGAGGATAAAAACAGAGACCTGGGGATGGATTTTAGCCAATTTTGCATGCACATGAAAATTAGGGTAACAGAAACTATTAGGGATACTAAAATAAAAAATGACCTATAATTTGCACTCTTCAATACTGATGAAATCCCTTATTCTTTATTCTTGTTCTAACTTCAACTTTGTAACATCTCTACAAACAGATCTCAATTCTTCATCAACTTTTCACAACAACTTACATCACTCTTCTCTTCTTTTTTTAAAAATAACTTTGTCCTTATATAATTTCATCATGATCAAATTTAAAGCCTAATTAGGATTTTCATTCTTATCCAAACATGTTTCTCCAATCTCAGTTGACTCACAAAAACATAAAACCCTTACCGCGTTTGCCAAATCATAACATATGAACTGTCATTTGCATTGTACAATATTCCTTCAATTTTATTTCTCAAACATACCTTGAAATTATGAAAAGATATGTGCACAAGTTCCTATAGATTGACTCAATCATCTCCTCAAACAATGTACTACATTTTTTATGTTGTCCAAATTTAGTGAATCTTCCACCGTCATGACTGATTTGACTAATTAAGTAAAACTATTTAATAACCTTTGTCTATACCCGTTCACCATTCTGACTAGTTGCTAGTGTCTTGACTTTTACCTGGGCCGATTCATGGTCTCACCGGTTGTCCTTAACCAATCTTCTCCCTCTACCTATTTGACCTTCACCTATTATCTTGTTCACCAGTTGCCTTCTTGTTTGCCGATTACCATGCTAGTTATTGATTAGCTTACTACTTATCAGTTGGTTATACATGTGTATTGGATGGTGTAGCTTTACATAAATAGCAAAAATGATCTCACTTATTGAATGGTTTGTCAACAATGACAACCATGCTCTTCATACTCATCATAAATATCATCTATCTCATGAATATGCTGACAACGTCTTAGTAAATTGAAAATTTATTTTTTTAAATATTACAACTCTTTATACAAAGCACATATATATTTTGTGGATTGAATGCATATTAATACTTTTCAAGAGTATACATATGTTTAACGAGTAATTATTTATTTAATAATTAAACTCAATAATATATTACATATGAAATTTTTAGTTAGTAAAAACTATTTTGAATTGATATATTACATCACTAAAGGGTCTTCCACTAGAACTATCATTTTCCTTTCCTCAATATTCAAGAATGAAAAATAGTTCATATAGATTTATCAAGAAAAAATAAATGCCTTGACTATAGGTACACAATTTTAGACTTATAACAATTTTTAAATACTTTTTCTCTTCATTATTAAAAATGTTGCAAATATTTTCTTTAATTAACTATAGACAAATACATAACTCAACTAATTTTCTACTACTTCATAAAATGGTGTATGTATCTTATAATCATACTAACAAAATATAAGCACAATTAACAATATACATCTTTTGTATTTTAACTTACAAATACTTTTCTATCTAGGCACACCTCCTTTTGAGTGCAAGTGCTAATTAATATGGCTCACATAATCAAGATGATGTACAATTAGTTGTTTCTAGATTCAATTGTGTCAATATTTTTGGATCAACATTTTGGATTACACTATGTGATCCATCAATAGGATGAACAACAGATCACAAGGAGTAAATGAGTAAAGTAGAAGACTTAAACCCAAAAATAATGATAAAGGAGGAGGAAGAGATAGAGGGAGCTAAGGGTGTCATGTGAGACCCAAGAACAAGAAAAAATTAATAAATAACTAGAGCCAAGAGTAAAAAGAACAAAAATAAACAATGAATAAGATTGAACTATAATGTCCCCAAGATAAAACAATCATAAAAGAATAAACCTAAGAAGATGAAAGTAAGATAAAATTAAGAAATGAAGAAAGGAAACTAAAAAATAAAAGAACCATAAAATCAATTAAAAAAAGTAAAATTGACTCAAAATAAATAAAAAAGAAGGTATAGAGACAAATCAAAACTGAAAATAATTAAGGAGGGAAGGAGGACAAGAAATGGACAATAATGCATAAGATAAAAGAAAAGAAAAAGGAAAAAAAAAAGAAGCAAAAGAAAAATAAAAATTAAATGAACATAAATAATAAAAACTAAAACTAAAAGACACAAAAATTAGAAGGAAAAAAATAATTAAAAAAAAGTAAAAATATAATAAGCTATCAAATAGACCAAAAATAAAAGCAAATGAGCTTTACCTTAATTTTTTTTATATTAAATTTATTTAAGCTCCCATTTCGGGAATCACCACAAGCACCTCATGTCGGGAATTGAACACAAGATCTTGCTATTACAAAGAGAAACAACAATCGCTACACTATATGCCTTAGCTTTACCTTAATTTTAAAAATTAAGATATGAAAATATATATAAACATACACACATATATGTGTATATATGTGACTGTGACTGTGACTCATCTTGCTATGTATATATATGTATGTATGTATGTATGTATATGTCTATGTGTATGCGTATGTCTATGTATATGTATATGTACATACATACATACATACATACATACATACATACATACATACATACATACATACATACATACATACATACATACATACATACATACATACATACATACATATATATATATATATATACACATATGTATATATGTATACATATGTATATATATGTGTATATATATATACACATATAAGTTTGGTGCCTGGAATTAACTTGGAATAGGAATTATTTAATGTGAGAATAAAATAATTCGTTGTTTGTGGCATTTTTTGAATTTTTGAATTAGAAAACTAATTCCTATTTTCGGCCCAATGCTTGCATTAATTAATTCTAAAAAATATTTGGAATTCATTTTATTCCAGGAATAAGCTTTTCGTGAATTCGAAATTACAACAAAATGTATAAGTTTTTTGGGTCCGTGCATGAACGGTTAAGGGATTATAATCTTATTTTTTTATAGTCTTATTTTTTTTTACAATTTTATTTTATAATTTTCTTTTTATAATTTTTTTTTTAAAAAAAAATTTTAATAATTTTTTTAATAATCTTATTTTTAAGTTGATAATACATATTTTAATTTAAAAATATATAAGTAAAAAATATATATATCTTTTAATTAAAAAACTAAGAACAAAAATGATAGGTTCAAAAATTAAAATTAAAAAAATATAAAATAATCATTATTCCAATTTCACATTATGGCATCCAAACATAGAATAGATTATTCCAATTCTTGTTTTGAGGACTAATTAATTCGAGAATAGGTCCTTATTCTAGAATAGGGCTATTCTGGATAAGTTAATTCCATGCACCAAACGAACCCTTAGTTATATCGAATGTTTTTATTCTAGGCTCACCATTCATCTTAATTCACCTAATGCCACTCACATGCTTAAGATGGTCCGCACAAAATTGGAGTTCTTGTGCATGATAAATAGAAATTATGGAAATGGAATATGTCTCATTCTGAAATGGCCCCTTGTCGCTTGCCAAAACAATAGATAATTGGACCAACTTAACACTAAATGGCGATGGACAAATGTCACTACCATGCAGAACCTACTCAAGGGTCGTACAGTAGTGCAACCTTCAGTACCTTATCATTTAACATTTTTATAGTTTAGTTGCCCATTTTTCTGATGTTAACGTCATTGTAGCTAATTACAATATTATTAAATTATCTTAATAATTAAACTAGTAGTGTTAGATTGCGAAGAGACCATGGTGACATGGATAATGTAAATAATGTTGTGTGGGTGACAAGGTGGCTTAAAATTGTTGAAAAGACTAGTGAAAGCAATGCATGCATAACCGCCAGGAGCTTTTTGATATTTAGTGAATAAAATAAGGCAAGTTGGTAGTTGGGATATTAAAATAGCACAAGTGGCATTGTATTAAAGCAAAAGCTTAGATAAAAGGCATATTAACATGAAATTTACCTTTTCAAATTTGATTTGAAGAGGGGCTTGGGACCAGATCTGGAATTGCCTGCCATATGAATTTTTTTTATGACGGTTTGGTCACTTTAGTGCCTTTCATTTTACATTTTAAAAAAATTATTAATTTTCAAATTTTTTAATTTATAAATAATTTTATCTTTAAAGATTTTTTCAACATAATTTGTATTATATATATTAAAAAATTAAAAAATATTTTATTCTTAATAAAACAATGTAAATAATCTTATTATTACATATATGTAAAATTAGAAAATAAGTTTAAATTATTAACAAATGCAAAAATTTCAAATTTACAGGAGCAAGTTTCTAAATTCCTATATTTTCTTTGAAAAAGATCTAAATATCATAATAAAGAAATAATTATAAATTAGTCATATCTTCAAAAATCCCAAATTAATTATGCATGTTTGTAAATGAATAATAATATAGAGTAAAATTTAAATTATAGAAGTTTTTATTTATGCTTTTGCCCAGGTGGATGTTAATGGCTCCCTTTCTGACTCCTTCCCCCTTGGTAGATCCATCAGGCAAGGCTGCCCCTTGGCCCCTACCCTTTTTGTTATTGCCTCTGAGGCCATGTACTACATTCTTAGAGATAATTCTATGTCCCATGCTATCAAAGGTATATCTTTTCCTAATAATGAAGAGCTTATTAACTGTCAATTTGTTGATGATACTGCCATTTTCTTTGAAGCCATTGCTGACAACTTTGAAGCTTTGCAAACCAAACTCAGTCATTTTTACACTATTTCTGGAGCTAGATTATCCCAATCCAAGTCTATATGTCTTGGCTAGGAAGATCAGCCCCCTAGCTCGTTTAAGAACTATGACTTTCAATGGGGAGGCCCACATAAAATTGTGAGATATATGGGCATATCCTTCTCAATTGAGCCCTCCCTTAAGGATATGTGGTCTTGGCTTAAAGATAAAATCACCAAGAAGCTAGATAAGTGGCACAACAGATCTTTATCCTTAGCTGGAAGAGTTCACGTCTGCCAAAAAATCATTTCTTCCTATAATATCTACTATTCATCTTCATGGATGTTCAACAAATACCAAATCTTGGAGATTCAAAAGGCTGTCAAAAACTTTCTTTGGTCTGATGGTAAAGGTAATAGAAAGATGCATGATGTGAAGTGGGATTGGTACCATACTAATAAGCTCATTAGGGGACTAGGCTTGAAGGATCTTAAACTCCAAGGGACTACCCTTGCAGCCAAATGGATCTTTCACTCTATTGGATGGTAATGATCCATGTAAGGTCCTTGTTAGGCACAATATAGAAAGGGGATTCCCCAAAAATGCTAAATCTTGGAAGAATCTACCTCTTAATGATCTGATTATTGGCAACTTTCCTATTGTTGTTCAAGGTTCTACTATTTTTAGATCCATATGGAAAGCCTGAGATCATGTCAGGAAATATATAATTACCAACAAGGCCTTTCATGATTATAATCATCTTTATGGTGAAAGATCCATCTGGTGGAACTTGCACTTATCTGGAAAACTCCTCGTTTTCTCCCAAGGCTTCTATGTTAGGCACTGGTCTAATATGGGCATTTCTCATTTGTCTGACCTCTTTGAGCATGACAGGATTATCAGTTGAGATGATCTTAGGAGCAAGTTTGATATCCCGACCTCTTAGAAGAAAACTTATAATATAATTCTTAAAGCTACCAAGAACTTACCTATTGCTTGTCATGTGGACTCTCATAGATATTTAAAATGTAAATGGCCAGATGGGACCATTATATCCTAAATCAAAGAAAAAAACATTTACAATGTGATTGGGTATAATGATGCCATCATTGACTATGTTAATTCTGTTTGGTACTCCACCCTTGACATCTTCTCTTGGAAGAAGTATTTTGTTATATTGTGGAAAGGGTCTATTGAACCTAAGGTAAAATGTTTTAAATGGTTGGTGGTTCTTGACAGAATCTCCATTAGAAAAGATAATTATGTGGTTGATTACTATAACTTGTGTAGACTTCCTGAGTCTGGTAGACACATTCTCTTTAACTATATTTTTCTAAGGAAATTTGGCATATGTTTGGTATCACTTGTCCTATGAATATGAATATTCTTGAAATTATTACTGGGCACATTAATGGTCTTAAAAAAGATACTAATGTGTTTTGGAACATTCTCTCTTCTAATATTCTCTGGCAGATTTGGAAATGCAGGAATGAGGAAAGGTATCAAAAAAACCCCAAAATTCTTACCGAGTCTTTTCAAAAACTCATTTATTTTAAAATCTTCTTGCCTATTCATACTACTAGGATGATTGACAAGGAGAAGCTTAAAAGATTCCTAAGGACTGGATATGCCACCTTCTTCATCCATGAGTTGAAGAATGGTTATGAATGGAGGAATAATATGGATAACCTGCAGATGTTTGAGAGGAATTGCAAGAAGCTTAACCAAAAGGTTAAAAATAACATTAAATCCAAAAAGGACTAGATCCTCATGCTAGCGCAAATCTAGGAAAAGAAAAATATTGTGTGGATGGAGGGCTCTATAGGCTGGACTGTCTGGGTAGACACCCATGATGATATCTTACACTAGTCTCATGATCTCCTTCCTGTATTTATGTTTAGGACTTTCTAATATGTAGCTCTTGTGGTTCTCTTGTTGTGAGGCTTGGCCTCTTTTTGTACATTTCGATGTAACTAGATTTGTTTTGTGACCCCCTTATATTTAATATAAAAATATCAAATTAATTAAGCAAGTTTCTAAGTTCATATATTTTATTTTAAATGAAATTTAAATTAATGTAAATATAAGAAAGCCTCTAAAAACATATAAAAAAGATTCTAAAATAATAATATATAATCCATTATATAAAAAAAAAAAATTTGTAATAAAAATAATATAAATATATAATAAAAAATATAAAATATGTATGTAAAAAAAGTTTCTAAACTTCATTTAAATATTCTAAATTAATATTAATATATAAAATTAAAATAGAAATATAATATTCTATTTTAAATAGTTTCTAAATAAATATTAATATATATTAATAAAATAGAAACATATATTTAATAATATCTTGTATTTATCATACATATATTCCATACATATTAAAAATAATGTATTTATATTATTATATTTAATAATACATATAATAGATTTTGATGGTTTATTAATAAATTGAAGTATCAAACTTATGATTTTATAAAAATTTAACATGGCAATGTGTAGGGTCCAATAAATTAGGGGGAAAAGATCTAATAAGAGGGGGCATTCTAATAATAATTATTTGTTGGTTTCATGTCTAATATTTTTTATAATATTGAATGAATAGTTGAAAGTTTTAAGTAGTTATCGTTGATGATAACTATATATGATTGATGAAATGTGTTCTTTAAAATAAATAAAAACCAATCATGAGGTGCCACATCAATGCACAAACAAAACATAATTTAGTGTACAAGTATGGGCCTTATTTGGTTTAGAGGCATTTTTCTCGACACCTTGGTAAAAAGCATGCTAGTGTGACATCATTAAAGTAAAAAATGTAAGATTTTAAGAAGTGCAAAGTTAGAGTGCTCAACTACTAGACCCTATCCTCTAATCGCCTCAATTTATCTTTGAAGGTCGTGAATATTAATTTCAAACATTTTAATTATTATTATATTAAATTGAATAACAAGAGCTTAATGTATAATATTAGTCTCCATAATGAAACACATCATTGTACAACAAATGATATTTTAAATCAAAATACTTTTTCCTACAATAATGGTCAAGGTTCTAGACCAATTTAATTACACAAGTTATATTTGTCCCACCAAATTTGTACTATAGATTTCTATAATACATACGACATACTCTAGTTTTTATTAGATGAAAGAGAAACTCAATCAATTGTTGTAAGATTTATGTTATAAAAATCTGAACTAAGTGAAAAAATAATTACTTGAACTTATAATGAAGCAAACTATTCCCAAATTATAGATAATCCAAATTCACTTGTAATTTTTCATACTTATTTCCATGAATTAGTTAAATTGATCACATTTAATTATTACATTTCATAAGTAACTATTCTTTATCAATTAATTCTTCTTTACACCTCTAAAGTTTATTGATTAAATCAAATTAATAAAATTAATTTAATTCTAAATTCTTTCAAATAATCCATTGATTAATACATTTTTTTGTTAATTGATTATGCTAATTATTTTACATTGTATTTCTAATTTAACATTTCACATTATCAATAATAGAAAGAAAAAACTTACCCTTTTAATTTCATCTAAACAATTTAAAAACAAGTAAAAATAAGTCACACATCTTCTAACATGTGTCCTCAATCCATTCCATTTGGCATGTTTGATTCATCTAACTCCTTGCATATGTGAACATGCTAACTTGGAAGATTTTTAGTCCTCATTCCTAAAGATCTGAATTATCCCTACTCTATGCCAATTTGATGCTTACACATTTATAAGCATGCTTGATCCTTGTTAAGGTTTAACACTTTATATCCTTGTAGATTAGGAAAAGAATTAGTATCAAAATATGATTAAGCTCAACCATGAAAAGTAGTAAAAATCATATCAAATCTATCCTAATCACTCAATGAAGCTATGAAATAAATTGCATAAAATAATGTTAAAAAAATAAATAACATTTATGCAAACTCTCCATTTCGCTTCATTGTTTTTCTTTCTCCTTCAATTCAATGTTGCTCTTTGTATGACAAGTGCAATAATATGATATATAAAAAGTGGGGGCAAAATTTAACATAATAACAACAAGGATACTAGAATTGTGGTTAACGAAAAAAGGAAGAAGAAAGCCCAATATATGGAAATCCAATTCAAAAAATGAATAGTCATAATAAAATAATAAATAGACAAAAGAGAAAAGAAGAGCCAACAACCAATAATTACCCGAAAGAATTATGTCTTGCTTTTGACATAATCATTCCTGTATTGAACAACTATGTAACATGAAAAATTGAATTTTGATTTTTACTATGGAGTGTGGAAATTTGTAGAAATATTTTGTCTACAAAAATTAACTTTGTTGAATTGAGGGAGTTAGATTTATTTTAAATATTAGTGATCACATGTTGAATTTTAATGTATTTCATTTTATGTTTTAACACAATATTGATTGTGAAATTGCTATCACGATTCAACTATGTAGTTTTTTTTATTCAAGCTCATTGACCCATGTTTCATGAGTAGTGGTTCACACGAACCCATCTCTCATGAGAATGAATGGAAACTTCACACTCATGGTGAATTAAATATTCCTAATTACACTTTTCTTAATCTTACTTAGGATAATGCATTGCATAGTAGTTTGTCATTGAGACACCTAGGAGTTTGCACCTCAATTAAAAACATGGTGTATGACACATACTTCATTGCATAACGGAGGATGATCCACATTTGGTGGACATGTGATTACACCTTCCATAGATGATACCTTATCAACTTCTTATCATTGTCCCTTATCGCCTTTTTCTATATAAGGGGGCATGTTATGTACATTTTATTCAATTCATTCAATCAATCAATTAATGTCCATTATCAATAATATCATTCTTTCATCTTAATGCAATTGTCTCTTCATTCTCATGTGGAAGTTATCTTGGTATTTCATTTGATCCTGAGGGTATTGTAGACTCACCTAAAACTCTAACAAGAATGAATGCAACACTTAGCACTCATTGGATCTAGGTGAAGCACCAAAACTTCCCAGGAGGTCACCCTTCCTAGTACTACTCCAGCTCAAGCACGCTTAACTATAGAGTTTCCTCCATGGTTAAACCAACTCTTCTTGCAACCTCATTTTATATACTGATTGTCAAAATTAATTTATAGAATTTTTAAATTTTTTGAATATTTATATTAACTTAATTACTAATATACATTAAAAATAATTAATATTTGATTTTTAATAAAGTAGTGCAAATGATCTACTTACTATTTTAAAACATTTTATTATAAATGCAGTAGTCTCAAATTAACTAAATAAGTTTTTTTAGTTCATATACTTTATTTTAAAAAGATTCTATATAAAGATAAGTATATAGTAAAAAACATGTATATTACATATTAATATTATAAATTATTAATATTTACAATAATTTCAAATTTACTAAACAAACTTCTAAAATTCATATATTCTATTCTTAAAGATTCTAAATTAACATGAATGATGGATGGAAATGAAGAGCTGCGAATTCGGTCTACGAATTTTAGCGCATTTTCTTTAGCAATTTTCTCTATCTTCTATGGCGACGGAAGTGGGGTCTGCAGCGTTGGCCACCGGCATGGTGGTGTCATCCGATGACCTCGATGGGGGTGGAAGCCAGTTGGGTGCCTCCGTGCATATCCTTGAAAATGGTGAAATCTCTCCCTCCCCTCTTCTTAATGATACTGACATGTTTGATGTTAATACTCTCTGCAACAAGCCTGTACTTGGTACCACATCCCCAGCGGGTATTATTGCTGGTGCGAATGGCTTACCTGGTCATTCTAGCCCACAAAACAAGTAACCTAAATCCTTCTCTGAGGCTGTGGCTTGCTCCACGAAAATCATCTCAAAAGCCAGGTTTGAGTTCGCCAGCCCTTGCTCCAATGAAGCCACCGAAAATGGTAAGATCGCCTCGGCTACCATTGCTCCCTTTACTATTGTTCCTAATTCGGAAATGTTGGATGAGATTGTTAAGGAGAAATCTAGATTAAGAAACACTGCTATATTTTTTTCAGCTGTTGAATTGGATAAATGTCCTCCACAAAAATTTATGGATGATTGGTTTCATAATTTTTGGAATAAGAAGCTAGTGTTTCACATATCATTCTGTCGGCAAATACAAAAAGGGTTGTATGTGATTTTTTTGTTAACCCAGATGCTCAAAAAGAGATCCTTAAGAAATAGTACTGGACCGTGGGATCCACTTCGTTTAGGGCTCTGGCTTGGTCACCGGAAGTGGTGCACGATGAAGTCCTAGCCCTATCTACTCCGAGGTGGATTATGATTAAGAATATACCGCCATTCCTATGGTGCTTCTTACCTCAGCTGTTGGAACCTCTTGGGAAAACTATTTGCATGGATGACTCTATGAGGTTGGTTCCCCGTATGGATGCCAGAATGTTAATTTCTCTTCTTCCTAGCAAAGAAATCCCTGATAGTATTGCGGTTAATATCCTTAATGAATCTTTTGTCTGCCCTATAGAAATCTTGGGTGGGCTAAATGCTTGTTTCCTTTGTCATAAAGAGGGGCACCTCAGGAAGGATTTCCCTATCATTAAAAATCCTTGCTAAAAACCCTACCCCGCTGAAATCTAATCCCCCAGCCAAGTCCGCAAGCTCTGAAAAGATGAATACGCCTGAGGGTATTCCTAACCCCACTCCTGCTTCTGACTCAGTTGCTTCACAGCCTCAACCCGACCCTCAAGTGAACCCTTCTACAAATTTAGCTATTGACCTAAACTCAGATGATGGATTCGTCATTGTTCGAAACAAAAAAAAGCATAAGGGCAATAATATCTCACAACATAAAGCTTTTTTTGCTGGTCCTAAAAACACTATTGGTTCTCAAAGACCTCATATTCTTAGCCCTATCACGGATCCTAAAAATTTAACTGGTCTTCAAGACCCTCAAATTATTAGCCCTGCCATGGTGCTGATTAATCTGCATAATGCGGTCGCTGATGTTCATTCCCTTTCCAGGGATTCCTCTCGAAAGCTCCCTCATAAAGTTTTCAAAGAAATCAAGGATGATTGTACCCTCGAAATTATTCCAGCTATACCATTTCTCGATAGCTCCTCTAGTATGCCATCAATGGAAATTGACTTCCAAGCCGAAATTGATGAAGATCCTAGAACTGATGCCCTAGCAGCTAAACGAAGAGGTAGGCCTCCCGGTTCCAAGAACAAATCTACTGGGAAGGAACTAGGAGAGTCCTCGTATAAAACTTCACTATCGGCTGATGTTGTTGCGTGTTCTACCCCTAGCAATGTTTCCAAATGAATTGTTTATCCTGGAACATTAGGGGGCTCGAGTCTCCTGATAGAAAGTTTGTCATTAAACATCTAATTAACTCGTTTCACTCTGTTGATTTTTTTATGATGCAAGAAATTAAAGCTACTGGATTCATGCTTGAATCCAATCTTAATTTTATATGGAAAGATGCCATTAAGTTTTATACTAATCATGATAGAGGAAGAGGAGGAATTGCCCTTCTTATTAATCCTAAATGGGAAAAATACATTTCTGAGAATGGTTGTTCCCCCTGTCAGAGAGCTGTTTGGTGTATCTTTCAACAGGATAATAATTTTTTTGGCATTTGTTCCATATATGCCTCTAATGACACTAAAGAAAGAAGTGCTTTGTGGGAATGGTTGAGCACTCTTCCTGATATTCCTTGGTTGTTTGGTGGAGACTTTAACATGATTGAGTCTCAAGATGATAAAACTGGGGGCAACCCCTTTCACTGGAAAGACAATGAAAAATTCCATTAGAACAGATTCTTAAATGCTAAAAACTTGTTTGACCCTATTGCGGGTAGTAAAGACTTTAACCCTGGTATTTGGCACACTTGGTGCAACTTCCAACAGGGCCAGTCCAGGATATATTCCAGAATTGACCGTTTTTATGCTAATAAACACTCCTTTTCCTTTCCCCTTGATTGTCTTGGTAATATTGTTCAGGTCACTGCTACTACTCTCTCAGATCATCATCCTATCTTCACCCGTGTCAACTTTATCAATGTCCCTCTGCATCCTAAGGTCAGTTGTCATAAGTTTATTTTGAATTCCAACCTCCTCCTGGATGAGGACATCCTTGTTGCTATTCAAATCATTAGAGGTATCAATAAAGTTAACCTTCATCACCTTTCCAATCTGGATAGATGGAATTATAATCTCCCTGCCTGGAAGAGCTTCCTCCAGACTATTGGCCAAAAAAGGGCCAAGGACTATAGATATACTAAAAAATAGCTGACTAGTGAACTTCAGAATGCTGAAAGCAATATTCAAGATAACTCCTCTAACCTTGATTTCCTGTCTCAAGTCATGGCGGCTAAGGATTCCCTTAGAAAACATCAATAGGTTAAAATTCAGGGTGCTAAGATAAGATCTAGAGCCCATTGGCTCCAATTCGGAGACCGGCGATCAAAAATTTTCTTTAATCTCCTTAAGCATAAACATTGCAAAGAATCCATCGACAAGCTTTCAATTGATAATCAAGATATTTCTGATCCTGAGGTTATCACCAAAGCTTTTGTCGATTATTATAAGACCCTGTTCACTTCTAAAGACTCCAAGGAGGCAGAGGTCGATAGGAATAGATGTAAACCTTTGATTCCTTTTAAGTTGGATGTTAGTGATATCTCCTATTTATCTAAGAGTATATCTCTTGAGGAGATTGAGACCGTTGTTAAAGCCCTTAGTAATGATAAGGCCCCTGGCCCTGATGGGTTTCCTATTGAGTTTTATAAGGCTAACATTAGTTGGATATGT
Source organism: Chamaecyparis obtusa (assembly GCA_027943335.1). Lineage (NCBI taxonomy): Eukaryota > Viridiplantae > Streptophyta > Pinopsida > Cupressales > Cupressaceae > Chamaecyparis > Chamaecyparis obtusa. The sequence goes on along the minus strand of BSBK01008094.1, from coordinate 13,410 downwards.
AAGGATCTTCATGATCTTTATGCCGAAGCCATTTCTAAAGGTACTTTAGGCCCTGAAATTAATAAAGGCATCATTAAACTTCTCCCTAAGGATGGTGACAAGGCCCTTATTAAAAATTGGAGGTCAATTACCCTTCTCAACGTCTCTTATAAGATTCTTGCTAAAATCTTGGCTCTCAGATTGGCTAATATGCTTCCTAAATTTGTTTGTGTCACCCAGACTGGCTTTATCAAGGGCAGATACATCCTTGAAAACCTTATTACCAGCTAGGAAGCCATGGAGTGGGCTAAATGCTCTCACCAGAACTCGGCTATGTTACTTCTTGATTTTGAAAAAGCTTATGATAGGATTGAATGGAAGTTCATTATTATGATGCTGGAGGCATTTGGTTTCCCTCCTTATTTTTGTAATACTGTTCAAGTTCTTCTTAATGATGCCTCTGCTCAAGTCGAGGTTAATGGGGCCTTATCGACCCCCTTCCTTCTTGGTCATTCCATTAGGCAGGGTTGCCCGTTAGCCCCTGCCCTATTTGTCATTGCCTCGGAAGCTTTGTTCTATATCCTCAGAGATAACTCTCTATCTCCTGAGGTCAAAGGTTTGTATCTCCCTAATGATGATGAGTTTATCAATTGTCAATTTGCTGATGATACCGCCCTGTTCTTTGATCTTTCTGATAGAAATTTTAAGACCCTTCAAGGAAAGCTTGAATTATTCTGTTCTATATCGGGTGCTCGCATTTCCCAATCTAAATCCATCCGTCTTGGCTGGGAAGAGCATCCCCTTAACTGGTTTTCCCACTACTGTTTCCAATGGGGAGGCCCCAATAAGATTGTTAAGTACCTTGGCATCCCCTTTTCTGTGGAACCTGCTCTTAAGGACATGTGGTCCTGGATCAAGGAGAAAATCCATAGTAAGCTTAATAAATGGCATAATAGAGCTCTCTCTTTGGCTGGTAGAATTTAGGTTTGTCAGAAGATCCTATCCTCTTACAATATATATTACTCCTCTGCCTGGTTGTTCAATAACTATCAGATTTATGAAATTCAAAAGGCTATCAGACATTTTCTTTGGTCTGATGGTAAGGGTAACAAAAAGTTGCATGTTGTTAAGTGGGATTGGTGCCATACTCACAAGATCCTTGGGGGGTTGGGGCTTAAGGATCTCAAAATCCAAGGTATTGCCCTCTCTGCTAAATGGATCTTTCATTCCTTAGAGGGTAACAGTCCTTGGAAGGTGCCTGTTAGACATAACATTGAAAGAGGTTTCCCTAAAAAAGCTAGATCTTGGAAGAACCTCCCATTTTGTGATCTCCTTGTTGGCAGTTTCCCCGTCATTGTCCAAGGCTCTGTGGTTTTCAAATCTATTTTGAAGGCCTGGGACCATGTTAGGGAATTCATCAACAATAAGGACTGTTACTATAAAAACCAACTCCATGGTGAAAGATCCATTTGGTGGAACTTGCACCTTAATGGGAAACCCCTGGCCCTGTCCCAAGGATGTTCTGCCAGATTGTGGGCTAAGAAAGGTTTAAATCAATTTGTTGACCTCTTTGAGCAAGATCACCTCACTCCGCGGGATGAGCTTAAAAGGAAGTATGTCATACTTGATTCTCAAAAGAAAACTTATAATATGATTGTGCAGGCTTCTAAAGACCTTCCTAATGTTTGCCATGTTGACTCCCATAGGCATCTTAAATGTAAATGGCCTGATGGAGTTGTCATGGCTAATCTTAAGGCCAAGAATATTTACAGAATTATTGATCACAATAAAGATATCATTGACCATACTAATACTGTTTGGTATTCTTCATTTGAAGCTGATGTTTGGAAAAATTATTTTGATTTCATGTGGAAAAGTCCTATTGAACCTAAAATTAGATGTTTTAAATGGCTTGTTATGCTTGATAAGCTTCCTGTTAAAAGAAATCATGCTGATTCTGAAATATGCAACCTGTGTAGGCTTCCTGAAACTGGTAGACACATTTTGTTTGACTGTATTTTTGCTAAAGAGATTTGGAGTATGTTTGGTTTCATATATCCTATTAATGTGAATATTTTAGACATTGTTACTGGTCATATTACTGGTCTTCATAAGGATTCAAATTTGTTTTGGAATATGTTATCTTCTAACATCCTTTGGCAGATCTGGAAGTGCAGGAATGAGGAGAGGTACCAAGGTAAGCCGAGGGTTCTTACTGAGTTTTTTCAGAAACTCACGCATTTTAAAATTTTCTTGCAGGTCCATGCCACCATGATGATCAAGAAAAAGAAACTAAAGAGATTGCTTGAAGATGGTCATGCTTCCTTCTTTTATTATGAGTTGAATCACGGATATCAATGGAGAAGAACGTTGGATGACCTGCATGTTTTTTATCAGGCTTGTAAAAGGCTGAATATGGAGATCAGGAAAAATGTCAACACCAGAAAAGATGAGCTGTTCATGTTAACCCAAATTCAACAGCACAAGAATATTGTTTGAATGGAGGGTCTGCTCAGCTGGACTGCCTGGGTTGACGTTCATTTTGATATTCTACACTAGTTGGTTGCTCCTCTTGTTTTGATTTTTTTGTACTGTTGTTACTCTGGTTTCGGATGGAGGCTAGGCCTCCTCGTTGATCCTCTTTGAACTTTACGGTTATTGTCTTTTGATCCTCTTATATTTAATAGAAAAAATTAACATGAATATAAAATAATAAATATAGAAACATATATATTACATACTAATATTAAATTATGATCACAAATATTTACTAGTAATAATAAGTTTCTAAATTCATATTAAAACATTTTAAAATTTGAAAACATTCATATTTAATCATCTAAAATATTCTAAATAAATTATATTTTATCATAAATATTATAAAATAACATATATTTATATTATAAATTCAAATATTATATTGTCTATAATAATTTTTTACTATTAATAAATACTTAATATGTCATATTTATGCTGTTCTAAAAATATAACCTTCACTCTATACGGTTGAAAAAAAATTTAAAAAAATTAATTGGTCATATACAGTCCAAAAGTTGAAAAACGACAATTACAACCCTTAAATTCCATGCTTGTTAGTGATCTACAAGCATCAAAGATGAACATAATCTCCTCTCCTTTGTACCAAAAAAAGGTGATAAATTTCATAGCTCCAATAGTCATTATGGCTTTGCAATTCACTATAATGTGGCGCAGTAGGCGTTCAAAGCATGATTCTAATTAGGTAATTCATCATTTTTAGTTTTTGTCCTTCCTTACTATTAATTGCTGGCAATATATGTATACAAAGGTCATTAGGTGCCTAGAACCACACCTATCTTTAGGCTTTAAAGATGAATGGATTTTATTTCTATTCCATTTCCATGCAAGAATGATTCCTCTATCTGTAGGCTTTTAAACAACTACAATTTCGG
>BSBK01008094.1:0-5000 GCA_027943335.1 Chamaecyparis obtusa | reverse complement strand
CAGCAGAACAAAAAAAAAAACTTAAAAATAAGGCAACTAGTAGAGCACATCATCCCAGGTGTCCATCCAAGCCAGCCAGCCCATAACTCCATCCATCCACAAAATGCTTTTCTGATCTTGAAGTTGTTTCAGCATGTAAACCATCTCACTAGTAGCATTGTGAGGTCTTCTTTTAATCTCCTTGCTAATTCTGTTGAGGCTTTGATTGAAAGCATGTATATTATCCAAGTGCAGCCTCCAGAAATATCCATTTTTAACCTCATTCACAAAAAAAGTAGCATGACCGTCCTTGACCAGCCTTTTGAATTTAGCTTTGTTGATTTTCATGGTGATCTGAATTTGCGAAAAAAATTTAAAATATGTGAGACTTCGAAAAGACTCAGTAAGCATTTTGGGGATATTTTGAAACCTTTCTTCATTTCTGCACTTCCAAATTTGCCATAAAATGCTAGATGAGGTAATATCCCAAAACATATTAACATCTTTTTAGCATTAGAGATAAAACCAGTAATAACTTCAAAAAAATTGAAATTAGAAGGGATAGAAATACCGAACATTAACCAAACCTCTTTAGCAAAACTGCATTCAAAGAAAATATGCTTTCCCATTTCCGAGGTTCTACAAATGCTGCAATAATTAATATCAGAGAAAGAGTTCCTAATAGGCAGTTTATTGAGAATAAGTAACCATTTAAAACATTTAATTTTAGGATCAATGGAGATTTTCCAAAGATAATCAAATAACTTCTTCCAAGAAGAAATATCCAAATCAGTATTCCAAACATTGTTAATATGATAGATAATATCAACATTATAATTTAAAACAGAATACATATTCTTATCCTTAAGCTTGGAGATGATGATACCATCAGGCCATTTTATCTTTAGATAACTATTAGAGTCAACATGACACAAAAAAGGAATGTCTTTACTAGCTTTAACAATCATACTATAAGTCTTTTTTTGAGAATCAGGAAGCTTAAATTTTTTCTTTAATTCATCCCAAAGGATAAGTTTATCCATTTCAAACATATCAATGAATTGCTTGATTCCAAGGTTAGCCCAATACTTAGCCGAGCACCCTTGGGTAAGAGCAAGGGGTTTATTACCAAGCTTAAGATTCCACCAAATGGATCTTTCATCATGGAAGGTCTTGTTATCACAAAAATATTTGTTAGTGATGAATTGCCTAACATGGTTCCAGGCTTTCCAGATGGATTTAAAGACCGCCGAGCCTTGAACAATAATAGGAAATTCACCACAAATGAGATCAGTGAGAGGAAGATTTTTCCAGAATTTAGCATTTTTAGGGTAACCCCTCTCAATATTATTACGAACCAAAACTTTCCAAGGATCATCTCCCTCTAAGGCATGAAAGATCCATTTGGAGGCCAAAGCAAGACCGATAAGTCTTAGATCTTTCAACCCCAGGCCCCCAAGGAGCTTATCAACATGACACCATTTCCAATTGACAGAATGTAGCTTTTTATTTCCTTTCCCATCAGACCAGAGATAATTTCTAATAGCTTTCTGGATTTCCATAACTTGATAGTCATTAAACATCCAAGCAGAGGCATAATAAATATTGTAAGAAGACATAATTTTTTGGCAAACATGGATCCTTCCAGCAAGAGAAAGAGACCTATTGTGCCACTTGTTCAACTTATTATGGATCTTATCCTTAACCCAAGCCCACATCTCTTTCAAAGAGGGATCAACAAAGAAGGGGATACCCAAATATCTGACAACTTTAGAGGGGCCACCCCATTGGAAATCAAATTTACTAAACCAATCAGGAGGTTGACCATCCCCACCAAGACAAATAGATTTGGCATGAGATAATCTAGCTCCAGAAATTTTACAGAAGAAATTAAGTTTATTGATCATAGCAACAAAATTATCTTCAGAAGCTTCATGAAATAGAGAAGTATCATCGGCAAACTGACAGTTTATAATTTCCTTATTATTAGGAAGAATGATGCCTTTAACAGCCAGGGATAAGGTGTTGTCCCTAAGAATATAAAACAGAGCTTCAAAAGCAATCACAAAAAGGGTAGGAGCAAGAGGACACCCTTGTCTAATCGATCTCCCCAAAGGGAAAGGGGTAGACAAGGATCCATTAACATCAATTTGAGCATGAGCATCCTTGAGAAGCATTTTCACTATGCCACAAAAGAAAGACGGGAAACCAAAAGCCTCGAGCATCATATTAATAAAATTCCATTCAATTTTGTCATAAGCCTTTTCAAAATCCAGCAAAAACATAGAAACTTTTTTATTAGAATACTTAGCCCAATTAAGAGCTTCCCAACTAGTGATAAGATTCTCTAATATATATCGACCCTTCACAAATCCAGTTTGGGTAGGGCAAACAAATTTGGGAAGAATGGCTTCAAGTCTAGTTGACATAATCTTAGCCAAAATTTTACAAGAAACATTTAAAAGGGTTATAGGTCTCCAGTTCTTAATAAGGGATTTATCACCCTCCTTAGGGATGAGCTTAATGATCCCAGAATTAATATCCCTACCCAGGTTCCAGTATTAATGGCTTCATTATAAATATTAATTAAGACTTTGCTAATCCATTTAATGTTAGACTTATAGAATTCAGCAGGCAGCCCGTCAGGTCCGAGAGCTCTATCATTATTAAGGGAATTGATGGATTTCTCAATTTCCTCAAGAGACAAGGGCTGCTCAAGATTAGATGCATCCTCAGCCAAGATCCTTTTAGGAATGAGATTCTTACATTGATCTCTAAGAGCCCTAGCCTCTTGAGTATCCTCTGAAGTAAAAAGATTTTTATAAAATTCAGCAAATTCATTCTTTATAATATCCATGTCAGTAATCATTTTGATTGTTAATAAGCAATTTATCGATAGATTCTTTAGCTTGCTTATGTTTAATAAGATTAAAGAAAAATTTACTTCCTCTATCTCCATATTGAAGCCAATGGGCTCTTGAACGAATTCTTGCCCCCAGAGCTTTATGATGCTAATATTTTCTGAGAGCATTTTTAGCATGGGCAAGCTGATGACAAAGATAATGATCATCTGGATTATTTTTGGATGTCAATTTCAACATTATAAAGATTGTTATTAAGCCAGGATTCCTTAAATCTATAATCTTTGGCCTTCTTTTGACCAATAGTTTTTAAAAAATTCTGCTAGGCTGAGACATCAAGACTCCACCTACAGATATAGGATAATGAGGGAAAATGAGATTCATTGATGAGTCTAATAATGGAGATGGCAGCAAGAATGTCATTATCTTCAAGAAGGCTAGTGTTGAGAATGAACTTATGGTTAGAATGATTGCTATAAATAGGTGAGCAACTGAGATTAACAGATATAGAGATAGGGTGGTGATCTGAAAGAGTGGTAGGGGAGACAAGCACCAGGTTATTATTCTTATCAGGAATCACAAAAAAGAAATTGCTATTAAGATTATCAAGCCTACAGTAGATTCTATATTGACCTTTCTGAAAATTGCACCAAGTAAACCAGAGGCCAGGGTTATTATTCTTGCTTCCCCTTAAAGGATCAAAATGGGATTTAGTTCTTTTAAAGTTGTTCCAGGTAAGTCTTTCCTGTTCTTTCCAAGAAAAAGGGAGACCCCCTATTTTATCTTCCCCCCCCCCCCCCCCCCCTGATTCTCTATCATATTGAAGTCACCTCCAAACATCCAGGGAATGTTAGGAAGCAAGCTGAGCCAATTCCAAAACAAGCTTCTTTCTGTATAATCATGGCAGCATAAACAGAACATATACCGAATTCCATATCATTATAATTAAAGATTAACCAAATAACTCTACTACAAGGAGAAAAACCGAAACTTTTTATTTTAGGTCCCCAATGTGGGATTGAGTAAAATCACCACTCCCCCCCTACCCTAAGGGTGATTAGTGGAGAATTTGATAGCATCTCTCCAAATAAAGTTAAGATTGGATTCGAGATTGAATCCAGTAGACTTAATTTCTTGCAGCATAATCATATCAATATTAGTTTGAGACTTGATAAAATCCTTGATAATAATTTTCTATCAGGACATTCCAATCCTCTAATATTCCAAGAAACACAATTCATTGAGACAGAATTAGAGAATTAGATGCCTCAGCACCCACAATGTCCTCCATAGGAGAAACATCCTCAGAGTCTGTTTGATTCTTCTTTTTACTGTTCTTATTTTTATTCTTGGATCCCGGAGGTCTTCCTTTCCTTCTAGCAGTGAGGATGTCCTCATTATCAAACAGAGAAGGGGAGGAAGCCTCCAACTCTGAACACTGATTATTAACAATAGGGGTCGCTAAAATTACTTCAAATATGAAATCATCCGAGATCTCTTTAAAATCTTTCACAGGGGGATTTTGTTGTGAAGATATGAGTTTGGTGGGAGCTTTAGGGGCAAACGGAGGGAAGATAGAGGGTTTGGCATTATCTTTAGTAGACATATTAGTTGTTGAAGGAGGGGAAACAAAAAGCATATTAGGGGCCAAGTCTTTTTTACTCGACCGATTCTTCCTTTTTATTGTAACAATTTGAAAACCATCTGTATCCACAATGTTGGTAAATGACACATTTTGAGAGAACGGTGTTTGAAGTGGAGAAGGGAAAGATTGCGAGGGGGCAATTAGGGAAGGCATAGGATTAGTTTTAGCAGAGAAAGGTGGAATCAACTGGTTAGAATCGGAGAGGTTAAAAGGATTAGTAAACTTCTGAGATTTATTTTTTAATAATTGGGCAATCCTTCCTGAGATGCCCTTCTTTCCTACATAAAAAAAACACACTCAAACCTCCTAGGGTTTCAACAGGGCAGGAAACTTGCTCATTAACAATAGAGATGTTAATTTCTTTGGGTAAATCCTGACCAAGCTTCAGAGCAATAAGAACCCTCACATCTAAATGAGGGACTAAACAAGCAGAGTCATCCATTCACAGGATTTACCTAGAGGCTCAACCAACTGAGGGATAAAACACCACAAGAAAGTGGGAGTTTGTTTAATAA
>BSBK01008093.1:917500-1127137 GCA_027943335.1 Chamaecyparis obtusa | reverse complement strand
ATATATATTATATATAAAATTAAAAACTAAATTGTTTTTGTCAACCAATCCATTTATTTACAATAGTATTATCAATTTTTATTATTTAATTGTTATTATATAAAAACTTATTAAATTGATGAGAATTTTTTATCTGTTTCTTTTCTAGAGGATAAAAAAGAAGATAAATTATTTATTTTGTTAAAACTTGTTGAAGTTTATTTATTTATTATAGTTGTTATTATAGTTGTTACTATTTTATAATTTATAATTCAATATAAATTTGTAATAGTGAAGACTTATCCTACACTCTTCCTTTGTATACATCTTTACAATTTGAATTTATTCTCATTTAATCTCAACTTTATCTTATATCAAATTTGTTGACACAAAACTATTAGAATTAAGGTACAATTATCTTGAAAACCCATGTATTGTTCATGTGTCTCCAACACTCTTTGGATGTGTCTTTGGAAACCTATGGTTAAATTAGATATCAATTCAAAATTTAAAGATTCTCTCAAGATCTTGAATACTTGTCCTATACATTCATGGAGAAGGTGGAACATAAAATGGTGGTTTCCAGTGGCTTTTTTTTTTCCATCACAAATATACTTTCCCAATTCTACGCATTAGAATCTAGAAGTGGGAATCTTGTATGACAAGATGAGATTTGGATGTTGGCTACTCCATTTTAGAACAATGCACTTTAGCGGTAAAGTTATTGAGGTTTATGAAACTCAACATGCCTTTTTATGATTACATTTTCTATCCAATAGTTAGTCAATTGTGCCCATGTGATTTCATTTGAAGTCATATGTATTTACTATTCTTAAAAATGCTCTCTAAGGTGGACATTGAAGTTATGCAATTGTACTATCCTAAAGTTAGCACCCATAATGAGATGCTCGGTTAGGCCCCATTTTGCTGATTTTGAGGTTTCATGTTCATTATGCTTGATCCAACTACCTATCTCCCATTGTTTCGACACCTCCCCTATCTACTTGACTCCCCATTTCAATTTTGTTACTTTCTCCTAGGTACATAATGCCCTAGGTATGTTGTTCCCCTAGGTTTGGCCTCAAAACTAATTTGGGGCCTTGTTGTAGTGTTTTAATGGGAAATCAGATCACAAGGTCAGCCTAGATTAATTTTGAATCCTAAAATGTGTGAGAGGTATATAAACACCCTATCTCTCCTCATTTTGGTAACCATAATGATAAAAAGGAATCAAGCAATCAAGTGAAGTCAAGATTTGAAGGTAAGCATCCAAGATCTAGAATTTCTCCAAGCATCAAAGGCATTTAGAAGACAATCTTCTCTATTGTAGAAAGCTTCTCTCTCATGGTGGCCAAGTATAGGAGTTCTCAATCGAGCAAGAATATCCTTTGTCCATCCACATGCATTCTTCATTCATGAAAAGTGTTCATAAGTCATAAAAACATTGAATGTCTAAGAGTGGCATTCATAGATCCATGCATTTGTGAGGGTATCTTTGATTCCTTTCTACACTCTAAAGTTCAACTACTACAATTCAAGCAACATACAAGAATCTTCATGAATGTGTGATCTCAATATCTGTTCATGAAGGTATTTACAAGGTATTGTATATAAGGGAAAATATTTACAAGACTCGAGATATAAATATTAGTAGCAATGAAATCAATCAAACAAACTACTAAACACAAACACTATAGAAACACAATATGTGAGCATCATAATCAGAAACTAAAAATGAAACTAAATCAAACCGTTCCAAATATATGCTCCTCTTCTTTTGTTGCTTCTTTTCACTCTTGTTGAAGTGGTGCTCAATGTTGATTCCAGAAGCACTTGGACTTAGGAGATTCGAGAAAATTGAAAATGATAATGAATTACTTGATTGGATGAACTGAACCTACATAACATAATTGCTATTCAGAAATTAGGATCCTTGATATGGTTTTGAAGGGGGTTTATATAGATTTTCAAAAATCAACAGACAATTGAGATTGATTTGAGAAAAATAGATTGGACGGATGAGATAATTAGAAAAGAGAAGGATTTGGGTAACCTTCCAAAACTAAGGATTTATTTCCAATTCGAACTCAAAAAGCAAAGAGTTATTTAGGAAATAAAGAAGAAGATAAGATTTGAAGATTTTTGAAGATAACATTTCAAAAAGTGCAATTTTGAAAAAGGATTGATCTTTTTGATTTAAAGATGATTTGATTTCAAAAATTTGACTTTTCCATTTTATGAGGATTTTTTAAATTTTTAGAATATAATTGCCTCACCATTTTGATTTTCTTGATTTTGGAGGTTTGATTGAATTAAAAAATTAATTAATGAGAAACGTGCAATTAGAATGAAATTAGGATGTAATTAATTAGAAATTAAATTAAAATGAAATTAATTAGAAATTGAAATAAAATAAATTTAATTTAATTTAGAGGAATAATTAGATAGTTAGATTTAATTAAATATGATTAATCAAACTAGATAGGAAATTGGAACTTGAACTCAATTAATTAATTAAGGTTAATTAATTGAATACAATTAATTATTTAATTAATTTTAGGGAAATGATAAAGTGGTTAAAGGGGTAAGATTATATAAGAATGAATACAATTAATTAACGATTAAAGAACTATTAATTAATAGAGGAATAATTAGTGAAATAATGTTAGCTCGCAAGCATGTCCATTTTTGGGTGTCTACATTTTCCCCTCTTTGATATAATGTGATGTAGAGCATTGTGTCAAAGAATTTTTGATTAGGATCTTGTCCCAGTATGCCCCGACAATAGTAGGTACATTTAAGCCCCCTCAACAAATTAAGCAAAAAACACGCCAGATGATAATTAGTTTGTTAACTATGAAAAATAGTGTGCATAGGATAAAGCAACTCAAAAAATAGAGTCACAACTAGCAAGCTATAGTAGTATAAAGATTTTGAGGTCCACATAGATCTATTAGGGTACCAATTCAAAATTAGGGTTCAGGTCTTTTAGGTATAAGTAGCGAATAGGGCTAATCATTTATCACTTTGCATTTAGGAGCTCTCAAATCTTAGGTAAGAATTTGTTTAGTATTTTCTTGCATTTCAGAGTGATAGCGGGTCTCATTGGCGTCACACACTTGTCAAACCAGGTGCGTACCTTTCATCTTCTAGAGGGCAGCAGACCTACGCTAAGTGGCCATACCCTTCCTCATTAATTAGGCATATTTATTGCTTTCAATTTTTTTTTATTTTTGCCTTAAAATTCTAAAGTTTCCTGATTCGCCCATTGATTTTACTGCATTCGCAAACAAACTACCACAAATGTTATTTGAGTGCCACATTTGATAAAGCTACTACAATTACATGCTTTATTACTACATGCACAAGAGGAATGTTGCAATTGATTTAAAGGTGTCGCAACTGATTTATTATGCCACATTTGTAATGTTTAATGTTGCAAATGCTATAAAAGTGCCACAATTGCTAAAAATAGAATACTTTTAAAGTTTTGGAAAAAAATCATCTCAGTTCTGATGCATGTTCATGTTTTCTTATTTTATAGTCTGCCTATGATTTAGTATGATGCAAAGAGACTCGGCCTTTGGGTATGACCTTGCAATTTCAACTTTTTGAGGCTGAGAGGAAAATATTGAGGCACCTAGGGTTATATTGGGTTACTTACATGCCCAAGATCATGACCAATAGGGGGTATAATCTCTGCTTTTCTTGAGCGATAAAATTTAGATACCTATATATTCCATTTATCGACATGGAAGGCCACCGTTACACTTGGGGATGTATATCGCATCCTTCTGGTCCCTATCCATGAAGCATTGGTTAAGTCCTCTAGACAGTCAGGAATGATAGCATTGGTAGAGTTGGCAGGCTCACTCAAGGATTAGTTGGGTTTGGCAGATCTTTATGACATCCCATGAGCTAGATTTGGTGACATCCTATATAGATTGGGACTGTTGTTGGGTAGTTTGATATGTGGTGTCCTATGTCTGGACCGGAGACAACATGGGTTCTTAGTCAATTGGGGAGTTGTCCTGAGAGGTATGGTTCATGATAGGATAATTTATGTTTGAGGTCCTTGCATGTTATCCCATCTTTACTTTCACATGTTCTACATGGCTTACCATGGTGTTGAGTCTATCAAATGCAGAGTTACACTTTTGCAAATCTGGGCCTGGGAGTACATTGTTGTGTGTCGATCAATTGTTCCCAAAGTTCTCTCGGAGGGCGGCCCATATGTCTATTTGTACAAGGGACCAATTATGTAGATCCATGTGGGGAAAATAGTCTATTGGAGGAAATAAATAGACATGTTTCCATACTTCATTTGGAGACCATACAAAGCTTGTCTAGTCTTGGAAGGTGAGGAGGTACACACTTATCCCTATGTACGCATAGATGATATTTGGTTGGTTGCACTATTGATCACATACACATGATAGATCTGCATAAAATTGAGTGGGTTCTGCATTAGTTTGGAGAGGTGAAGGATGCTAGTGACTCTTATGCTCATTTTTCTAGGAGATCTCAGGATGTGGCGATGTGGGATCCATTTATTCCCACTCGTGCAACACAGAGATTTTCAAGGTTTGCATCCGCTATGATGGACATGGAGATCTTTCATTATAGATGCATGTACCACTCCTTAGTATGACAGGTGGTGGGCCACTCATAGGCCCATTCCTCTTATTGACATTACACAGTCGGTGATATGGGTGATCATGTGAAGACCTAAATAGGGGGGAGAGGGAGAGGGAGAGGTGGTCAGGGTAGGAGAGGTCAAGGAGCTAGGGTTGGAGGAGGTGGAAGAGATGGTGATGATGGAGAAGATGGAGGAGAAATGTAGGATCTATGAATGATACCAACATCTTGAGTGTGAGCCATGTATCCAAGGCCTTGATTTTTGGGGTTTTCTATTATATAAGGGGGTTCCAATATGCATTTTTTATGGATTCCCAACCCTTTTCCTTGATAGATCATGATTTGTAAGACCTTCTTAGAAATGGGATACTTGTTACTTTGATAGTAATATGCAAGTCCATTTTCAGTTGGAGGAGGTATGTAAGGCATAATAGGATCATGAAGTAGATTGGACCAAATGAAAGTAGATGAACCAAGTTTATATGTAGGGGGGGTGATTATTATCTTTTGTAAGGGTTATGGAATATTTTGGAGGACAATTAGGATCATGGAATGGACTAGACTGAATGGAAGTGAAGTAACCCATTTTACATGTATGGGGTTCATGAACAACTTGCATAAATGTGTTGGGATCATGAGAGGGATTAGGATGGACAATAGGATCTTGCAATAGAATATGAGCAATGACAAGATCATTTGATAGGATAGGATCTTGTGGAGAAGATGGAGGATTAGGACATGGAGATGAAGGAATGGTAGGCTCATGAGGAGGATCTGGAGGGATTATAGGATCTTGTGGTGGACATGAAGGTGAAGGTATACTTTGATCTTGACTTAGAAGGGGACCATCAAACTTCACTTTAAGGGTGTTCTTCTCTTGACTATGAATGAAATCATTTGGAAGAATAAAAAGAATGTCATAATCTTTCTTAGGAATAGGAAGTGGAAGGTCAATAGGACTTGGAAGGACACTTTGTTCTTGTGATAGATGAGAATCCTAATTGATAGGATGGACATGAATGGTATGATCATTATTAAATTTTAGGAAGATAAGATCTTGGTAAAAAATTGGATATGTTTTGTTATTGTTGGGATCTTGATCATGATTTTGTTCAGGTTTTATTTCTTCATGCTTTTGATCATCCTGATATGTAGTATGAATTGGAATATGCATGTTGGATTCATGGAAGCTTTCAATGTTTTGACATGGGTGAGGAGGACTTTGAATGGGACTCTCTAGAGTAGGTTTATTTGGCAATGGATCATATGACGACATTGGATCCAAGACTACTGAATTGTAAAAGGGACTTATATTAGGAAAGGGGTTATCTTGGAAACCCACTATGGATAGCCCTTGGGAGGTCTCATATTGGATATATCATTTGATGGAAATGAAAAAGATTGTTCTTGTGACATTTTGGGAAATGAAGGATTGGTGGGAAATATGAAGGCTTCTTGAGGGACAACTTCTTCATGGGAGGTAGATAAGCCATTAGTGTGATTGTTTTGGAATGTTCCATTGCTAGACATGGGTAGATGATTTTTATTTTGTTGAACAATAATATGATGTCTGTCAACCCATTTTTTACGCAAACAATTGAAAGGATTAGATAGGAATTTTTGCTACTTGAGCGGTCTTGTTGGTGATACCACATTAACACTTGAATGTTATAAGTTATTTTTTGAATGAACATGTGGTACCATAGGTTTCTTATTGATCATGATTGATTGATATCGAAAGGAAGACATATTTGCAATTGTGTTTGTTTGGAAAATTCTTGGTGGTAGATTTGAGGAAATGAGAGGATGTTCATTGTCATGTGACATGATTCAAGGTATATAGATTGATTGATCATCATGGTAGGGATATAAGTCCTCTATGGTGTAAGAATTTGGTTCACTCTAACTTTTAAGATAATCTACATGGGTTTTCATGTTTTGAATTTCTTATATGACGATATCAATTTTCCATTATGACATGTTTTTAACATTAACAAATAGATTAACTTGCCTTTGATACTGTGATTGTGATGTAGGTAGATATGATCTATTGTAGGTTTTATATTAGATTTAGATTGGGGTGTTGGGACTCTAAAATTTTGAATAAATTTTAGAGTCTATACTCTAAAAATTTCCCTAAGGCTCAATTCATTTACCTCAAAAGACATTTTAAAGGACCCTTGTTTGAATACAAGTAAAAGAGGATTGGTTCATTTTCATGGGATGCCGCTTGGGACATGTGTTCCTTGCCTATCATTAGACATATGAAGTGGCTTATAACTCTCAAATTTCAGTTATGATGTGTTTCGAAGATGGCCATTTGGAGGTCATTTCCCAAATCTGCATTTTGCATTCGGTTCGGTTTTTACTGAGTGACTTGCTTTTGAGGTTTGCATCTAATGCCCAATTGATACTCATGGTATAAGGATTATTGCAATGTATTGTAGGCATGAGAGTGTGTCTCCATGTGCACTTTTAGATTCAAATGATTTTGTATGATCAATTTACCAGGGCTCTTCTGTTTGCATTTTATTCAATTTTTTTGAATCTGGAAATACAGATTTTAAGTGGCCTACTTTGACACCATACAAATTGCACCTCATTCATGATCTAGAGAAATTGAATGTTCCTCTATATTGAAGACATGGAAATGAGCTTCTTTGGTGATTTCTAGGTCATGACAAATCCATTGAACTGCTTTGCTCAATCAGTTCCAAATCCGATTTCTACAAGTTTAATTGTTTTCAGTTCAGGAAGTTCTGAGGGTGTGACTTTGAAAATTATTTCTAGGTGATCAGCTAATCATTTGGGGAATCTGAATATAAAATTTTTCTATACATATGAGAGAGAATCTACCTTCAGGGTTTCAAACCATGAGGGTCCCATTTGATGGGTTTGCAAAGTCAGAATAAATGAGGTTTTATCCAGATGATTAATGCTGACAAGATTAACTTCACAGAGTGGCTACTTTCAGAAATTGATAGTTTGATGTCATACGCTTGTTTGAAAATGATGGTTGTTTCCTTGCTTTCCATGTATGTCAGTCTTCTACAAGGATAAGTGGTTCAACCTCAAGTCTTCATTTAATATTTTTAGTGTGTCTTTCTGAGAGGTGGTTCCCTGTGGCTTCATTTTGTGTTATAGAACAAGTTTAAACATGTAATTTCAACTTTTAAAATCTTTCATCCTGTGTAAGGTTGTGGATAACTGTCTAGTGGAGTGACTCTCTACACTACAAATTTCATGTGTGCCAGCTGCCAACATCCGATGATGAGTTTTGATTAGTCTTTTAATTGCATTCCTGGAGGCAGTTTATTCAAACTGGGTGACTTGGCAATGGTTGTTGAAAATCAAGTTTTTGAGTGTTTAGCATTGTTTGAATCACTTCCAGTTGTAAAGGCCAGTCATTCAGATCATATTTTGAGGCTCGGTTTGTTTGAAATTGAATTTTTTTAGGTCAGACCCACTTTGGGCCCAACCTATCTCATTATTTTAAAAGTGCTATATTGGCTTCCGTTTCAACATTTTTTCAACATACCTTCATTTAACACTAAAAATATTTTTGAGTGTACTTCCTCCTTGGCTTTGTGTTTCTTACCTCAGTAATGCACATGCTTCTCCTTCTACCTGGCGCATGCTTCATGTTCATTATGTTGCATATACTTTCCCTTTGTGCTGGTGATTGGTCCCTCATTTTATAGGTGCACGTTCTTTCATTCTTTATACACATGCATGCTCCCTCATTTTCAAATGCGTATGCCATACTCATAGGCTACATGGCCTCCCTTTTTCCTTAACTATGTATGCTTTCTCTATGTAGCACTTGCCTTCCTTCTTTCTTACTAAACATGCTACCCAAATAGGATGCATATATTCTCTTCAATGCTGCATATACATTCTCCTTAATGTTGCACACATGTTTTATAAATGTTGGTGCACATCATTTGTTATAAAGTTGGGCACACCAAGTAAGTGTCTATGGTGTTGTGTGGACCAAGGGAGGAAGAATGTGCACCATTTTTGCTGTAGGGGTTGTATGTATCAAGGTGAAAGTGTTGTGCGCATCACATGAGAGGGAGTGTTGTGTGCATTACCCTGCAAGGCCTTGCTCCCTTTGGTGAGTATGTGTGCGGGTCGAGAGGTGGGCACATCATTTAGCAAAGGGTGTGCATTCAAACAAAGTCAAACACACATTGCATATTGTTGCATGCACCAAACAGGGGAGGTGCAAACACACCCTTTGGGTGTTGTGCGTGCTTCCTTAGGGATAATACACGCAGGCCTTTGGTGGTTTTGCTGCCAGGCATTAAGAAAAAATGAATAGCCCTTGCGCGCATCAGGTATTATTTGCTAGCAGAAGAATAATAAAGGACTGTGTTTTATGGGGGGTTTATCCCACATTCGCCTAGCTTAATGCATGTGAAGCATTTAAAAACAAAGGTGCTCAGAAGGTTAGTAAAGAAGAGAAAAGGGAAGGCATGTGGAAGAGCCATCTGGATTTGGTGTGTGGGCCCAACTAGTGTGTGCTAGCTGGGCGCACACTAAGGAATTTTTTGAAAGTAAAATTAATAAAATCAATGAGGATTTATCCCACATTTGCGGTGGAAAGTAACAAAATAATCTTCAAATACCAAAGTGCACAATGCATTTGTGTCCAAGTGTGGATGCCCAAATGGAGCTAGCCCTCGTGTGCATGAGAATCAAGGTAGTGAGGTGGCAGACATTTGGAGATGATGTGGCAATGGGTCCCATGAGAAAGGTAAGAAATTTTGATGCAATAAAATAAAAACTAGTTGGATGCCTCGGGATGCGCACCCAAGATCAATGGTGGTCACGATCCCGCAATGAGGAAGTTTCTCAAAGATTACCATTGCGGCATTGCAACAAGCTGACACGTGTTGGTTGATGAGGTGGTAGAGGAGTTATAGGTTGGAGCAGATGGTGAACCAGAAGATGATACATGGCAAGGATGGTGATGTGGCACCGGTGACCAAGCAAGGATGATGATGCAGCCAATTCCAACATGGCGATGAGGTGGTTAGTTGATCTAATCAGGTGGTGCCATGTGGCATATGGGGCCCACTTCAGAGGTTTAAAAATGCAGAAAGATTTAAAAAGTTTGTATAGTCCAAACTATAGGAGAAATTTGAAATTTTAAAAGATTGCAGTTGCTCATGAAAATGATGTTTGGAGATTCAATTTTTACCAGAACATATGAGTATAATATATAGTTAGAAATGACAAAAAAAGAGGGATTCAATGGTGGTGGAAAAAAATAGTTTCTCACAAGTGGGAAAGAGCAGTATTGGCTATTCATATTTCGAAGTCAAATTTTGGTCAGAAGAAGATATTTTGCATAATGTGTTTTCAAAGGAAAATAATGTTAGGTTTGTTTCTAATATTTTGGATGGCCCTAATTGTACCCTAAATGATCCAAAGCTTGTTGCAATCCTTTATAAGGATTTTCAAGATCATTTGGAGAGGTCATCTTTTGGCTGGGTGGGAGGTCTAGGTTTAGTCTCTGCTTGGTTTTAGAACACCGGCTGATGATTTGCTCTCAGTCTAGGATGTAGCAGATTTCTTTTATCAGATTGTATTATTATATCAAAGACAAAACTTCTTGATCTTTTGCATATTATTGAAGTGGTTTTAAATCTTGAAGCAAGGTGTATACATAAGCATGATTCTCATACATAATACAAATATCATTTCTCATTTCTCTCCATTTGTGTCAATCTTATGAGTTTTGAATTTTCTGATTCACTGCATAGAGTTATGTATATGTTTTTAGTCTCTAGTTCTAATTCGGGATTAGATTAAATGATGCTTTAGATGAAGCATAAATTCATTGGGTTTTCACACAGATGTTTCTAAGCAATGTGGGTTTGGGTATTCGTATGATTGGCTTGGATTTGTAATGAAGAATAGTAGTTGGATTCTGTATATTGCAGTGCATTAGAGGTTTTTCCCAATGGACAAGGCACTGATCAGAAGTAAGTATATTCTACAATGATGTGTTTGGTATGGTCTATTATATTCCTCAAAGTTTTAATCATAATCAATCCCAAATATTTCAAAATATTAAAGTTATAAGGCCATTTGTTTAATCATGGTGATTGAGAATCAATGAATGACTGGTTTCCATTTAGTATTTTCTCACCATCCTATTTTATCTACTTTGTTCAATCCGTCCTGGTGTTATAAGGAGTATTTTATTGACTGGATTAGGTGCACCCACCTTGGTTTTGCAGAGCTAGAAGTGCAGAGGGAAATCTTGTCCCTATAGTTGGTCCAATTACCTTAAAGATCCTATAACATATTTGGAATTAACCACTCCTAAAATCAAATCTGAAGGTATATTGGTAGCCTAAGTGCGTAAGTCATTTTGAGGAACCAACATGGGGTACTTATTGAAAACATAAGGCATTGAGATTTTGTGATTGTTGATATTGAGGTTGGGCATTGTGAAGCATAGAGGGACTAGAGGGTGGTTGTGCCATCTCGAGAAGACTTACTGAATATATGGAAGGGTTCATGTTATCATAGTATTGGGGGTCTTTATATTCTTCATATGGAGAAATGAATTGAATTACATATCATCTAGGTTGTTCCTTCTTTGAGATCTGATGATTGGTCTCCACCTAAAAGGGTATGGTAGAGACATATTGTTACTAAATTGAAATATTTGGAATGAGATCTTAAGTTGATATGATAGGGTTCTAATGAAGTGTGTCTTATGGTGAAGTCTAATAGAGAAGGATCTATCTCTATGATGAAGACTTGAGATGTTGATGTTGATTTCTTGGTTTTAAGGACCTGTAAAACTTGATGGCGGACTTCGAAAATCAAAGATAAGGAATGTTGATAACACTTGAAAAGATAAGAGTTTCATTAAAACAATAAGATCACCAAACACAACACACACCTCAAACAATTATTTTGTCCCTAAGATCTACATATTTAGTGTATGTTCTCGACCGTTTCCACATGTCTTACACAGAGATAACAATATATTCAAGCTATCTATGGTCAATTTTGACTTAAATGGATAAAAAGGGTAAGATTTTTACTTAGCAAAGTTGTAATCAGGATTCTGTTTAGAAACATTTGAGTATATCGCCCATTATAGAGGCCTCCCACACACATAAAAGTACAATTTTGCACAATCCTGAAGGACTACTAGAGGAGGTATAATTCTCAAGCTCTTTCCATCAATCACCCCATTAAGGATGAATGCATTTTATTTTATAGTGGGTTGGATTACCATGGCTTAAATGGTTTTATCCCACTTGGTTTATTCCCTCTCACCAGCCTCATTAAGGAAAATCTTGGGAGGTAGGCCAACTATGGACTAAAATTAAAAATGCACTACTTGAAAGGAAATTTGAGATAAAGATAAGTAAGGTATTTTGATCACCTTAAGAAAGGTGAGAGCATATACTTGTTGTCTTTATCATCTAAACACAATAGACATGGTGTTCATTTTTAGACCTTTAACTAATGGAACTCCACTAGGTTTGGAATTCTAGTCACCTTAAGAAAGGTGAGAGCATAGGCCTACTAGATTTCTTCACAAATAAATGAGGGCTCCCTAATTAAGCTATGTGTTTGAATCAAAATTTTCCAAAGTAAGATTGAAAGATACATGAAAGATCAAATTTTTTTAATGTGCACCTTATTATATGTTATGTGCATTTTTGAGATTTTTTATTTTCATTATACATTACCTTGGGGATCATTCTAGCTCCTAAGCATCCTCAAAAGCTTCCAAAAATGTTAGTCCAACACAAAAATATCCAAGGTGAAGGAAAATTGACATTGTTAGCAAATCCAAATTTCACCAAAGATGGCATACAAATCAATTGAAATTGGAACAAGTGCACCTTGATTTTTTTTGTGCTTTTGACCTAGTTATCAAAATCCAATTTTTAGATATATTGATGACCAACAAAAATAGAGATAGAAAGAAGTAAACCTTGCTAAAAATCAGTGAGATTTCCAAAAATGCCAGAATTTTCAAAAAACTCCTTCATTTGTGCCCTAGGGACCCAATTTATCAAAATAGACTAGTTTTCAAAGTTCTATTTTTTTCGGCTATTATTTGTCATCAAAATTGAACTACATAGAACACACACTGTCTAGAATTTCTAGAGATTTTTTAGAAATATAAATTTTTCAAAAAAAAATTGCTAATTTGCACTCAGAATGAATTTTTTTATGAAAATTCTTTAAAAAGTATATTTCACACAAAATTTATCAGAAAAATCCAATTTTTGGATAGTAGGCTCCTGATATCAACCTAAACCTACATAAAAAAATTCATAGAAAATTTCCTAGACGTTTAGAAGATATGACCAAATCTCTGAAAATCCTACATGCAATAACAAATCAACAAAGAAAACATGCATGCAAATATGAGAGACAAATTTATTAGATTGTTAGCATGTTCACATTGGGTTCACCAAAATATATGCAAGGAAAATTATTTGCAAGACTTCGGAGAGAAATATGAGTAGCAGTAAAATCAGTCAAACAAACTACTAAAGACAAACCCTATAGAAAAATAAAATGTGAGCATCATAAAATGTTTCTTCTCTGCACTCTTATTGAAGTGGCACTCAGTGTTGATTCCAACAACACTTAGACTCAATAGATTCAAGAAAATTGAAAATGATAATGGATTACTTGATTGCATGAATTGAACCTACATAAGATAATTTATATTAAAAAATCAGGATCATTGATATGGGTTTGGAAGGGGTTTATATAGGTTTTCAAAAATCAATAGACGAATGAGATTGATTTGAGAAAAATAGATTGAACATATGAGATGATTAGAGAAGAGAAGGATTTGGGTAACCTTCCAAAATTGAGGATTTATTTCCAATTCAAACTCAAAAAGCAAAGAGTTATTTAGGAAATAAAGAAGAAGATAAGATTTGAAGATTTTCGAAGATAACATTTCAAAAAAATGCAATTTTGAAAAAGGATTGATTTTTTTGATTCAAAGATGATTTGATTTTTAGATATTTGACTTTTCCATGATATGAGAATTTTTAGAATTATAATTGCCTCATCACTTTGATTTTCTTGATGTTGGAGATTTAATTGAATTAAAAATTTAATTAATGAGAAATGTGGAATTAGAATGAAATTAATTAGAAATTGAACTAAAATTGAAGTAATTTTAGAAATTAATTTAATTTAGAGGAATAATTAGTTAATTAGATTTAATTAAATATGATTAATCAAACTATAGGAAATTAAAACTTGAACTCAATTAATTAATAAAGATTAACTTATTAAAGTTAATTAAATAAATAAAATTAATTTTAGGGAATTGATCAAGTGATTAAAGGGATTCCACCAAATGGACCTCTCTCCACACACATTGTGATCCTGATCAAGAAGGTCATTCCCTGTCACACTGGATCTAATCTCCTCCCAACCTTTCCAGATAGATTGAAAAACTTCAGAACCTGTTACTACCACCTTGAACTTCCCTAACATGAGATCAATGAGTGGCAAATTTTTCCAGTGCTTAGCCCGGGCAGGTGTACCCTTGCTAATGTTGTGTCTCACCAAGATCTTCCAAGGCTCATTACCTTGAGAGGCTTTAGCTATCCACTTAACCGCAAGCGCTATACCTTTCCATTTGAGATCTTTCAGTCCTAGACCCCCTTGCACAGTTGTCCTTGTGCACTAGTCCCACCTGACAGCATGCACTTTCCTATTTCCTTTACCATCCGACCACAAATAGTCCCTGATAGGTTTATGAATGAAGTTGATATGAGCTTGATTAAAGAGCGAGGCTGAATAGTATTAAATAGGGTAAGTAGCTAGTATCTTTTGGCAAACTTGGAGTCTACCTGCCAATGAGAGGAATCTGTTGTTCCATTTGTCCAACTTCCCTTCAATCTTATTTTTAACCCTACTCCACATGTTTTTGAGTTCAGGTTTGATAGAAAATGGAATGCCTAGGTATCAAACTTGATGAAGAGGACCTCCCTAGGAAAATCCAAATTGGTTACACCATTCTGGTGGAGAGTCATTCCATCCTAGCAAGGTTGATTTAGGGATGGACACCTTGCTGCATAAGGCCGAATAAAATATGTCTAACTTATCCATGAGGCGCTTAAAGTTGCTTTCACTCATCTCAATCATGAGGGAGGTGTCATCTACAAATTGAACATTAATTAGTTCCTCATAATTTGGTAGTTTGACTCCCACAACCTTTGGTGAGATGGAGTCATCTCTAAGAATGTAGAATAAGGAGTCTGTAGCAATTACAAATAGTGTCAGGGCCAATGGGCAGCCTTGTCTTATAGATCTGGTTAATGGGAAGGGTTCATACCTTATTCCATTTGTACACACAAAAGTAGTGCACTTCTATGGATCCTTGCAATCAAGAACACTCAAGAATGAGGCCTCAAAAATTGATCCATAGCTCTCTATGCATGGAGTTGCAAGATGTAAAATTGCTCTCAGCTAGAGCTATGAAGCTAATGACCTTGCTAGTCAACCATACAATGAGAGATTCACAATGAAGACAAGGGAAAGAATGCCAATATCTCCAATGAAACCAAATGTATGCAATGCAATGCAAATCTAAATGAGAATGCAAACTATTCTATGGCAATGAAAGTACAAATTCAGCTATTGAAAGGAAATACAAAGGATTACAACCTTCCTAATTAAGCTATGTGAAGTTATCTATTTCATAAAAGGAAACTAAGCTAATATGCCATGGTTATGCAACTAAGAAAGGAAATATGCAACTACAATGAAATGCAATAACAAGTCTTCAAAGCTTGGATGTAGAATGTCTTCAAAGAGCTCCAAAATAACCTAGAAAACCTACAGCATAACATTAGCATGAAAACTTAAGATATGAAAATGAGGAAGAGAGCTCTTCTTTTATAGGAAGTGAAAAGGAATGGACCATTGTGATTAAGAGGCAAAAGACTTAATCAACGGTGGAGGAAAAAAGAAGCTTGATCCTTGTGCACAAATATCCTCCAATGAGAAAATAAGAGTTGACTTTTGTGTCCCACATAAGACAAAAAGTGTTTTTTCCCTTTTTATAAAATAAGAATAATGCTTTATTTGTGCAACATAGGATAAGAAGAAAAGTGGGGATTTTTTTATTTAAATGGGGAGAAAATTCCTTTTAATTAAATAAAGGCTTAGGATAAAGTGATTTTATTATTTAATTAAAAGAGATTTTTAATTAATTAAAAGGGAGCATGTTCTCTTAATTAAATAAGATTTTTATTTTTTTTCTCTTTTAAATTAAATAAGGCTCAAACCTTAGGAAATATTGAATTGATTATGATTTGATCAAGGAAATTGATATAATTGATAAAATGCTAATTTTTGAAAATATTGATTCAGGGATTTGATAAATTGATGAATGGGGGCCCAAAGTCTAGGTGACCATTTTAGGTTGCATACACCATTCATCTCTACTACAATAGTAGCTCCCTTCATTAAGGTCAAAACCATGTGATTGAATTCTTTAGGAAATCCTAGAGCATCTAGCATTGTGATTATAAACTGCCATTCAATCCTGTCATAAGCCTTCTCATAGTTGATGAGGAGCATACTGACCTGTTGACCAAAGCTTCTTTCCCATTCCATAGTCTCTCAATTGGTAATTAGGCTCTCCAATATGTATCTTCCCTTCACAAACCCTATTTGGGTGGGGCTAATCACTTTAGGAAGGATATCAACCAGCCTCCTTGCTAGCACTTTGGCCAATATTTTGTAAGACACATTTAATAGGGTAATAGGTCTCCAATTCTTAATCAAGGTTTTATCTCCCTACTTGGGTATGAGTTTAATGCAACTAGTGTTAGAAATAGGGAATACTGAGAGGGGGGGGGGGGGGGGGTGAATCAATATTCTACAAACTTTTACTTTTGCCCAATTATGGATATAATAGATTATCTTAACACATGCATAACATATAAAGCTAAACAACATGCATAGCAATAAAACAAAAGAACTCATAACACATTATTTGTTCTCGAGGAAACCCTGGCCAAGGGAAAACCTCGGTGGGGATGGTACCCACAAAGATCCACTAATCAAAAGTATCCTATTAAGGATGTTGACCCTGTTAGGAGTCTATTACATGCATATAGTGTCTCAGTCTTGATTAAGGGACTATATGCCTTGTTAGAAGCCTCAACCCTGTTAGGAGTTGGTAGTACAAAATGTGATTACCAGATGAGCCCACTGCCCAAACAAGTAATATACAATATTCATTGATTACAAAATTAGGTCAAGGTACATAACCTTATACTACTTGCATCAATATCTCTTCGTTCCTCTTTCACTATCGCTATTAC
This sequence comes from Chamaecyparis obtusa, assembly GCA_027943335.1. Lineage (NCBI taxonomy): Eukaryota > Viridiplantae > Streptophyta > Pinopsida > Cupressales > Cupressaceae > Chamaecyparis > Chamaecyparis obtusa. The sequence goes on along the minus strand of BSBK01008093.1, from coordinate 1,110,167 downwards.
GTACATTCGTTACTTCTCTTTTTACAATTACATCTTTACATATCTTTATACAAGTTATTAAGATTAATAACTTTCCAGTCGGATATCATATTAAAAAATATCTTTATCCAAGGTTTTAAATCTAGGATGTCATCCCTTTATATTTTTAATTCATTATTTTGGTAAACAAAATAATCCCTTAAGTCTTTATCAATTCCATCTTCATATTTTGTCCTGTCGGCTTAACACTGTCTTTAGTAAAACTGTCATAACTTCTTCTGTACATGTCGTACTAACTTATGCTCTGAGGTGAATCTTCAATAGTCACCATAGTGTCTATGTTCAAGTGCGCAAGCATTGAACTTACTCCAATCAACATCACCAATCAAAATTGTCTTCGGGTTCATGGCAAAAACACACTGTCTCATACTTAGACAATTTTGCATTGCGCTCTGACATACTAGCTCTCTAACCTATGCGATCTTCATGTAGATCATATGTTTCCATAATGACAACCTCTATGTAACCAACTCAGCCAAATTGCCAACAATCTCCCCCTTTGTCATTGGTGGCAACATATGAGAAAATTGGCTAAGTCTCAGACTCCAAAATTTCAAAATTATGGTCATAATACAAAATGTGTATATACTATCCTTATGACTTCATGAATCATCTCTATATACTATACTCCCCCTAAGAGTATGTATCCTTATCAATTTTATGCTATATATCTCTCCCCCTTTGACAACAATGACAAAAAAAAGGTAAGGAGGGTTACAAAACTATGTTCACAAAAAGTTATACCTTGATTCAATATTGCAAAGCCGGTAGGTTTGCAACACAATCTACAAAGTTAATCTTCATGGCCTCTAACTCTTTCTCCCATGATTTCTTAGTTGAATCTAGCACACTGAGTAGTGCCCACAATCCATAAGATGCAATCTCACATGCTTGGAGATTCTCATAACTAAACTTCTGAAAAGATGTCTTGGCTGAAAGACATTCTTCCAGTTGCCCTTCAATAATGCTCAAGTTTATAGAAATGTGCTCTCTTAAAAGAGTGAATCTCTTCAGTTTCTTGTCCTTGTCATCTTGCAAAACTTTTATTTCATCATAAATCTTGTGGATTTTCTTCTCAATATCAAATACCTTCACATTGGGGCTTGAAAGAAGGTTTGTCTCATTCTAAATTTCTGTTTCCTTCATCTTCATCTTCCAAACTTCCTCTGCTACCAAGTTCTTTGATTTTGTACACTGAATGTACAAAGATTTTCCTCTTTCTAAATTCTTTCTCAACTCCTTTATGCAGATATCAAGGTTATTGATATCATTCCTGATATTCTGACTAATGTCCAAAAGTATTTTGGCCTCATAAGCTGCTTGAGCTTTCATCTTTTCTATATCAGATAAATTTATAAACTCATCATCAAAAGTATTCATCACTTTCTTTGCTCTTTCCAGAGGGTCATCTTCTACAATTTATGTAGTTATAATGCCTTGTAACTTCTCAGTAAGCTCCTTCAGGCATCCTTCAAGACTCTTTACTTTCTTGTTCTTTTCGATGATCTTGTTCAAAGATGTGATCAATTCCATTTGATCATCATCATCTACTTCCTTTCCCAAATTCTCAATCATGGAACCAATCTGAGTTTTCTTGCTAGTCTTAGGTGTAAGACTGATTTCTTCTTGAGTGGGAATAGGTGCTTGTTTCTCTATCACTTTAGGTTCTACAATTTTGGTTTTTGTCTTCTCTTCTCCTTTGGTACTATCCTGCTCTTCAAAAGCGGAATTGTCAACAATGTTTTCAAGATTCTTGAATAAGTTATCATCACTATCCAAGGTGATCTTTGTTCCTTCAACATTCATGGCTTTGTCCTCAATATTTATGGCTGGAGGAGAAGGAATGTCCTCTTGTTCTGCTTCTTCTGCTTGATCTTTAGATTCTGCTGCAACTGATGGTTCTCCAGCATTCTCTATCATAACCTTAGTGATTGCTTGCTCTATTTCTGTGTTAATTTCTTCATATCTACCTCCCATAATTTGAATAGTTCTCTTCTTGGTTCTCAAATGGGTGTTTAGATCCTTCATGATCTATTTGAAGTGTTCTTCATCTCTCACAACTCAAAGTTTTCTTACAAGATTTTCTCTAATAGTTATATCTTCCTCTGATGCTCTCTTCTTTTTATTTACAAGTTTCTTGTACAAGTCATCAGGTATCTTACCCTAAATTGTATCAAATTTCTTATCAGATAAAATCATATACTTTACCACTACATTTTCTAGATTAGTCTTTCTGCATAATCATAGAGATCATAATATTTGTTCATCTTTGTAAAGTCTCCATCTTGAATAATCTGTTCATTAACCTTTTCAATTCTAGGTTTCCAAGTTTTCTTCTTAACAAGAGTGTTTTCATCATCTTTGATTTCTGCAATTTCCCTTTGAATTGGTGGCACCAATGTCTTTTGCCTCTTACCCGGTCCAATAGCAATCTCTTTTATTCTTTTTCTAGGTGTGGAGGAGGTTGATCTAGTGGATTTTCTTATTTCTTGATCCTTCTATGTTTCTTCCACTTTCACCTTAACTTGTGTTTCTCCTTGCTATACTGCAATTGATGATAAAGGTGGCACAGACAAAACTTATTTTTTTCCAATTTCTCTAACTGTTTTTGTTGTTTTCTTGGCTACCAAGAACTCATGTTTAGTCATCCCTGTATCTATTAGAATTTTCTTGATTGTACTTTCAACTCTTTTCTTTGACTGTTTCTCTTCAAGGATGGTCTTTGCAGGGTTGAAGTTCTCCTCAAAGGTTCCAAACATGTTACTGTGAATATCCATCTTGCACTTAAGTAGTCTACTCACATATTCTTCTATCTCAATCTTAGATATTTCATAGCCAAGAGGGTCTATGAACTCTATTATAGGTTCTACTGCTTCAATGTAAGTAAAGTTAGTATCAACCATGAAACATATCTCATTTTTATACTTCTCCACAAGAGACTGTGGGATCCTTGATTTGCTTGACATCAAATTCTAAAATGTTTTAATTACCAACACTGCACTTTCATTTACTTTATCAATAACATGCCTCCTATACACTTGGTTAATCCTTTCCATTGTAGCTTGGCCATCATTCTAGTCATTTCCAATAGTGTAAGGAAAACTTCTCAATAAATGAAAAAACATATAACTGATTAAAGATGAGAATCTAAACTGTGAATACTTAGTCTTCTTTATCTTTTCCAAATTTTCAAACAACTAAATTCTCAAAATCTCACACATGTCAACTTGTACTTTATCAACAGACATCAAATAAGCCACATGTATCATTCCAGCTACCATGTCATCCTCTCTCGAGTTAGCACAAAACTTAGTTGTTAGGATCTTACACAAGTATATGACATCATCTTGTTGTATCTTGCTAATCACTATTCCTCTGCCATTGTAGGATGAATTTGTGTTGTCTATGAATATTTTCCTCATGTTTTTCTCATTTAAAGGAATGGCTCCAGTTTTAGATAGTCCAGTTACCTCATGAATTAAGTCAGCTATGATATCTATCACTCTGTCATCTAACCAAAACTTTCCATTGTGAATTCTGCTTAGGATTATCTTGGTACTTTCTTCATTGTCAAATTCATATTGTAAAGCATACTTAATGATCTCATTATCTTTCAAATGCTCAAACCCTACTTTCAATGGCATCTCCTAATTATAGATCTTCTGATATTCCTTTGTGAAATCACTATCATTGATAGTCTCTAGTTTACATCCCAGATAACTTCTAACATTCTCTAGATGTAAAACTCCATTTGGTACGGATGATAAAGCTAACCTAGGATCATCTTCCAAGGGTTCTACTGGTTCCCTTTTCACCTTAAGTCTATTCTTATCTCTGACATTGTGAATCAAAGAAATATCCATGATTTCCTCTAATTCCTTAACTAATTTAAAGATCTGCCAAGTAAAATACCTTGATTTCATGATTTAGGGCTTGCGTAGATTCAGTACAAAAATTCTTCACCAAATCCTTGCAAAATGCTTCCAATCACTTTGCTCTGATCTCCTTAACACTTGTATTCGCTTTGATGATCAAATAATACCATTCATGACCTTTTATCATTTCAATCTCACTTAGATCTTGTTAGGAATGAATGTTGAATGTTTGGCAATCATTCTGTAGCAGTTGTTGTTGCATTCATGACTATGATTATCATTGATGTCAACACAGTGATCTTTTGGAGACTTGCAGAGAAGTAGACAGAGTTTGAATTAGCGCACTTGGAATATTGTAGTTGGAGCTATGTGATGTTGAGGATATACTCTTTGATATGTTATATGTCTATGGTTAAGATCGCAGACAGTAATTCATTTATTCATGGAAGCTATGAGCATTTTGGTGGAAGTGATATTTAGGTAGTGTTCCTGAGTAGCATTTTGTGGAAATTGGATGATATCTCCTAATCGGGATGGAATCTAGTTTTGCATAGTTAAAGAGAATTTGAAGACACATTGACAGTCACATGGATGACAACACAAACTTCGAGGTCACGCAAGTGGAGAATTATTGTAGTTGGAAGCTGACAGTTTTGTGTAATTTTGATGTAGCATGTGGAAACTTTTATTTTGTAATTGTATGCTGACTCATTTGTAATTATTTGAGTGTGGTATAAAGGAAGGAATGTTTTTCCTTGTTGTAGAATGAGTGGATGAATATGAAGTGAAGAAAAGAGCTAAATGTGAAAGCAAATTTGTGAAGGAAGACATGCAAAGTACAAAGATCCGAAATTAAGATCTGGTGTAACAGTGAGTGTGGTTTGGCACAGTCAGAGAAGAGGTAACATATTATTTTGTTGAGTAATACTAAGATTATTTGGATAGTGTGTTTAGTGATCTTACCCTGAAGCTGTTTCGGTAGTGGGTCCTTCTGTCTTCCATAACTCTTAACAGGGTTATAATCTTTTAACAGGGATTCAAAGTCTCCTAGCAGGGATTCATATGTACTGAATGTATTTCATAAGACTCCTAACAGAGTCCATCCTTTCACAAGGAATATTCATATTAGTGCATCTTTTGTGGGCATCATTCCCACCAGGGTTTACTCTTTGATCAAGAGGTTCCCTAGTCAACATATCTTGTGTCATTGTGTGATTCTGTATGAATATCTTTCTATAGTTGGTAATTATATTGCTTACATGGTTTAATGTTGTTGAAGATGATAAAATTTATAATTATCTGATAACTGATTCACCCCCCTTCCCCCCTCTTAGTTATCTTGGTGGACTTTACTTTTGAACAATTAGTATCAAAGCGGCAGGTCTTTGAAAAAGAAGTTTAATAGCTTAAGGAGATCCATGATGAATTTCAGGAAAGAAATCCCTAAGTTTGATGGAGTAAATTTTGACAGTTGGAAAGAAAAGATGAAGACACACCTACTTTTTTTAGGACCAGGTTATTGGTTGATTACAAAGAATGATAAGACTATCATTGAAGAGGACAATCTTGAAACATGTACTGTTGATGAGAGATATCTATTCATGTGTAACATACTTGCAAGAGAAGCACTTTTGACAGCCCTTTCAGAGAATGAGTACAGTCAGGTAAAATGTTTGAAAAAATCTCATGAAATTTGGAATGCTTTACACTCTACTTTTGAAGGTGATGAACATACAAAGAGAGTTAGATTACATAATTGGATATGTGCATTTGAAGATATAAGAATGTTGGAAGATGAATCTGTTAGAAGCTATATTGGTAGAATGTCAGAAATTGTTACAGGCATAAAATCTTGAGGAACAAAGACAGAGAATGAAGTGATATGGAAAATTATGAGGACATTGACTCCTATATTTAAGCAGACAACACAGATGATTGAACAAGTTATACCTTGTACTACAACTTTACAAGAGAGACTCTTCTTGGAAGATTGGAAGTAGTAGAAATGAACCTGAGGTTATCAAGAGACTTACCTAGATTGGAGATAGCATTCAATGCTCTTAGTGTTCACCCTACTTTGTCAAGAAGCATCAGTGTGAACGGAGATTATGCTGGCAGCAGGAGATCTAGAAATGAAGAAGACAAGAAGATTGAATAAGGTATTGCCTTGCTTGTGAAGAGAGAACCAGACGGTAATAAATTTTTTAAATGTTGGACTTGTTAAGAATATGGTCATTTTGTATCTAAATGTCCTAAGAAAGTTAAAAAGTACATAAATAATTTCAAGCCTAGAAGATCTAATGAATGATATTATGCTAATGATGAAGATCTTGAAGCTAGTATAGAGAGAACTTTAAGTGAAAGTGATAATGAGAATAATGATGACATAGAATTTGTAGCAATTAAAGAAGAAAATTTTGAAACTAATGTTAAGGAAGAAAAAGCCTTAGTTTCTCAAGTTGAAAAGAAAGTTGATTGGATTATAGATAGTGGTTGTTCACATCATATGATTGGAGACATGAAAAAGTTCATAAAGTTTAACGAATATGATGGAGGAGTTGTTAGAGTTGGAAACAATGCACCTTGCTTGATTAAAGGTATAGGATCTATTACTCTTGATGGAAAGACTAATATTGATGATGTTTATTTTGTGGATGGATTGAAACATAATCTTTTGAGTGTTGGATAGTTAGTTGATAAGGGATATCAAGTTTGGTTTATTGAGAAAACTTGTGTGATAAAGGATAAAGATGGAAATTTGATTGGAACTAGATCTAGAACCTGAGGTAATGTATTTCAGTTGAATCCTACTGAGATGACATGCTTGACTACTAAGATTGATGACAATTGGTTATGGAATAGAAGGTTTTGTCATATAAACTTTGACAATATTGTGAAAGTAAGTACTACACTTGTAGTAAGAGATTTGCCTAAAATTATGAAGCCTACTAACATGATTTGCAAAGAATGTGTGATGGCTAAACAGAAGAGAAGTTCTTTTCCCAATAAGAAGTTTACATCTACAGAAAAGATAGAGATTGTTCATACAGACTTGAGCGGTCCTACCAGGACTAGAGGATTCTATGGAGAAAGGTATTTTATGATTCTTGTTGATGATTTTACAAGAATGATGTGGATTGCATTTCTTAAAGAAAAGTCTGAAGCATTTGATAAGTTTAAAATCATTAAGAATAAAGTTGAGAATGAATCTGGAATGAAGATTAAATGTTTGAGATCTGATAGAGGTGGAGAATTTACATCTAGAGAGTTTAACACCTTTTGTGAAGAAAATGGCATTAAGAGACAGTTTTCAGCCCCTAGAACACCTGAACAAAATGGTATTGTAGAAAGAAGGAACATATCAGTAACTGAAGTAGCAAGAGTTATGTTATTTGAGAATGATTTGGAAAAGATATTCTGGAGAGAAGCAGTGAACACAACAGTGTATAAAATGAACAAAGTACAAATCAGAGCAGACACAGACAAGATACCCTATGAATTATGGTTTGGACATGCACCCTCAATTAAGTATTTTAGAATTTTTGGAAGCAAATGTAATATGAAGAGAGATGATGATATTGGAAAGTTTGATCCTAGAAGTGATGAAGGTATATTTCTTGGATATTCAATGAAAAGCAAAGCCTATAGATGTTACAATAAAAGAACTAAGACTATTGTTGAAAGCGCAAATGTTCAAGTTGATGAAAAGTTCAAAATTTAGGAAAGAATGCTTGATTATGAATCCAATGAAGAAGCTCATCCTAAACCTAACACTAGATCTACTGAATTATTTTATGAGACTGAAAATGATTTTTTGAATGAAAGCCATAGTGAAGTCATTGAAGAACCTACACCTGAAGTGAGATCTGAGACAGTGACACCTAACAAGAGCTTATCAAGAAATCATCCTATTGGGCAAATTATTGGAAGCATCAAAAGAGGAGTTCTAACTCGGAATAAGGTACAAGAATAGTTATGTTTGATTTCTCAAATTGAACCTAAAACTACTAGTGAATCTTGTGAAGATGAAAGTTGGACTAATGCTATGAAAGAAGAACTAGATCAGATTGAAAAAAATAAGACATGGGAATTGGTCCGTAGACCTAAAGACAAGAATGTTATTGGAACTAAATGGGTATTCAGAAACAAGATGAATGAACAAGGAGAAGTAGTAAGAAACAAAGCAAGATTGGTATGTAAGGGATACTCATAGCAAGAAGGAATTGACTATGAAGAAACCTTTGCACCTGTTGCAATAATTGAAGCAGTGAGAATGTTTTTGGCTTATGCAGCTTACAAGAAATTCAAAGTATATCAGATGGATGTGAAGTCGGCATTTCTGAATGGAGAATTGGAAGAAGTCTACATTGAGCAGCCTGAAGGTTTTCCTTTGACTCAAGAAGGAGACATGGTATGTAAACCGAAGAAAGCTTTATATGGACTAAAACAAGCACCTAGAACTTGGTATGAAAGATTGGACAAGTATTTGTTAAAATTGGGACTTACAAAAGGAACAACTGATAGCAATCTGTACACAAAAGAATTGAAAATGGTTTGTTGGTTATAGTTATTTTTGTTGATGACATTATTTTTGGAGGAGAAGATGAAGCTAGTGACAAATTTGCTGATGAAATGAAGATTGGATTTGAAATGAGTATGATTGGTGAAATAAAATAATTTTTGGGATTGCAGATAACATAGAACAATGATGGTATCTTTGTAGGTCAGACAAAGTACCTGAATGACTTGTTGAAAAGATTTGGAATGGAGAATTGTAAACCGGTCGTAACACCTGTGATAACTAGACATAAATTATCTAGCATAGATGAAACACCGACAGTTGAACATAAGAAATACAGATCTATGATTGGAGGATTGTAGTATTTGACACATACAAGACCTGATATAGCACATTTAGTTGGAATTGTAGCAAGATTTCAAGCTAAACCTAGAGAATCACATTATGTAGTAGTAAAGAGGATACTGAGATATTTAAGAGGCACAATGGACTATGGATTGTGGTATGAAAAATCTGATGATTTTACCCTATGTGCATATACAGATGCTAATTGGGGAGGCAGTGTTGATGATAAGAAAAGCACTAGTGGTGGAGCATTTTTCATTGGAGGAAGATTGGTTTCTTGGTTGAGCAAGAAGCATAATTATATCTTGCAAAGCACAGTAGAAGCAGAATATGTAGTAGCAACAAATAATTGTAACCAGATAATTTGGATGAAGCAAATGTTGAAGGATATTAGAATAAAGTTTGTTGAACCTGTTGTCATACATTGTGACAACACTAGCACATTTAGTATGTCTAAGAATCCTGTATTACATTCTAAGACAAAGCATATAGATATTAAGTATCATGTTGTAAGAGAGAAAGTTGCTGAGAAAGAAGTCAGACTTGAGTACATAAGTACAAAGGAGCAAATAGCAGATATATTTACAAAGCCTTTGCCTAAGGATACATTTGAGTATCTGAGAGGTATGCTTGGGGTTATGCCCCAGCCTACTTTTGAGAAATGATGTAATTGGTTGCATTCGTCCAGTGGTATATGAGCCTTATCTTTCTTCTGGACTGGATGTTGGTACTTCCTCTATGGGGGAGTATGTGTATCTGAGCTGAGTCATGAGGACTCTAGTGAATGTATTTTCTGAATAGTGTCTTTTGACATTGGAGTTGTTGAAACGGTGATGAAATTTCTATCATTGATGTCAATGGGGGAGAAGTGTACATGAAAAAACTATTTGTACTATCTGAATAGGAAAATGAAGCAATATTTGATTGATGAAGAGGATTTGAAGCAACAGTGTTGCAGTATTATATTTTTTTGGAACATTGGATATTTTTTTATCTATGTTTCCATCAATGCCAATGGGGGATATTTTTAGGAATGAATGTTGAATGTTTGACAGTCATTCTGTAACAGTTGTTGTTGTATTCATGACTATGATTGTCATTGGTGTCAACACAGTGATCTTCTGGAGACTTGTAGAGAAGCAGACAGAGTTTGAATTAGCGCAAGTGGGATATTGTGGTTGGAGCTATGCAATGTTGAGGATATACTCTTTGATATGTTATATGTCTATGGTTCAAAGCACAAATAATAATTCATTTATTCATGGAATTTATGAGCATTTTGGTGGAAGCGATATTTAGGTAGTGTTCCTGAGTAGCGGTTTGTGGAAATTGGATTATATCTCCTAATTGGGATGGAATCTGGTTTTGCACAGTTAAAGAGAAGTTGAAGACACATTGACAGTGATGTGGATGATAGTGCAAACTTCAAGGTCACGCGAGTGGAGAATTATTGTAGTTGGAAGCTGACAGTTTTGTGTAATTTTGATGTAGCATGTGGAAACTTTTATTTTGTAATTGTATGCCAACTCATTTGTAATTATTTGAGTGTGGTATAAAGGAAGGAATGTTTTTCCTTGTTGTAGAAAGAGTGGATGAATATGAAGTGAATAAAAGAGCTAAATGTGAAAGCAAATTTGTGAAGGAAGACATGCGAAGTACAAAGATCTGAAATTGAGATCTTGTGTAACAGTGAGTGCGGTTTGGCACAGTCAGAGAAGAGGTGTTAAGTTTTGGATCAAGAACGTATGGCTTTTAATTTTTCTTATCTCAACTCAATATGTGTGATATATAATCATATCATTATATATATATTTAGTACAGATATATCTAATTATATTATATTGATATCCTGCAGATATATCTAAATATATTATATTAATTATATTCTGCAAATTTGTAGTGTATGTTCAACTTCAATTCTCTATATGTGCTTCTCCGTATATTGCAGATATATTAACTCTGTATATTGCAGATATATCAACTCTGTGTATTGTAACTCTGTATATTGCAGATATATTGTAACTCTGTGTATTGCTGTATCGCCGATCGTCTTTGATAGTCTTAATTCATTTCCAATATATATGCGGGCAAACTAGAGAAGAGTCACGCCATGATAAGGTGTGACTCAATATTGAGTCATGTCTTATCATGCCATGACTTATTGTTTCCATTAGTTAAGAGCCCGATAATCTAATGGGCTTCCATTATATTGTATAACCGATATTCAATCGGTTCTAATAAAGCCTGATAACAAATAGAAACTATTGGCATTAATAATTGTTAATGTGAGGGACCGAAACAATTCGGTAATACTAACATCTATAATATATGAGTTAATATTATTTATTTGATCAACTAAAATATATACATTGTATAATATTGATATATATAATAATATCATTATTATTATATATATCAATATCTGTATAATAATATTATCTCATATCATTTCATCTAAATAACAATGTTATTAATTCAATGATGTTTATTTAATTCAATATTATAAGTTGTATATTAATAATAATAATGCCCATCATTATATGTATATTAATATATTGCTTATTTATTTTCTCACAATATTGTGATCATTTTATCTAATCAAAACTATAAACATCAACACTCCCTCTTAGTTAGAGAAGATAAAATGTAACTCACAATAGGTTCATAAATTGTGAGAGTTAGTTCCTAGGTGGATTGCCTCTATCGGCGATTCTATCCACAAGCTCCTGTGTGGATTGCCTCTATTGGCAATTCTATCCACAACTCATGAGCTTCAGAGTGGATTGCCTCTATCGGCGATTCTATCCACAACTCATGAGCTTCAGAGTGGATTGCCTTTATCGGTGATTCTATCCACAAGCTCCTGTGTGGATTGCCTCTATCGGCGATTCTATCCACAACTCATGAGCTTTAGAGTGGATTGTCTCTATCGGCAATTCTATCCACAAGCTCCTGTGTGGATTGCCTCTATCGGTGATTCTATCCACAACTCATGAGCTTCAGAGTGCATTGCCTCTATCAACGATTCTATCCACAAGCTCCTGTGTGGATTTCCTCTATTGGCGATTATATCCACAACTCATGAGCTTCATTTAATTATCACAAAAATATCTATCACAATAGAAAAGTTATTGCAAGATCGTCACCTTCCAATAACTTTAACAAATACAAGTGATAAATCATTTGGAAGTCGTCACTTCCTTATGATTTACACAGGGCCCATATAATTAAAAAAAACTTTAACATAATAATCAAAATCATTACAAGTTTACCTCAGAAGTGTTTCACCTTCAATAGTGAACTCCCTCTCAATCATAAGGTATCTTGAGTTCCATTTAGATGAAACATTTCTCTATTATTGTCTTCAAGTCATTCTTCCTTAATACCAACATCATTTGAAATTTCCATGTTTCAAAATTAGAGGCACCTTCAAGTCTGTCCTCTAGTCTCATTCCATTTGCCATTCTGAGATTTCCAAAAAATCTAATCTTCAATGTAATCAGAACTTCCTTCAAGTGGTTAGGCTTCAACGAAGGAACTTGGCTTTGATACCATGTTAAGTTTTGGATCAAGAATGTATGGCTTTTAATTTTTCTTATCTCAACTCAATATGTGTGATATATAATCATATCATTATATATATATTCAGTATAGATATATTAACAAATATATCTAATTATATTATATTAATATCCTACAGATATATCTAAATATATTATATTAATTATATTCTGCAGATTTGTAGTGTATGTTCAACTTCAATTCTCTGTATGTGCTTCTCTATATATTGCAGATATATTAACTCTGTATATTGCAGATATATCAACTTTGTATATTGTAACTTTGTATATTGCAGATATATTGTAACTCTCTGTATTGCTGTATCGCCGATCGTCTTTGATAGTCTTAATTCATTTCCAATATATATGCGGGAAAACTAGAGAAGAGTCATGCCATGATAAGGTGTGACTCAATATTGAGTCATGTCTTATCATGCCATGACTTATTGTTTCCATTAGTTAAGAGCTTGATAATCTAATGGGCTTCCATTATATTGTATAATCGATATTCAATCGGTTCTAATAAAGCCCAATAACAAATATAAACTATTGGCATTAATAATTGTTAATGTGAGGGACCGAAATAATTCGGTAATACTAACATCTGTAATATATGAGTTAATATTATTTATTTGATCAACTAAAATATATACATTGTATAATTGATATATATAATAATATCATTATTATTATATATATCAGTATTTGTATAATAATATTATCTCATATCATTTCATCTAAATAACAATGTTATTAATTCAATGATGTTTATTTAATTCAATATTATAAGTTGTATATTAATATAATATTGTCCATCATTATATGTATATTAATATATTGCTTATTTATTTTCTCACAATATTGTGATCATTTTATCTGATCAAAACTATAAACATCAACAAGAGGTAACATATTATTCTATTGAGTAATACTAAGATTATTTGGACAGTGTGTTCAGTGATCTTACCCTGAAGCTATTTGGGCAGTGGGTCCTTTTGTCTTCCATAACTCTTAACAGGGTTAGAATCTTTTAACAGGGATTAAAAATCTCCTAACAGGGATTCATATGTACTAAATGTATTTCATAAGACTCCTAACAGAGTCCATCCTTTCACAAGGAATATTCATATTAGTGCATCTTTTGTGGGCATCATTCCCACTGGGGTTTACTCTTTGATCAAGAGGTTCCCTAGTCAACATATCTTGTGTCATTGTGTTATTATGTATGAATATCTTTCTATGGTTGGTAATTATATTGCTTACATGGTTTAATGCTATTGAAGATGATAAAAGTTATAATTATCTGATAACTGATTCACCCCCCCCTCTTAGTTATCTTGGTGGACTTTACTTTCTAATAGATCTGACATCGCATTCAATTCTTTTGCCGCTTCTTTCCAAAAAGCTTATTCTATTAACCTGCAAAACTTAAAACTTCTTGCGATCTCGCAAAACATAATATTTTTCTTTGCGATCTTAACCATAACATTAGAACATCATATAATACCTTGCATTAACTATGCAAGACTCAATTCATCATATATAAATTTCTACACTAATCTAAGTTCCTATTTTACTGTAATTTTCATGAATTAAGTACTTTGAGATGGGTCAGGTAAAGATTCATTCTTACCATTTAATACTTCACCTTTCTGACTGCCTTCAGTGCTGAATATGTCTCCTTGATCTGTGCTTTTAACAAACTTCACTTCATCTGAATTACTGCAGCATCCTTTCTAATTGTTGCTTGCATCTTCATTTCTTCTTGCATGACTTCTAGGGCTAGGATTGGTATGAAAAACTCTATTGTTCATTCTAAAAAACCTTGTTGTAAGTCCAATCTTGTTACATATCTGACAAACTATTCCATTGTTTCCATATCTTGGTCCAGGCTGATTTATCTATGATCTACAATTTCTAGTAATGTGTCCAACCTTGTTGCATCTATAATAGACTACTCCATTTCTTTTGTTCATATCTTCAGTAGGTTTCTTATCTGCATGGTTAGTATTTCTAAACATTCTACTACTATTATTATTCTCAACAAATTTAGGTTTTCTGCATTCAATAACTCTACGTCCAAAACCATGACAATTATAACAATAACCATTAAGAGGTTTAAATTGCTTACTCGTGCAATCTCTCTTCATATGACCAACAGTATTATAAGCAAAACATCTACCTTTGAATTCTCTTTGCATACCTTTAGGTGATTCCTCTTGCTTAGGTGGATCTTCTTCCTTAGGTGTATCTTTAGATTTGTTAATCTCATCAGACTTCTTCTCATCTATGCTTTCAAATATTTTCAGATTTGGTTCCTTGCTTTCTTCATTTTCTTTAAAAGTGTTGAATCCAAGACCATTTTTATCATAGAATGGTTTTTGATAAGATATTTGTTCATCAATCTTCTCACTAGTTGAATATAGTCTTTCAAGTTGCTACTTAGATTGAGTCAGTTATCCTTTCACAATTGTATTGTATTTCTCAAGTTCAACATACTACAAATTGACTTTCTCAAGTTCAAATGTCACTTTACCAAGTTTAGATTTTAGCCCTTCATTTTCAAGCTTAAGATTTTCATTCTCAGATTTCAAATTTGCTTCATTCTTTCCATTTCCATCTTTCAGACTTAGCTTCAAATTTGCTATCTTCAGTTCATGTTTAAGGATCTCATTTTCTTTTTCTAAGTTGTCATCACAATCTTCAATGTGAATTTCAGATTCCTTTTCAGATTTCAGATCTTCCAACTTGTTTTTTAGTTTCTCAATGAGGTTCTTTGCATCATCATATTTTCCTTTCAGAGCATCTCTTTCTTCAGTAAGCATATCAATTTGTTCAAGAGCTTCTTCAGGATTTTTTTGTAGCTGATCCATAGCCATATAGATCTTACTCAAGTTGTTAGGCTTTCCTTGAATGATTATTTTCTGAGTAACTAAGCTCTGATACCAATTGTTAGAAATAGGGAATACTGAGAGGGGGGGGAGGGTGAATCAGTATTCTACAAACTTTTACTTTTTCCCAATTATGGATATAACATATTATCTTAATGCATTCATAACATAGAAAGCTAAATAACATGCATAGCAATAAAACAAAAGAACTCATAACACATTATTTGTTCTTGAGGAAACCATGGCCAAGGGAAAACCCCAGTGGGGATGGTACCCACAAAGATCCACTAATCAAAAGTATCCTATTAAGGATGTTGACCTTGTTAGGAGTCTATTACATGCATATAGTGTCTCAGTCCTGATTAAGGGACTATAGGCCTTGTTAGAAGCCTCAACCCTGTTAGGAGTTGGTAGTACAAAATGTGATTACCAGATGAGCCCACTGCCCAAATAAGTAATATACAATATTCACTGATTACAAAATTAGGTCAAGGTACATAACCTTATACTACTTGCATCAATATCTCTTCGTTGCTCTTCCACTATCGCTATTACATACATTCGTTACTTCTCTTTTTACAATTACATCTTTACATAACTTTATACAAGTTATTAAGATTAATAACTTTCCAGTTGGCTATGATATTACAAAATATCTTTATCCAAGGGTTAACATCTAGGATGTCGTCCCTTTATATTGTTAAGTCATTATTTTGATAAATAAAATAATCCCTTAACTCTTTATCAATTCCGTCTTCATATTCTGTCCTGTCGGCTTAACATTATCTTTAGTAAAACTATCATAACTTCTTTCGTACATGTTGTACTAACTTACGCTCTGAGGTGAATCTTCAATAGTCACCACAGTGTCTATGTTAAAGTGCACAAGCACTGAACTTACTCCAATCAACATCACCAATCAAAACTATCTTCGGGTTCACTGGCAAAAATACACTGTCTCATATTTAGACAATTTTGCATTGCGCTTTGACATACTAGCTCTCTGACCTGTGTGATCTTCATGTAGATCATATGTTTCCATAATGACAACATCTATGTAACCAACTCAGCCAAATTGCCAACAACTAGTATTAATCTCTGATCCCAGGGAGCCTGCTTCAAAGGCCTCATTGTAGACCTGTAATCAATCTTGTCCAATCCATTCTATGTTATCCTTATAGAATTCAATAGTAATACCATTTGGTCTAGGGGATTTTTCATTTCTCATGTGTTCAATGGCCTCATTAATCTCCTCAACTGAGATTGGTCTACTCAAGGCTGTTGAGTCCTCCTCCTTGAGTGTGGGAGGAATAATATCCTTGATCTTGTTCCTCCTCTCTCCCATCACTGAGCCTGACTCCTCTAAGGAAAACAATTTGGTATAATAGTCTACAAAGGCTTGAAGAATACCTTCCTAGGTAGTGAGGGCATCTCCTTCTACACATATGCATTCAATTTTATTCTTAGCCTCCTTAGCCTTAAGATATTGCAAGAAAAAATTTGATCCCTTGTCACCCTCATTAATCTAGTTGGCCCTTGCTCTTATTTTAGCTCTATTGATATTGTGTTGCTGCACTTTCCTAAGTGATTCTCTGGCCCATGCTAGATTGATATTGGCTTCTTCATCTGGAGGATCCAGCTGGCTTCTTAGTTTTTCTTGGTAGAGTTTTTTCTGCAATTTTGATTCAACTCTCATAGAGTCCTTAGCCCTCTTCTTCCCTACCACTTGGAACAGTGTTTTCCAACTATTGGTACATTGGTTCCAATTATTAATGGCACTCTGATGCCTAGCCACCCCATGGTTGAACCATCTAATCACGAGGGTAGCAGCCTTGATGTCCTTACTTCTCAATAATGTTGTGTTAAGGGCAAATGAGTGTCCTTTTTTGGGGATAGGGTTGCTTCCCAACTGAAAAATAGAGCTGACAAAAGGGTGGTGGTCTAAAAGGGAGTACGTGACAACACTAACACACTCGCCACTAGCCTCCTTCCTGAAACTGAAGAAAGCTTTATTGAAATATACCCTATCCAGCCTACAGTATATCCTTCTGCTATCCTTTTGGTAGTTAGACCAAGTATGCTAGATTCCTTTGAAATCCTTCTTTTGACCTGCTAAGGGATCAAATAATCTAAGCTTACAAGTCATCTTAGTCCAAAGATACTTCTCATTGCCTTTCCATTCCATCCTAGTCCCACCTCCTTTATCCTGTGGGGACTCCACCATGTTGAAGTCTCTGACAACAACCCAAGGAATGTCCTTCATGCTACACATCCATTCCCAAAGTCTAATTCTATCATAGTGATTGTTCGTTGCATAAACATAACAAATTCCAAATTCAACATTCTTATGAACAATGCTCACCTAGACAATTCTATCACACAGGGAGCATCCCCAGGCTGAGACTTTGTTGGCCCATTTGGGGTGAATAAGTATGGCACTCCCTCCCTTACCTCTTTGGTGATTGGTGTACACACTCTATGCATCTTGCCAAATACACTTTAAGGCAACTGTACAGTTTCACAATAGATGAAGATAATCACACCATTGTCTCTCCTTCAAAGATAATATATCTATTCTAAGGATTACCTATTCCATCATGAAATACACTTGAATTGTCAACCCAAGGACGTAGGATTTGAAATGGGCCAACACAGTTTGTGCACTAAGTTCCTTTAGAAGTCATAACACCTATGCTGCAGGAAAGTAAAATGCATTGGAAGAATCTATACTGCTGCTACAAAATGGTAAACACACCTTGGCTAATCAACAGATAATTGCAGAAAGCTTAAAAATGAACCTAAACTAATTAACAACTCAGAACATCCACTATGATCATTTTCTGCAAGTGCTGCAGGAACTTTCACAATAATAATGCTAGAGGACTAATACAGTAAATCTATCTAAAAATAGGAAACTGCAAGAAATGAATCTATTCTACCTAAATCTATTCCACCTCCCAAGTGGGCCCCCTTGGTCAGCTTCAATTACCTATGAACACAACAAGTACTTCAAAATCTTTCTTCCATTAAAATCCTTCTTTGATTACATAGAAACTAAATAATTCATGAAGAACAGAAAAAGTAACTTCTGAATCTAAATCAACATTATCTATTTTCTCATTAGCTTACTAAGACGATCCAAATCCATTATATAGAGGATTGGATAAAAATTCTTGAACAAACATCACCAAAAAAGAAGGCGGAAGATCAACCATGACAGTACATTTACTACCAAGCAACAGAATAACAACTTGCAAGAAATATAACAAGTTGTCTCCCCTATATTTTCTGGAATGGCAACTCCTTTGCAGGCGCGACTTATCCAACGGAGCTGAACTACGCTTTCTTTGCCATAACCGGTCTCCATTATCCTCCTCCTTAAATGCAGTAATCACCACTCTTAGCGTCACTCCTCATTTTGCTAAAAAGTTAACAACATCCGGAACACATATGCAAGATAACATTCCTACTTTTACTCAGATATTAGAACATAGCTTAAAATAATTATATGAAATACTGCATTCTATGTATAGTATTAAGCAAAACATGTCATACACACTACCTATAGGTTTAGTAGGTTCTAGCTGTCTCTGGCATAAGTTCACAAGATATTTACAACAAGTGTTCAGAAATGTTTTGTCAAAGCACAAAGAGTGTGTCCAAACTATAAAAACTTATATCAAAATTAAGACATTAATATGGCTCATCATCTACCCCCCACTATTCAAATGCTTGCCCTTAAGCATTATACTTCTTTTCCATAGCTCTGAAGTCGCCGACTATGGTTCTCCCCTTTTTCCCACTTCTGAAGGTGTAGAAGAATCCTCTGGTGCGCTCCCAGTGATCACCTCTGTGCTCCTCAACCAGCAGGTCTAGTTTAGTAGCATTATTATCATAAAGAGGCTAAAGAAGAAAGGACAAGGGCATCCATAGTTCCTTTCTAATCTATTGTCCCAGTTGTATGTATTTGGTCACCCTATGAATAGTTGCCTCATAATTGATAGGGCTATGTGGTTCTTCCTTTTTGAAGGCATCTAGCAGTCGGTTCCACCAGTTCCTAATCCCTGAAAAATCTCTTTGCTGTGTAAAGTTTGGGAGTGTTTGGTAATCTCTGTAAACCTTTTCTCTTTCTGCAAACACTTTAGCCCTAACCTCTAGTTTTGGTTTCCCATAAGTTAATCTAAACCAATCTCTTAGAAGATCATCAGGCTTATGTGATTCAGCCTATAGTGGCAAAGGTTTAGATTTTTCAAGATCTCTATAGGCATTTAACTATTGGTCATAGTTTGTCTCATTGTGCATCCAAGACATTAAAGCCCTAAGGTGAACATCTCCTATGTAAAGAAGAGGATTCCACTCCGTTTCATGTGGAATTATGAAATTATGCAGATAAAGTTCACACAACAAATTCTTCTGCCATGAGGGCAGAGTTTGATACACATTATAAAAATCTTGAGCAGTTTTAAATTCACAATCAATATTCCTTATTGTCATCATTAATTGAAATAACAGAAACTGTTCCTTCAGACAAACAGAATACACCCTTGGTGGTGGTCTACAGGCCATGACTTGGCCAGCTAACTTTAGAGCCTTATCCATCTGTTGTTTCTGTTTCTCAAGCTGCTCCTTGAGGGATTCAATTTCCTCATCTTTATTAAATACTATTTTTTGCATTTGGTCTCTTTCTTGTTTCCACAATGTCTTTTGAAAAATGAAGTGATTGTATAGACCAAACAATACATATTGAATTGTAGACGAAGGGAATTCTTGGGCCATAGCTTTCTTCTTTCATTCCTTAGCAACTTGTTGGAAATAATGGGTGTACTAGGAGGATCTATAAGGTATGATAGAGACATTAGAGTATACAGGGATTGGTGGTGAAGTAGGTTGAACATTTTCAGGGGCATTTTTTGTGACTACAACAGGATTTGATTCACACATTTCTTGATCACCCTGTGGCATTTCACTGTCAAGCTTATTTTCACATGTTTCCACATTTTGGGGTTTCAACTGCACAGGAGAGTCATCTGGAATATTCTTGACCTAAAATTCTGCATGAGGTTTTGATACTTGACCTCGCATGCGAGGGCTTCGACGTACATGAACCTCTTTAACCTCTATTGCCTTGCAGGTCTGTTTTGGTTTAGATGGTGTTGGGGTAGATGCTGCATGATTAGTTGCTGCAGGAGTAGACCTCTTTCTCTTTGTCACTTGAACAGTAAGGTTTTGGGCTTCCCTTTTAAAATTAGGGCTCTCTTCATCAACCTTATGTTTTCCTTTGTCTATGGAAGAGCTAGGTATATCACCCTCTAAAATAGGCTCAACAATTTTATCAGTAGGGTGTAATGCTGGTTCTTTCTCTATTTCAGCTGGATCCTGAGTAAGCCTCACAATCTCTCCCTCATTCCCTAAATTTTTTTGAACAGGGTTGGCTTGAGGCTGCAAGGTTTTAAATTCAACAAATTTTGCCCATGAAATAGGGGAGGAATTCCTAAGAGACCTTTCAACTAAAATTTTAACAAGGGCATGATGAGAAATAGAATTTTCATTTCCTTTTTGAGTTTTCTCAGCACTAATACACAACATATTGTAAAGGAAATTGGGGACATTAACTTGAATGTTATGCCTTACACAACTAAGCAGCTTAAAATGATGAGCATGTAAGTTTGAAAATCTACCTTCGTAGGTCAAATATCTGATGATATGGTTTGCCAATTTTGGATATGGCGTTGGGAGAGAGAGTCTCTTACACCCTTTCTTTGAGATTTCCAATGGAGGGTCACCCAGCTGAGAAAACTGTGCCCGCGACGACCTGGCGTCATGTTCATTTGGGTAATGCTCTCCATTAATTGGTAGTCCTGTGACTTCTGCTATCCGCTCCTTAGTAGCAACCACTTTTAATCCCCATACTGTGGCTTCTCCTTCATCAAATGTCCTCATAAACTCCATTGCTACTTCTTCATTAAACTCTATTAATTGTAGGAAGTAGCCAAGCCAACCACAAGCGTTAAAGGTATGGACTGCTTCCACATCCGCTAGTATAATTCCATGGACAACTGGCTCATGTCTCTGCAATTGACCTCCCATCTTCAAAATGCCTAGTTTTAAATTTCTCTATTCTCACCACCCTGATAATTTTTACCCCCTTAACACTCTGCAAATACCTTCTTCTCAGAATTCGAATTGATCTTTTTGAGAAATGCTGATACCACATTCTCTTAACACAACTTCGTTATGTTTGGCATGTTAAATAATGATGCCATTAATTATGAAGGACATCAAGGTTTTAACTGGGAGTGTTTTTGTATAAATGATAGTCCTTTTAAGTCATGTCAAACTCAGGAAATCTTTCCCAAAATTGGAATGAAAAGGTACGACAGATACAATAAAAATTTTAAAATTAAAAATAGACCGTAGCCAAAGTACAACATATAACATGGACATGACTAGGGTGACATGGAGATGACACTTGGAAATAAATACACTTTCCCTACCCCCCATGAAATTTGGACAAGTGTCCACACTTATAAAATTTCGCACAGGAAAGGAAAATTGGCTTTAGGCTTATACGATACATTTAATGCAGTATTATATATAATTATTGAAACCTATGTGCTAAAAATGAGGAAAAAGTAAAAAAAATATTGTACCTGGAAATTTTTGATTGTGCATTTGCATGCAAGTTGATGAGTTGGCAAAGTCTGGTGACCATAGAAAAGGTGCTGACGACATGTTTTATTGAAAGCAATAAAAACAAAATTTGTGGGTGACGTGGAGGGTGAGTGGATGGTAGACAAAGAAATGAGATGAGTTGATAAGAAGAAAATGAAAATGAATGAAAGAATGGACCTCATATGGAATGAGGTGTTATTATGGTTGTGTGTTGAAGGCGTGTTATGGTATGGTTGCAGGAAGAAGGTTTGCACCCTCCGCTGCAGGAACTGTGTCCGTAGGAGCTGGTAAATTTCTTGGTTGGAACTGCTGCAGGAACTCATCCTTGGTCTATGGTTTATGATAGAGGCGCAATCAGTGGCCATTTACAAGTAGTTTGAACTGGACTGGATCAATGGTTGTCAGCTGGACTGCTCCATTGTCGAATACATGCTAAATTTCGTAAGGCCCTAGCCAATGAGCTTGCAATTTTCTTGGAATCTCCTTGTATCAAGAATCATATAAAAGAGCCCAATCTCCCACTTGGAAGTGTTTGTTCCTGATATGTGTATCATGCCACTTTTTTCATTGTTTCTAAATGATCTCTGTTCTTTCCAAAGCTGTCTTTCTTATTTCATCTAGTGAGTTCAAGTGGAGAAGTCTTTCTTCTTGTGCTGTAGGAAGGCTGATGTTCAATTCCAGTGTAGTGCATAATGTTTTATGCTCAAATTCAATAGGCAACATTGTTGCTTTTCCATACACAAGTTCAAATGGGGTGAATCCAGTTGTTGTCTTCCATGTGGTTCGGTAAGCCCAAACGGCTTTAGTTAATCTGCTGCTCCAATCCCTCCTATGTATTTGCACTGTCTTGGTCAAAATGGCCTCAATTTCTCTGTTGGTGACCTCTGCTTGCCCATTTGCCTAAGGGTGATAAGGGTTGGATTTCTGGTGCCTTATGTTGTACTCTTTCATAAGTTCAGTGATCAAATTTGATGTGAACTGGGCTCCTTGATCTGTTACAAGTTCTCTGGGAACTCCGTAGCATGTGAATATTTTTTCATATAAAAATTTAGCTACTTTCTCATCTCTTGCATTTTTCATCGCCCTGACTTCCACCCATTTTGTTAAATAATCCGTACATACTAAGATGTAGGATTTTGCATTTGATGGTGGGTCAATTGGCCCTATGAAGTCCATACCCCACTTGTCAAAGGGTGTTACAACAACCTGTGAATTGAGTGGCATCTCATCTGATCTTGTTGGCTGACCCATTCTCTGGCATTTGTCACACTTGGTTGTATAAGTTGTTGCATCCTTATGTAATTTTGGCCAATAATATCTAGTTGTAAGTATCTTTAATGCTGTTCATTTTCCTGCAAAATGGCCCCCACATGGTTCATCATGGCAGGCATGTAGGATGCCATATATTTCATCTTCCCTGACACATCTTCTCATGATTTGATCTGGTCCAGTATAGTAGAGATTGTTATCTATCCATGAATAATGAAAACTTTTCTCTGCAAGCTTCTTCCTGTCTTTTTGGGAGAAGTGTGGTGGCATTTTATTTGTAGCAAGATAGTTTGCTATATCTGCATACCATGGTGTATGGGTTGCTATGTGGAATAAATGCTCATCTGGAAATGTATCTTCAATTGGAGTTGGATCTTCATCAACAAGTTGAAGTCTAGACAAATAGTCAACAACTACATTGGCCTTGCCTGGCTTATCAACAATGGTAATATCAAACTCCTACAATAACAAGAGCCAGCTTGCCAATCTGCTAGTTACAACAGGTTTGTTCATCAAGTACTTTATGGCTGAGTGGTCAGTATGAACAAAAATAAGATAGCTAGTTACATAGTGTCTGAATTTGTTCAATGCATAAACTACAGCTAAAAGTTCCTTCTTAGTTATAGTGTAGTTTAGTTTAGGGCCATGGAGGCTTTTACTGATATAATAGATTGCATTTTCAAGGTTAGTAGGCTTTTGTCCTAATACAACACCTACAACATAGTCTGATGTGTCAGTATGGATATGAAATGGAATAGACTAGTCTGGTCCCTTAAGAATTGGTGCTGTGGTGAGGAGTTTCTTAAGCTGCAGGAAACATTTCTCACTATTAAGTGATAGGTTATGTTCTTTGCATCAGACAAGAAGCTTTTCAAGATTCATCAAAGCCTCCTCAAAGGTCACTCCAAATGCTATAAAATCATCCATATATATTTCCATACAATCATGTGATATGTCACCAAAAATAGTAATTATAGCTCTTTGAAATGTTGATGGAGCATTACATAGGCCAAATGGCAATACATAGTATGCAAAAGTACCCCATGGGCATGTAAATGTAGTCTTATCCTGATCCTCTAGAGCTATACTTATCTGATTGTAACCACTGTATCCATCAATAAAAGAAAAATATTTCTTACCAGCCAAAGTATCTAGAACTTGATCAATAAATGGTAAAGGAAAATGATCCTTCTTCGTTGCCTTATTCAATTATCTGTAATCTACACAAATTCTCCATTTCCCTACCTTTTTAGGTACTATTACCAGAGGTAAGACCAATCGACTATCAGATATAGGGTATATGAAATCAGCATCAAGCAATTTTTGTAGTTCAGTTTTAACTATTTCCCTGAGTGTTGGATTAATCCGCCTCTGGGGTTGATGGAGTGGTAGGCACCCTTCATTGATATATATTCTATGAGTACATAATGTGGGGCTTAAATCTTTCATATCTCCATAGTCCCATGCAAAAGCCTTTTCATGTTTTGGAAGAAGCTCTGTTAACTGTTTCAGCTGTTTGGGAGCAGTTTGTTATTGACATGGAGATTATGACCATTTGACAACTCAACATTAGTTGTGAGATTAACCATAGCAGCTTCAGAGATGGGACTTGTATCTAGTTCACATGGTAAAAGCTGATGGATAATGTCTGGCTCCTTTGGCAGAAAACAATTCTCATTATATTCCTCATATGTAGTTAGTTCCAACACAGAGCTGTCTAATACATCCTTTTCTACCACACAAGTATTAGTAAGAATACTCTGAATTACTGAATCTTCCTCCTGCATCTTTAGAAAAGACTGTCTATGTAACATCATAAGTTGTACTACAAAGTTTAACTCTTCCTCTCCATCCCCTAAATCTGGCCATACAGGTGTGCTTAAATCTAGTTGGGGTTGTGCTGGAGGACACAGGACAAATTTCTTTGTTGCCTATCCATCCGATATGGTCATATTTTTTGACCTACAACTTATGTTTGCATCAGCTATAGCTAACCATGGTCATCCTAAAATGATAGGGTAACTAGCTAAGTTGACTTTTGGGGATAGAATCATAAAATCTGTAGGGTACTCTAGAGAATCTAGGGCTACTACTATGTCTTCTATCATTCCATTAGGAGTGCAGTAGAACTATCAGCAAGTTGCAGAATTGTTGGGGTGGCCTGTAATTCTTCTATGTTCAATTTTTTCATAGTATCCTTGGTCATTAAATTTATAGCAGGACCAAGATCAATTAGGACATTTTTAACTGACTGACCATTTATAATCACATTCACAACTGGACTTCCTGGATTAGAATATTTAGGAATGACCAATTTCCCTAATATAATGAAAGCCAATTGTCCTATAACATGGACTATGGTTGGATCCTTTTTCTTCCTCCCAGGATTTTTAAGACAGGCTTCTCTGATAGCTTTGCCATAAATAAGAACATCTTTAATAGCTTGGAATAAAGAAATTTGGACATGCATGTTCTTCAGTTGGTCAATGA
Source organism: Chamaecyparis obtusa (assembly GCA_027943335.1). Taxonomy (NCBI): domain Eukaryota; kingdom Viridiplantae; phylum Streptophyta; class Pinopsida; order Cupressales; family Cupressaceae; genus Chamaecyparis; species Chamaecyparis obtusa. The sequence goes on along the minus strand of BSBK01008093.1, from coordinate 1,084,507 downwards.
TGTCAAAGGATTGTTCCTCTATTTGTGCAGGTGTACTTTGTATAAGCTTTTGTGGAAAAGGAGGTTCAATTGCAGTTTGAGTTTGAGCTAAACTAGTTACATTGGCTGGGTCAACCACTTGTGACAGAGAAGTTGCTGGTGCTGATGTTGTAGGAGGGTCTGGTATTTTAGTTATAAGAGGTGGTTCAGGTGTTGGTAAAGTTGTACTAGATCTCAAATGTATATCTACAACATTTAGAGCATAAGCAGGATATTGCTGAGCATCAACAACACACATTGGTTGTTGTGGTTGCTAGTTATTTGGATTTGCCTGAGGTTGTGTAGGTAATTGAGTCTATTTTTGAGGTCCAAAAATTGCAGGTGGTGGCATTAGTGCAGGTGTATTTATTGGAGGTGGTAAAGGTGGGTATCTGGTATTGTTAGACCATTGTGGAGGTCCTCTCCATTGGTTTGTAGACTGCCAATTCCCTTGGGGTGGTTGCCATTGGTTTGGAAACTGTTGCCATTGAAGTTGTTGTGGAGGATACCATTAACCTTGTGGGTTATTTTGCCAAGCATTGTTCCAACTAGGTTGATTATATTATGGAGGACCTTGGACACTACGGTTTTGCCATTGATTACTATATGGATTTGAATTTTGTAAAGGGTCTTGAGGCATACCTTAACATGGGGCCCATGACCGACGTTGAGCAACAAAGAATACTTGCTCATCTTCTCCTTCTATCTTTAGGTACTTAGTTGGAAGATGCTGGTTTTCCACATTAGCAACCAATTTGTAGTGACAATCTTTCTTCTATTTCCGGCAGTGTGGACAGTACTCAGCTAACTGCTCCTCAACTTTTGCATGTTTCTTCTTGGTAGCCATTATATCCAAATGTGTGGCGACATCATTGATGATGTCTTGCTTGAAATCAGACAACAAATTTGAGATTTCCATCTTTGAAATACCAGAGCCACTTCCCTTGGCTAATGCTAAGCGAAATTCCCTTCCTTTCTTTACTGCTGACCTAGAGTAGTTCTGGAAAATCTTTTGAAGGTCATCCCATGAAGATTGGGATATATCTCCTCCTGCCATCAAATCCAATGCTTCAAGGCAGTTCTCATTTACTCCTCTGAGAAAAATCAGCTTCTGGGACTCCTCCTGCAGGGTATGTTCTGGGTTCTTTTGTAAGTTGAACAGGAAGCAAGATATATAATCTTCTAGTGTTTCATCTTCCCATTGTGACATTCTAAAAATGTCATCACCTTTTGAATCATTTCCCCTGCAATATTCCTTATACTTGTTAAGAAATAGGCATCTCATATCATCCCAATTTACTACTGCATTTGCCTCCAAGCCCATAAACCATTTTAAAGCTGACTCTTTTAGTGTGGTTGGGAATAATTTTAGCTTGTGACTGTCATTATTATAGTCAAAGCTCCGGCACAGGATATCAAATTCAAACAAGAAAGTATCAGGATCCTCTGTGACGAGACCATAAAACTTTGGTAATGCTGATGCAGGTATATTTTTGAGATTGGGATTATTGACGAGACTTGGTATTGGAAATGGAAATGTGGGAGTTGCCATAGTTGGAGGTATGGGATATTGAAACTATGGCTGGAAGATGGTAATTATTGGGGAATTCTAGACAACAGTCGGTCCTGAAGTGGGGTTAGTATGGAAGCTGGCCAATATTTCCTCAAATGGAAGGAGGTCAAACATTTTCTGGATGTCTTCTTCTACTGAAGATGATGCAGTAAATTCTGGACTTGCGTCAAGAAATGGCAGTTCAGGTTCTTCAAATTCTTCTTTTGGTTTTACAGGCTCCTCAGGAAGGAATCTACCATGGACATCTCTCCTTCTTCGATGCATGCAAGAAATTGGTGACTTGTTAGTCAAGTCCACAACTTTGTAGTTCCTAGCTAACAAACTAATCTAAAAATAAATGACTCATGAAGGTTCCTAGCTTGACAACATCCCCGGCAATGGTGCCAAAAATGTATTATTTCACAATAGATGAAGATAATCACGCCATTGTCTCTCCTTCAAAGATAATATATCTATTCTAAGGATTACCTATTCCATCATGAAATACACTTAAATTGTCAACCCATGGATGTAGGACTTGAAATGGGCCAGTATAGTTTGTGCACTAAGTTCCTTTAGAAGTCATAACACCTATGCTGCAGGAAAGTAAAATGCATTGGAAGAATCTATACTGCTGCTACAAAATGGTAAACACACCTTGGCTAATCAAAAGATAATTGCAGAAAGCTTAAAAATGAACCTAAACTAATTAACAACTCAAAACATCCACTATGATCATTTTCTGCAAGTGCTGCAGGAACTTTCACAGTAATAATGCTGCAAGACTAATATAGTAAATCTATCTAAAAATAGGAAACTGCAAGAAATGAATCTATTCTACCTAAATCTATTCCACCTCCCAAGTCGGCCCCCTTGGTTAGCTTCAATTAACTATGAACACAACAAGTACTTCAAAATCTTTCTTCCATTAAAATCCTTCTTTGATTACATAGAAACTGAATAATTCATGAAGAACAGAAAAAGTAACTTCTGAATCTAAATCAGCATTATCTATTTTCTCATTAGCTTACTAAGATGATCCAAATCCATTATATAGAGGATTGGATAAAAAGTCTAGAAAAAACATTGCTAGAAAAGAAGGCAGAAGATCAACCATGACATAGTACATTTACTACCAAGCAACAAAATAACAACTTGCAAGAAATATAGCAAGTTGTATCCCCTATATTTTCTCGAACATCAACTCCTTTGCAGGCGCGACTTATCCAACGAAGCTAAACTACGCTTTCTTTGCCATGACCAGTCTCCATTATCCTCCTCCTTAAATGTAGTAATCACCACTCTTTGCGTCACTCCTCATTTTCCTGAAAAGTTAACAACATCGGGAACACATATGCAAGATAACATTCCTACTTTTACTCAGATATTAGAACATAGCTTAAAATAATTATATGAAATACTGCATTCTATGTATAGTATTAAGCAAAACATGTCATACACACTACCCATAAGTTTAGTAGGTTCTAGCTGTCTCTGGCATAAGTTCACAAGATAAATACAACAAGTGTTCAAAAATATTTTGTCAAAGCACAAAGAGTGTGTCCAAACTATAAAAACTTATATCAAAATTAAGACATTAATATGCCTCATCAACAACATCCAAGGAAAATCCTATTGCCTTGATTTCTTGGAGCAAAAGGAAGTCAAATCCTTTATGCATTCTAATGAATCTTTTGACTACATACTTCCTGTTTGGGGATTATGATCCCCTCATATTCTAGGTTGCAAGTTTAAAGTTCATGGCAACATTACGAATCTTCTTCCATGGGAGCTTGGAAGCTCTTAAAACAATTGGGAAGACTTCTCTTTTGTATTTTCAATGGTTTGATATTGGAAACAAGATTAGGAGGTCTGCCTCTCCTCCTTTTATTCTTGGGAGCCCCTCCTTCTTCTTGAGGGTCATCTCCTCCTACCTTAGACTCCAATTCTAGCTCCTTGGTTTGGGGTTTTCTGAACTTCTTCTTGGCCTTGAAAGTAAACTCAGGGGGTCCATTCCCTTCGACTCTAACAATAGCCAACTCCAACCCCCTAATCTCACCTTCTTCCAGGTCTTCACTCACCCTACACCTCTCAGGGGAGGAACACTTCTCATCTCTAGTGAATCTCTTCTCAGGGAGGGAAACACCCTCTCGAACAGAAGGCTCAGGGGCCAAGGGGCATGGATCATAGTAATAGAGATATTGTTTAGCCTATCTTCCTTGTTGTATGCTTCCCTGATAGCTTCCAAGGCACCAGAAGAGCTATCATCCAATGGTTTCTCTAGGCTATGAATCGAAGACTCTGAAAAGGCAGGTCTAGATTCTCTAAGAATAGGAGTGGGTTCTCTCCTTTTGAGGGCCGAAATATTCTTGATCTTTTTAAGGACAATCTGTTGGGCATTCAAGTTCCTGTGATTGGGTGCAGGGTTCTTCGGCTTCAACCCAAAGTCAAGGCTCTCAACCTGCGGGGGATCTAGAACTTCTTCAATGCTTGGGCTAGAGGAAGGGATACGATAAGACTCATCATTGAAAGCCTTCCTGAGTGTTTCTAAGGAAGCATCAATAGCATTTGATGTCAGTGGGATAGAAATTCCAAGGTTATTAGAACTATCCTGTCTGGGAGCGGTAGCGCCAGTTCTATCTCTAGCAGGTTTAGGGTCTACCTTTCTTCCAGCATTATATTTCGGGTCTACCTTCTTTTTATTCAACAAATGGCACTTGTGTCTCATGTGGCCTTCCCTTCTGCATAGGACGCAAGAATTAAGTCCTCCTAGGAAGGAGATAGGGCAAAAATAGGTGCGGCTACCTAGGTTGAAAGAATCTCACTCGGGAGATCAATCCCCAGGTTGATCGTGATCAGAATTCTAGCATTTGTGTGGGGGAGAAGCACGTCGATTTTGTCAACCCTGAGGATCGTACCGAAAGGTTCAAGTGCTTGAGGGATAATGTTCCACAAAAATGGCGGAACACTACCCATAGTAATCCAACGGGGGCTCTAAAGGGCCAACACTTTGTTGTACGTTGCGTCGGGTGTCCTGGGGAGTGCCCTAAAGTTGGCGCTGCCAATCTGCCAGATTTGTCTTGCGAGGATCTCTTTATGAGAATTGGGGTTTTTAAAAAATATCAAAAAAAGACCTTTTTAAATCATATGAAGGAAAGAAAAATGGTATCCAAATTTTCTACCCCAAATATTGTGAAACCAGTCATTGAGGAATGATCTCGAAGGGAGTTTATGGATGTCTTGGGCAGCTAGAAAAATTGTAGTGTTTCTAAAACAATCTTTTTCTTTTTCTATAGCAATGGACATATGAGAATTAGGTTTGATAACACAAATAGTAGTAGGGTTAGAATTCTCACCTCCAATGTTGGTTCCTTCTCCTGCCTTTGATGTTCGACTGCCATTGATAACGAACTTAGCCTCCTGCAGAATAACTACTTCCTCGTCGAGTGCTTGTTTAAAAGTCTTGCCACGACCTTCTGAACCCACACTAGGAGAATGAGTGGCCATAGGGAGGTAAATGGAAGATAAACGAGGACAACATTGAATGCTTGTCAGGCCGAGTGACCGAGGATGTCAGCAACCTCCAAGTTGCAGAGCCATTTTTTCCATCTCATAAATGATAATATTTGTCCTTTCTTTGAAAACAACCAAAACAATTTAGATCTTCTGTATCCAATATTATTAAAAAAAATTGTTAAAATTTATATGCAATAACCATGCTCTAGTCTATGAAGGAAAACCAAACCTAACACTGCTTCAATTCTTGTCTCCATTACAATCTAATTAATGTAACTTCAACCTCTCAAATCACTTGTCTTAATGCTAACCTCGTATTTACAATTATTATTTCTTACATGTAATCTCTTGTGAACCAATTTATCTCATTTAAAAAATAAAAACAAAATCCCTTGCCTTAGTTCTCTCGCTTGTAGAAAGTTTGCCACAAGCATCAAGTAGATATCAAAGTTAGACTCCAAAAACTATACATAGATTTCATAAACTATTTAACCTCGTAGACTTAGTTAAAACTTTCATTTACTCATTCATTCCACTCCATAGTAATGAACCATTGTCATGAATCGTTATTCCATTATAATTTTAAAGGCTGATAGGAGCCATTTCACCGGGCTTGAACACAAACTTTTTAGGGGCGTTTACCACCGTCAATTATAAAACTTCCTAATATTAAACCAATATTTAGGGTTTAAGGTTTGAAGGTCGTGTTGATGTCAAGGTTTAAGAGTCTGCAGACACTCAAAATCTCTTTTCGCTTGGATAAAATTGTTATATCTCAATGATGAAAGAAACTGCAAATGCTCAGCAAAGAGCAACGGAAGAGAAGGTGGAAGATGTTAAAGATCTAGAGAGTGCAATTTGTGAAGAATGCAGAGAAAACCCTTTCAAATACAAATGCCCCTGCTGCGGATTGCGCTCATGCAGCTTGCCCTGCGTCAAAGCTCACAAATTACGTACGCGTTGCACAGGCAAGCGAAACCGAGCGCAGTTTGTGCCTCTTTCACAATTCGATGAAAACTGGCTTATATCAGGTTTTCTCTCATTCCTTCCTATTACAGCGTATATTGCCTTCCCTCTTGCCATTTTCTTCAATCTGGATGTCAAATTTGGTCATTTTAAAAAGAAAAATTATTTTGATAAGTTATCCTACTCGGAGTACTTGGGCTTGATAGTTCATTGAAATACTCTACTTCCCCTGTGACTGGTGCCTGAGCTGATAATTTTGGTGGGGCTGTGACACTGCACACTCTGATGGGTACCCCTGATAAAATATGACAGATCCTGTTGAAATTGGTCAGATTTCTTGTTTATCTGGTGAACAAAGTTGGGCAGATAGGGAATTTAAGGATCATAAATAGAGTATAATTTTGTAACGTTCACTAACAAGGACTGATAATTTGAATGACCAAAAAGAAGGATCAGGTTGTAGTTTTGTCTACAAAAGAATTAAACATCCATCCAAAAACTTAGGGTCTTGATAGGATTTTTCTGTGAGTTTGTTATCTGTCTGGGGATCAATTTCAAATTTAAATGTATCATTCATATTAGCATGAGCATTTGTTCTTCTCAGAGCAATCTTTTTCCTGAAAAAATGATAACTAAAAGGTAATGCTTGGTTGGAGTTTCTATCATTTTCACATGGAAATGTCTGTAAAACATCCCATGGGGGATGATATCCAGTTCACCTGCACAGATTGCTATCAATTTGGTTTTCAACTTCTTGGGATGATGGATTTGGATTTTTCCTACATACGTACTCAGTATCTTGATGCGTGAGACAGTGAAATCATTTGCAACTGTCACATTATACCCTTATTAGAAGTTCCCTACTTTCAATTTTCTTTAGCCACAAGATCTTCATCAATAAAATTGCGAGTTACCTCACTATCAATTAGTGTAGTAGTCCACTGCCCAGATAACTCCCCATGAACTGTGGATAGATGAGATTGTGGTGCTCTTAAAAGGGCTGCAATTGTACTTGTGCTAGTCTTGGTATTATCCTTTAGCATCTACTCAAGCTTATGCTCAACAATTTGCTCCAATGATGCATGTTGCTGTTCTAACTCAGTAGTTTCATAACTAGTGTCCTCCACATCCTTTGGCTTAAAGTGGTCCAAAAATCTCTAACAAAAATCATCAAATATATATACAAAACTGTGCCCCTATGTAATCAAATTGTGGTAACACTACTCATGAGCTATTCCTTCCAAGGTAAAGGCAGCAAATTTAATTTCTTCCTCCCTGTAGATAGTGCTTGGTGAGAAATAGGTATTCAACTTTCGGGTCCAAGCTCAAGTTGAAGCTTTGTTGGCTCCATCAAATGAGGGGATAGTGAGCTTCTCCAATCAACTTTGTGGATCTTTGTGATGTTGTTTTAGGGTCTTCTTTCTTCCTTGTTTTGGTTTTTGACTTAAGTGTATAGAAGTTAATTAACTCTTCCTATGGTATGGCTTCCCTTTTGCTAGAAATGACTTGCAGTAGTCTAGTACCTATGACTTGTCTGGGTCACCAATGAACTCAATCCTCTAGGATCACTTGCGAAACCAAAAGATGCTTTCCATAAGAGAGTAACAAGAGCAAAATATTGCTTGATTATGGCCACAATGGAATTAGATTGATTTTGGACTTACAATGTACATGAGATGCCTTGCTTGTATAGACAAGGTGAAAAATAGGATTACACAAGATCAAGACATGTGTCTTAATCTAGTACAATGAGATGGCTAACGTGATAAACATTAAATTACTCAAGATAGAATAAGTAAATATCAAGATAAGATCACATGACAACTAAGACTTCTAGAAAAATTCCTAGGACCTAAGTAAACATGTGGATAGGACCTACTAGTGAACTAGTTGGGTAAAATACATTATTCACACCAAGATGATTGATTGTAGTGGGGTATTTTGGTTTGCCATTCCCCTTGTGCATTTTTGCTTGAAGGTAGGGTTGCATGGTTTGGTCAGGGCATATTGGAAAACCTTGTGAGTGCTTGCCGGACTGGTGAGTACTTGTAGATAAAAAAACCCTAATGAGTTAATCGTGCAATTATTTGGTGGCGTGTTTTTAGAAAAATTGTGGCAATTATTACTCAAAAAATCACAAAAACGTGCAAGTTTGCCATGTAATTTGTGAAAAACTTGTCTAGTGTTGGCATATAATTGATTTATTCCCGAATTGTGATTGGTTTTTTGAGGGCGTTTTACTAGTTATTGGTCATGAAAATTGAAGGCACAAATGACGACAACACCGTGCGATAGAGCAGAATTATTTGTTTATTACTAGTTTGCCCCTAATAAGGGAAAAAATGCAACTATAAATATTAAGAATTTTAAACATGCAATTTTTCTTTTAAATATAACAGTGATGTTATATATGCAATTATTATTTTTATTTTAGTAGCGATGTTCTAAATATGCGATTATTCTTTACTCTTTCAATTAATTGGTGTTTGATATTTTTCTATATTAAATTCTATCTATTTTTAACTATTGGCAAAACAAATTGATTTTATCACATTCAGATTATGTGTACTCATGAATTTCAATTAGTATAAATATTTTGATATTTCATATCTATGTTTGGATGTGGGCCACTACCTCGATAAATTCTCAATATTATTGCCCAACAAGTAGGTATCAGCTTCACCAAACTATATATATTTTTCCATTGGAATAAGAATAAAACAACTTCAAACAAAAAGAACTACTGTGGACAGCAAATATATGAATTGGTAAGAGATAAAGCTATAAATTAGTAGCAAGTAAATGAGATTATTTTAAGTTATAGATTTGATTTGTAGGAAATTTTTACATTTAAGTGTGATTGAGTTGGAACAGTATAAAAAGGGTGACTTTTTAAAAATCTTCAAATTGTTAGCAAGTTAATGGGTTAATTATAAATTAATATACCCAAATTCAGTATATATGTGTTTTTTGAAGAATATTTCAAAAAATAATAAATTTTCAAAAATTGATAAATTTGCCAAGTTATTGCCAGCTTTTCCTAGTGTTTTTGCTGAGACCCAAGTCTTCTTTAGGAATTCCTTTTAATGCTCTTAAGCATAGGATTTTGAACACTTTGGAAATCCTCTTATAACTCTGTTATGTTTTGGATCCTATACAAGAATAAGTAAGTTTGATTAGTAGGAGATATTTTTCCACAGCAAGTCAAATTGTGATATTGCTATATCATAAGTAAGTTTGTTCATATACTGATGTCATTTCTTCCACAAATCTGATTGCTCTAGCAGTGCTGTCTGCAATCCATTTCTCTGTTTCATTAGCTATCACTTTCACTTCTTCAAAATCTTCAACTGATTCCTGTGGAAGAGCCAAAGGTGGAGTGAATGCTGCATTTCTTTTGCTGATGGGATTCACCAAATACTGAATATACTTCCTCAACTGCTCATTTTCTATTTTAACTTTATTTTTCTTTTTCCTCTTCTTTTCTTAATCTTTCCTTGATCGTTTGATTGAATCATCCAATTCCTGAACCTCCTGCTCTTTGGTGGTTGGGCCTATGTCAATGGTTCTTATTTCATATTCTACAGGAGTAATATCTTCCTTTGCTTTGTAAACTTTTGGTACTGCCGCCTGAACTGAAAGGGGTTTTGTATCATCTTTCTTAATCACAGAATATTTCTTAGCCCTCTTCTTTTCTTTAGCTTGGCTCATTTTGGCTAGGAATTCCTCTGTATCATCATCCTGCTCCACTTCTGCAAGTACTTTTGTTTTCATCCTACCTTATAACCAATCTAGAACTGTAGATTGCTCAATGCCACTATCTTCCACATCTCTTTAATTCCTCTGAGTGCGGATATCATCCCCTCCTAGAATTCTCCTCCTAAGATATCAATTTCAATATTTTTGAATTCCATGGCTGAAGCGGATGGTTGCTCCTGGATTTCCTGCTGAATAGGTTCTGCAATTTGTTCTTCATGAATTGGAGAAGGAATTTCCATTTGTAGTTGTGGTTCGTTTTCAGGAATTGATATTCTACTTTGATCCTTGAATAAATCAACCTCCCTTATGGATGAAGTACTGGCAGAGGAATGAGCTTGATCTGACTTCTTTTTTCTGATTTGTAGCCTTCTTTCCTCTTATTCTTAGTGAACTTTCAGCTCTATCTTTTCTTTTCTTTGAAATTGTATTCTCAGGTATTTCAACATTGTGAGTTGCTTCATCATTACTGGAAGAATATGCTTCCATGTTGCCCATCAAATCATAAATAAAAGCAACAGTCTTTTCCTTCAGTTTGTGGAGTTGTTGATCTACCCACCACTTGGTATTTACGGTAATTGGCCTCATTAAAGTTGTCAGATCTGTAAGTTCAGAACTAGGCCATTTTATTGGAGGAAGATCTTCATATTCCTCTTCTTCATAATGTGGTTGAGTGCAATCTCCTTATTCCTCTAGCTGATCAGGTACAAGGAAAAGTTCAGATGTCCTGATTAAGTTTGCTGATATTCTTGACCACTTTCTCTCCCCCACCTCATATTTATCTGCTGAATTGGCCCAAAAGTCTTCAATATCTACTCTGTGCTTATATTTCTTTCCATTTACTGTCGCAATGTGGTGATAGGGATCAAAGTTAGCTCTAGATTCGTAAAAATGAAATGGATACCATTGCATTTCTATATCCGCTTTCTTAGTTGCTTGTGCTGATGGGCATGATTCTAGCATTTTTCCAATGAAAAGAGGAAAAGAAACTCCAACCTTCTTTTTGCCTCTTTGAATTTTCTCAAATGTTTCCAGCTATCTTATGACTTCAAGCAATATTATCTTGTTGGTGGGTTAGACTGGAAGTCTACAAGGACATCCTGCAAATCCTTGGATTATCAAGTATGTGAACCTAGGGAATTGGATATACCAAGATCCAAACCTGCTTACCAAATCCCTTTTTGTGTTAACCTCTGACGAGTGCCTCCTTGCAATGTCTTGGTGATATACATTAAGAATGCATCATTGACTCGTTTGAAGTAAGACTTCTTCTCTAAATGTAGTTGCGAGTAGCAATCATATACTTTGACTTGATCTTTCTTATTTCATACAACACCTTTGTAATCCAATTCCTAGTATTTGTAACATCGTGCCAATATGTAGATAATGTAGGAACTCGTAGAGAAGGCCTTTGTGTGTTCCAAGTTCCAACCCTCTCAGCTGCTCATCTAAATTATCACTGATAATTCTCACCCAATTGATCATTTTGATCCCAGTGGTGATTTCCTCAATGAAATAAAATATCCATGGTTCGAATGGGGAGGCTTGAGGGCTTCCCATGACTTTGCTAAGCAAGAAAACGAGGTCTCCATACTTTTCCTTGAAATCGGTTTGGAAAAGTTTATTAGGCATTTTGCTGTCATGAGCTCTTGGTTTTTCTAACCACCGATTGTTGATAATTTCTACGAAGTGATCAGATTGTGTCTGAAAGATTTTTCATGGCTTCCTCTCTAGTCCTGTATTCTATGGATTTGTATTCTGGAATACCAAAAGTTTCTTTGATGGCCACTTTTCTGAGATGGGTCAACTCTTCCATTAAGTGCTATAAATTGTCTTTCCAGGATTTTGTAGTGTCTGGCACATTCTACAATTAACTCATTGCATTGCACGGCTGGCGGAAATCCAGCGGCTTGGACAATTCCATTCCTCGTCATTCTTTGAGCTGTAGGTGAAGGAAGACGTCCATCAAGCCCATACATTTTCTTCCTGAAATCTTTAAGGTCCGCATGGCCAAGTTTGGTATCTCCAACTTTTCTCCATTTCAATGAGAACTTGGATTCAAGTTCCTTTGTTCTGAAACTTCATTTGTACTTTTGTAGAAATTCCTCCTGGGGTTCACATCTACCTCCTGAGAAGATACAGAAATTCTAAGTTAGTAGAGGGTATGATGTTTACTTTTATTTATGAATGCAAAATATGAAATTTTAAGTCTAATTAAATCTAATTCTGATTTGGCTTTGCATGTCTACATCAAAAATTCATCTTCAATCCTTTGAAATGTGAATTTTCAATCAACAATTAGGACTGAATATGAAAAAGCAAGGGTGAAATTGCTCAACACTTGTTAGAATTCTGTCCTAAATTAATAAATAACATTGAATCTGCACCGATTCTGAGAATTTTTAGATTGAAACTGTGAATTTGGATTGGAAATTTCTTTCAAGTTTGCATAAAATCATTCTGAACCTGTCAATCTTAAGAAAATTTTCAAGAAAACTTCCTGAAAACTTGAAAGGTGGAACTTTGAATGGAAATCCGTCTTCAACTTCTAGTAAACATGAAAATTCTGATGAAACCTTAGATTTGTGCCAAGATTTAGTCTGAAACCAATACCTCTACTTTGCTTTTGAAATCAGCATAAAGAAATTGCTAAGAAATTGAACTCCAGAGGTTTAATTTTCAACTTGTGAAAAAATGAATGCCGAGTTTATGTATTTATAGGAATTGTGGACATCTATGAATAGACCGACCTCCATGCTTTATTCTCTTTGTTTTTTTGATTTTTCCCTTTCTTTGAGTTTCAAAACTTGGTCGATTTGAATAGCTGGTTGACTTCATGTTGGATAAGCTTTATTAGCTGTTTTGCTTTCTTTAGTCTTAATCTTGATCGATATTTCTCCTTGGACAAAAAACCTTGCTTTTTCTTTCTTTTTGATTTTGATCTTTCCTTCTTGGCTTTGCTTTCTTCTAGAACTTCCTAAGCGGATCCTTCATGCTTTCATCTAGAATTTTCCTAAGGCTGATCTTGTCTTGCTTTCATCTAGAATTTTGTAAGTGTGGGTGGACTTCTTGTAGGATTGAGGATTTTATCAACACTTAGCAAAATTTCTAACCTCTCTAGACTGGGCAGACTTTACTTGGCCATGAGGGTTTTCCATGACCTAGGCAAAATTTTGAAAACATCAAATTGGGCGGACTTCAGTTGTGTTTGTGGATTTTATCCACACTTAGGCAATTTTCATAGCCCCTAGACTTGCGTGGAGTTTGGCATGAGCTAAGGATTTTACCACACTTGGATGAGCGGACTTGGTGTGGACTTAAGTATTTTACCATGCTTTAGCCACATTTTTTACCTTTCAAACTTCCTCTTCTAGAGCAGACCTTGCATTGGTTTAAGGAATTTCTTCTGTAGATAGGGCAGACTTCATGTTGATTTGTGGAATTTCCTCATCCTAGGCTGGGCGGAATTCATCGTTGATCAAGGAATTTCTTTGATTTGACCAAATTTTTCTTGCTCTTCGAATTTCTCTCTCCGTGGCGGACTTTGATGACATTTGAGGAATTTCCAAGCATGGGGAGGGCAGACTTCTCTTGGAACTGAGAATTTTCTTACTTTTGACATCTGGAATTTTCACAGCTTTCCGTGCTTTTTCCATAAATTCCAAACAAATTTGATGATGAAAATAGGAATTTTTCACTTGGACGATTTCCCACTTTTTGCAGTTTTAGACACAATTCTTGGCTTTCTAAAAATAGAAAATTTGAAAAATCAAGAAGCAGGTGAGAAAAAACAGACCCTTTCGAAAAAGCAAAAAGCAGAAAAAACTATTCCTAAAAAAAGTTGTCAGAATTGACCTCAAGCAATTGTGATCTTCATCCCTTGGCCTCTTTGAACACTTCCGTAGCATCAAAATACACGTTTGGTCATGCTTTCTTCCTATTGATTTTTATTGACACCCTTGAATTGGGTAAATTGATCTTGAAAACCTCAAAACTCTTAAGACTCTCTAGACTGTCACTGGCAAAAGACCGGAGATTGAAGCAAAAGCACTAAAACCTAAAACCCTAAAAGCAAGAAACCGGGGGTCCCTATTTGCAATGGGGTGATGTTTTAAAACGTCACAACAGGTACCTAAAACATCCAAAGTATTCTGCAACAGGCAGACTGCTAGGAGTGTGATCACTGAAATTCTGAAATTCAATGCCAATTTGTGGTCCTTCATTGATTGGCTAAATCAGATCTGAACCATATGTAGTTGCTGGGCCGTTTCCTCTGTTGTAAATATTTATATTAAAGCTTGAGGGTAGTGCATGAAGTCTGAAACCTAAGGGCTGATAAATGAATAAGTTATTGTCTTCATCAAGCACCCAGAATTGATAGTTTGCTGCTCATAAAGGTCAGACAATTAATCTCAGATTTATCTATGTTTTTAGCTCTGTGAATCAATAGTGCAGTCAGCTGTTGAGCAAATAAAAGGTTTTTCAGATTATTCTTATGTATAGCTATTTTGTTATGAATAATCTGCCATCAGTTGAAAGAAACATTATAGCTTTGTTTTCAATATGTCATGCTTCTTATAGAATGAAACCGGTGCAAAATTGAATAAACAAACCTGCAACAGAACCACCCTTCTCAGCTGTATGCAAAGTGTTTGACAAAATGTGTATGATGAGGAATACATGATTTTGGTGAATTTATAGTAGGGTTCTTACAGCAGTACCAGTACTGGACTCCTGCCAGCCTGTGAATCCCTTAAAAGATATCTTGGAATGGATCTTTATGGTGAGGGTGGAGAAGATACTGCACTGGTAATTGTTGATACCTTACTGGTTACTGAGAAGGGGGGGGGGGGGTGAATCAGAAAATACTAAAACAATTATTTAATATTTGCAAAACAGATTCTTGACTGCAAAGTAGAAAGTCAACAGTCATTCACAACCCTAAACTGAATCACACAAATCTACACAATTATTTGTACGTGGAAACTCTCGGTTAGAGAGAAAAAACCACGGTGAGACAGAGCTCACAACTTCACTAGTTTTAATGAAGGCGCCTTGTTAGGAGCATACAAAGCACTGGCTATGGTGCTACCCGGTTAAGGGATTTTTACAAAAGATCGTTTAAGGTCTAAGCCCTGTTAGGAGCTACCTAGTTACAGGACTTTAAACATCAAACAAGATGTCACCTTGTTAAGGGATTTTTACAACAAACCGATTAGGTTCACCCTAATAGAGGGATTTGAATATTCTTTCACTACTGATAAACATAATGATCTACTGTGACACTGAATGTCTGATTAGATCATACCTCTGTTCCTTGTTAGCCTGGCTGTGGAACTCCGCTCCTTTTGTGCAACGTTTCTCAGAAGATATCTCTCCTCTGCTCTATGCAATCATCTAATTTCAACAACAACTCATCTTGCGTCCTATGACCTGTATTTATACAAGAGATTCTCCGTAATGAAACCCTTAACTCATAGAACCGCCAGGCTGCAAACTCCGCAATAAATCATGCAATTAGCAAAAAGCTTATGCGCATTGAACTGGAGTTTACCTTGCAAGACATTCGCAACAATGAAAGCTAACTCCTGTTTAAAAAGCTAACTCCACTTCTAAGCGGTGGATATCCCGTATAATCCTGCTTTTAACTCAAATTGATCCACTAAACCCGGTGCGGATCTTTAGGTTTCTTTAGACCGGTGTGACCTTATATCCGGTTCAACTTATGCGTACTGAGACTGGTGTGTGTTCTTACCGGTGAGTATTATCAACCGGTGCATACGTTATGTTGCTTGTCTACCGGTGTCGACTGGGAGTAGCGAGTGACCGGTGATGTTAGACCGGTGGATATGGTTTTGAAGAGATACACTAATGACAACTTATTCCAACAATCTTCCCCTTTGTCATTGGTGGCAAAACCATACACAAAAACCATTTGCACTTACTTCCGCTGCCTGAGAGTTCTGTAGAATACTTCCCCTGTCTAAATGCTCCGGTGTTCTTCTCCTCTGTTTCTTTGTTTCCTCACATTCCACTCTTCTTCTTTTTGTTTTTGTTCATTCTTGGTAGATTGGCTTCTTCCCCTTTTTGCTGCCATAGGACAAAGGGTTATGGCTTCTGTTACATTTGAAGCTGTGTGAAAATATCCTTATAGATATTCTTGGCTGAATGCAGAAATGGTGCCCATTGATTGGTTATATGTTCGATGTTGTGTTGGGCAGCTTTGAGAGAGACAATGATGTTCTCCATATCATCGATAGTTTTGTAGTCTGGTTCATTGATCAAAACATTAGTTGAGGTAGCTGTCTGGTGCATGATATCAAGGGTTGGGGCCACAAACATCTGGAAGCCAACTATGTCTTGAATTCTTTTGTTCTTTTCTTTTGCAGTCTTTTTGAGGACTAGAGTAAGACTAGTCATTTCTCTGTTGAAAGCTGTAGCTGTTTTGGTCTTGATGTCAAATTGGTTGGACAAAGCTTTTATGTCTTCTGAAGTCTTTGTAGCTTTGTCAGTTAAGTTAGTCATGAAAATTTCAAAATTTGAAGTTCTGCTTAACAAATTTTCTGCAAGTTGTATCTGTTGTTGAAGAACTTTTAGATTATTTAGCAGAATAGTTTTGATGTTTGCAACTTGCTTGTGAAGAAGCTCCACTCTTTTCTGCGCATAATGATCAATGGCCATTGTTTCTGGATCAATCATATCCTCACCGATGCTTGTAGTCAGCATTTCCAGTTGATCGATGATTGGTTCATCTTCATCGATATCAGCATTTGGCACAAAATAATACAGGATATCTTTTACTTTATTCAGAACCATATCCTGTTTCATTTTAGTGATCTCTTTTAGCTGTCTTGTTGACATTTTGCTAATGTCAACTATTGTATCGGTTGCTTTGCTCCTTTTTGCTTCAGATTCTCCTAAGGTTGTGATTTTTCTTTTGGAGGAGTTGGCGAGAGTTTCTAGATCCTTCTCTCCACTAGGTTCTGGTGCTTTCAGAGCTTGCTCATGTTCTTTTTCATCCTGTTGATCTGTCTTGTTTCCCTCTTCTGGTCTGGCTTCTTGCTGCTGAATGTGAATCTCAGGTTAAGCATCTTCTACTTGATGTGAGGGCTCTTGTGATTGCAGTTGTTCTTCAGCTATATGAAGATCTTCAGTAGGGATCCCTTCGCCTCTTTGATCTGATCCGTCAGTAGGAAGATTGACAGAAGTCTGTCCCAATGTAATCGGCTCACTAGAAGTGAACTTTTCTGTGATGACTTCCTGCTCATCAGATGTCGGGTTTGTGTAGCAGTAAACTGAACAGGTGGATCCAAAATTTTGGTGGTGTGATCCAGAGGACCTGTTTCTTCAAGGGAACTAAAATCATATGCTCCCAGAAATCCAAGGTTTCTTTAAAGACTTCATTCTCATAACCATTGAGAATCTTGGTGACTCTATAATTTGTGTCTAGATTCATAGATGCAGCGCCTAAAAGAAGTGAGACACTTTTATCGCTCAAGCTAGGTCTAGCTTTCTTTAGTGCTTCTTTATTGATTTGAAAATTTCTCTCCAAACCAGTTCTCCATTTTTCCTGAAGCTTGCCATTCAATTCAAGAGGAAACTTGCCTCTATAATCTCTGGGTGTTTTCATGAAGTCTAGAAGACTTTCAATAAGAGCTTTTTCAATTGCCCATTTGTCTTCCTCAGCAAACACACTATACCATTTGGCCGCATTATGTATTTCTCCAAAATTGGTAATTTCAGCTATAATGTCATTAACAGTCATGGCGCGAGCCTTACCTTTTTCTGGAGATACAAGAAGGGTAGGATTTGCCGGTTCATTGGTAATGTCTATGATGACCGGTTTCTCTACTCCGAGTACTCCTTTACCCTTTCCGATGTCATGAACTAGTGGAGCTGTTGCCTTTTGCCGTGCTTCTTCCGCTTGTTGCTATGTCTGAATAAGGTTGCTCCAAATGGCTACTCCGTCAGCATGGACTTTCTCGGTTTCTCCAATCAGCAAGAGGTTTGTTCTTTTCTTTAACAAGAAATTATGCTGGTGTAGTTCAGCTTGTTGACCCGCTTCTTCTAGGGTGAGGTGATTTTGCACTTCTAGCAGAGATTGTATCCTTAGCTCTTTTTCCTTTTCCATAGAGGCTTTCCACCTGCTTTGAAGAATATTCGACAGATCCTTGGGCAATACTGTCTGAAGTTTTGTAGGGCTTAGATTGAACTTATACATGCATTCAACAATAGCATCTTCAATTTTCCTTTGTCTTCATCGTTTGCCAAAGTATATCTTCTATCAACATTACCCATTCCTCCAGTTTCTTTCAGTCCTGTTATGAATTCATCTATTGTTGGTTTACCTCTTCTTGGTGGATCCACCTTTTCTTGCTTATCGGTCCTTTTCTTTCTTTCGCTGAGCGAAATTGTATCCTCCAAATCGGTTTCTTCTGCTTCTTGCTCCTGTGCGCTCGGCTCCTGTTGAGCTTTTCTCTTTTGAGCTACTTCCGGTTTCTTCTTTGGCGTGGGCGATCTTTTGACATAGACATTTTTGATCGGCACTTGCTTTAATTTCTTCTCTATCTCCTCGTAGGTTCCAAATCGTTGAGCACTGAGATCCAGGCGTGCGTTTTCCAGGGCTTCTACATACACCGTTGCAAATCTTGTTGTGATTTCGTATCCAAACTCAGGTGCGTACTCGTTTCTTGGTTCTACTGCTTGAATGATGTAGGCGTCAGTAGACATCAAAAAACATACCTCCTTTTTGTATTTTTCAACAATAGTTGATGGGATTCTTTCTCTGGTATGCATTTTTAGTTGAAATGTATTGAAGTGATTGGCCATTTCCTTATCAAACTGATCTCCCAGTTCGTTAGCCATATCTCGGATTTGCATCACGACCAGTCTATCTGTTGTCCATGTTACTTTTCCTTTTCCGGGAAAGAAATTAGAATAGTAGAAGTAGAGACAAACTAGGAGTGTTCCAAATTTCAGTGATTTCTTCTTCACGATCCCCAGCTTCTTCATGTTTTCGAAGATTTGTCTTCTTAGCATTTCGCACAAATCGTATTGTGCGTTGTCGTGAACAATCCTGTGGGCTGCATGTATACCTCCACCCGGTATGCTGTTGAGGTTACTAGATTGATATACCTTGTAACCAATTACTGTTGATGCGAACCGAACAATTGGATCCTCAATGTCAGTCACAGTCATCAATCACTTGTCGGATTTTGATTTCATTAGGTTAGCCACCACTGCATTAGATATGGTTCTTAGTGTAAGTGCCTCTCCTTGACTGCAGAACCCGGTTACCCTGCGAATATCGTCTTTAGTGATCGAAGTGCAGATTCCCCTCATAAGCCAAAATCTTGGATCATGCACTCGACTGACCACCATTCGAATCCATTCAGCTTTGAAGATAATTGGATACGAGGCATCATTTACGATTCCAGACGATACTAGCTTTTCGTAACCACGTGGGCGATTGCCGCCTGAGCTTAGCGAGCGAAACTTGCTTTGTATGTACGATTCTCCTAGCTCCTCTTGCTTGGCATGAATAAACGTAGTTACATGTTCAGTTAGGAGCACTCCTTTGGGTATTGAGGAGAGCGCACCAGCCATGTCGATCTCCCTATCTTGATTAGGCGAAATGCCAAAAGGACTACGATCCGCTTGTTTTGCAGGAACAAGCTTAGCTACACTTGATGAGGATGCCATTGCTCTCACTGGGTTGCTGAAGATGATTAGATCGGTTTGACAGGTGATCTTACTTAATGATCAAATGCAAGAATATTGCTCGAACAGAAGTTAGATAACAAAAATTGCAAGGTAAAAAGAAATGAGTTATCCTTCTTTTCTTATATAGGATTAGGTCATAATGGTAATTACCAAACGGTAATTATTTGTTAAATGACTATAGTAATAAATGCTTTACCTAACCTTTCTTGATGCTTTTGCAAACCGATAGTCTGACCCTTTTGATTAGGCATGTCCTGGTTGATCACCTTATGTCTTTCCGGTCTGTCTTGTAGTCTGAGTGAGAAAGGACTCACCAGTTCTACCGGGAACGATAGTTGTACTACCAGTTCCCTCTAGGCCTGGAGGACTTAATTGGTAGAAGAAATATCACCATCTTTGATGATGATTTTGCCTTTGTTGCCTCCTCGGCAGAGTTCTTTGATTCCTTGACAAACCAAATTTTCTTTACTACTTTCTTGGTTTCTTTGTCTTTGTTGTTTCTTTTATCAGAACTCAATGTCTTCACCACCGGTCCATCCGATCCTTTATTTTTGTTCTTGATCTGGTTCCAGCAGTCCTTGGCACGGTGACCGACTTTGTTGCAGTAGTGACAGACTATACTGGTTGCTTTCCATGGATTCATCCCTTTCGGATTGGGTGGTTCGCTCCATGATTCTCTGTTGCAATGCATACCTTTGTTTGGATGATTGGTTGTATTCCTGTTTCTATTCTTTTTTGAGGATACCGGTTTGGGTGATATGAATGCCATAGTCTTTGATTTGCATTCTTCAGCCTTGTGTCCGAATTTGTTGCAGGTATAACAGTATCCCTTGAAGATTCCCTTACTTCCGCTGGACATGGATATGGGGCTAGACCAGCACTCATTGGTCTTGTGGCCCTTTTTGCAACAGTTTTTACAGTGACTGTTGTTTGTTCTTACCGGTGCATTTCTACAGTCATTAGTGTCATGACCTGTTTTCCCATTCATCTTGCAAGAAGTGTAAGAGTTTCTCCTACCTCTTTGTGTTAGCTTCTTTCTTTTGTTGACTCCACTGGTGAATCCGAGACTGGTGTGATCATGTGCCTTCATTGAGCATTAAGTTGCTCATCAAGCATGATCGAGCTTTCATTGTATCTTTTCAGTATTCCATTTCTTCTTTCAAGGACGTTCATTTGTTCCTTGAGTTGATATATCTCGATTGCCAGCTTCTTGCATGCTTCATCTCTAACCTGCCATGCTTTGTGCATATTGGCATTTTCTTGGGTGGCAATCAACAAGTCCTCTTGGAGTTGTACAATGAGGAGTTCATTTGTTCTCGCAGCTTCCTCTGCCCGGTTCATTGCTTTTTCAGAGGCTGTTGATGTCTTGACTGCTGTGTTCCTTTCGCTTTCAGTTTTTCGTTTTTGCTCAATCAGTTCAGTCATTCTTACGGCATTTAACTTTTGCTCCCTTTTGAGATCAGCAATCTAACCGGTTAGGATTTGATTCTTTTCCGTAAGCTTGGAGACTGCTTCCTCGGCCTCATCAGACCCACTCTGTCTTGAGAGTTTGTCGATGGTTTCGTTGCTCTCATTTAATTGCAGAGCCAGCTCCTTTCTCTTTGCGAGTGACTTCCTTAGTCTATTTTCCAGCGAGACAATAATGTCATTGGCTTCTTCTAGCTGTTTCTAGTACCGGTAACCCTCCATGATCTTTTTCTCAAGTTGTTAAACCTTTTACTGTGTAGAGAAACAAAGCTCTGATACCAATTGTTAATACCTTACCGGTTACTGAGAGGGGGGGGGGGGGGTGAATCAGAAAATACTAAAACAATTATTTAATATTTGCAAAACAAGTTCTTGAATGCAAAGTAGAAAGTCAACAGTCATTCACAACCCTAAATTGAATCACACAGATCTACACAATTATTTGTACGTGGAAACCCTCGGTTAGAGAGAAAAAACCACGATGAGACAAAGCTCACAACTTCACTAGTTTTAATGAAGGTGCCCTGTTAGGAGCATACAAAGCACTGGCTATGGTGCTACCCAGTTAAGGGATTTTTACAAAAGATCGTTTAAGATCTAAGCCCTGTTAGGAGCTGCCTAGTTACAGGACTTTAAACATCAAACAAGATGTCAGTCTGTTAAGGCATTTTTACAACGAACCGATTAGGTTCACCCTAATAGAGGGATTTGAATATTCTTTCACTACTGATAAACGTAATGATCTATTGTGACACTGAATGTCTGATTAGATCATACCTCTGTTCCTTGTTAGCCTGGCTATTGAACTCTGCTCCTTTTGTGCAACGTTTCTCAAAAGATATCTCTCCTCTGCTCTATGCAATCATCTAATTTCAACAACAACTCATCTTGCGTCCTATGACTTGTATTTATACAAGAGATTCTCCATAATGAAACCCTTAACTCATAGAACCGCTAGGTTGCAAACTTCGCAATAAATCATGCAATCAGCAAAAAACTTATGCGCACTAAACTGGAGTTTACCTTACAAGACATCCGCAACAATGAAAGCTAACTCCTATTTAAAAAGTTAACTCCACTTCTAAGCGGTGGATGTCCCATATAATCCTGCTTTTAATTCAAATTGATCCACTAAATCCGGTGCGGATCTTTAGGCTGCTTTAGACCTGTTTGACCTTATATCCGGTTCAACTTATGCGTACTGAGACTGGTGTGTGTTCTTACCGGTGAGTATTATCAACCGGTGCATACGTTATGTTGCTTGTCTACTGGTGTCAACTGGGAGTAGCGAGCGACTGGTGATGTTAGACCAGTGGATATGGTTTTGAAGAGATACACTAATGACAACTTATTCCAACAGTAATTTACTATAAATCCCAGGTTGCATAAACTACTGAAAGTTATGAAAAAATATATGCATCAGTTGGAAAAGTTGAAGCCAATCTTCTCCTTTCCAAAATATGAACTAACAAGAAAGATTTTACAAAAGACATGGCAAAGCAAGAGTCAAAAAGATTCTGTCATAATAGATCATGTGATTTCTTGTTATGACATATACAACGATCTTATTGAAAATACTGAAGATATGCAAGAGAAAACATCTTTTCCCCCTTTTAGCAAATTTGATGGGGACAACAGCAGAATACTCTGTTCCATTGTAGGATACCATGTTTCAATCCACTACACAAGAGAATGAGGAAGAACAGTCAAAACACAAACCAAACAATGATGAAGACTTGGTGAAAAAAGAGTAAAAGTCAGGACCAATAGACATAAAAATAGCCGAGGCACAGAAATAATAAAAACATAAAACAAATGAAATGTATGACCCACATAAATAAGTGTTGAAATTATAACAAATAAAATGATTTTAATGAAATGAGAGTAGTACATAAAATTGTAAATAGCTATATTCTTTAGTAAATAAAAAATTAGGCACTTTCAAGACAACTAAACGATTTAATATGTGATAAATAATTTTGTTCATTTGTTTTAAAAATTAAGTATAATTTATAAAGCCTAAACGTATTAAATAAAATAGTGAGTAAAATTCTAGATTCAAGTAGAAATAAAATAGTATCGAAAATTAAATATATAAACTATTTATTATTCTTTACAAAAGATCATTATACAATATTAAGTGTTTTTAATAAAATAATTTTAAAACAGATATTTAAGTTTAATCCTTGAGTAAATAAAATAAGTGTCATTGAAAAATAGTGGTTTGTAAGTATTCAAGAGTAGTCCATAATTTGATATACTACTAATACTGTAAAATGCTAAATACCTTAAGCATTGACTTATTTTGTAATCTTTGCTTAATTAATTAGAAACTTGATGAATCTTGATTAAATTTTTTGTTCTCCTCATTGCTATATAGACATCACTTTCTTGATCTTTTGTAATATTCCCTAGTGATAAGATATCAATTAGGAAAACCTTATAAAAATAACATTGATATCTCTTGATGACTTCTAGATACATGTATTTAAGATATTTATACTAGCATACCTATCTTTAGAAAAATCTATGTACAAGATAACAAGAGACATCATTCTTGAGACACCTATTTTTGATCTGATTTGTGATTTAAATGGAATAAGCACCTCAAGAATGATTTTTCTTAGCATCTTTTACATAGATTTTTCTAAAGACAGGTATGATAGTTAAGTTGGTTTCTACATATGTTTCTTTTAAATTAGTTGTTTGTTATTGTTTCAGATTACAATCTGTTAGAGGAGATTTTGAGAATGACAGAAGCTGCCAAGCGGACTCGAGGTGGTGCAGATGACAGCAGGCCAGCTCGGTTTATGCGAGGCAAGAGCAAACTTCACAGTCAGGCCAGGAATCGCAACATAAACCTCTTACATCAACCAAAGGGCATGTCTAAGAATAAGATCAACAGGTCTTATTATGATAAATTGTAAGTGAAGAGCTTCTTTAGGTCTTATTATGATAAATCGCAAGTGCAGAGCTTCTTTCATTTTTCATGATAGGTAATGTAGTATTTAATTACTTTAAAGCCTGAAATTAACTTGGTCTCTTGCATTTTCAGCATTGTGATTGCTTCCTTGCTGGTAAATTTGTTTAATGGTGTACACTTTACATGTTTTTAATTTACCAAGTTTCTCTAAGTATTTGCTAGAATCATCCATTGGCTTGCTGAACTAGTGCAAGTATGTCTGTTTTGACTTTATGATGTTTGAACCATTACCGATTGCACAATTAAACTATTTCATTTAAATTATATTTGATACAAAAAGAAGATGAGTTGTATGGACTCTCACCTCAACTGGTATCGTTTAATGTTAATTCTTTTCAAATCCATTCTTCTCAAAATATTCATTCTAGGTTCATTGGTCATTATAACAAGGTCAGTAACATTGTTCCATATCCATTGGGATCACGTAAGATAAGTAAAAAGAAAAACATCTTGTTTGCTGGAGCTGGGTTACAGCTAAGCTATCAGGAAATTACAGGATTTCTATTCATTTTTTTTAAAATTTCAGGGCTATAGTGGTGGTTAAAATGAAGGAATTGATCAGAACAAGGCTGGAATGCTATGTAAGTGGTGTGGACCAGGCAATAATGAAGACACAAATTGTTCAAAACAAAAAGGCAGCATTAACATGATAGATGTATAAGAACAAGATGAAGCAGTACTAGCCGTCAACCAAGCACAAACAAAAAAGGCCACATACCCAAAACCTTGCATGATGAAAGAAAGGCTTTAACAAGCAAAAGCAGAAGTGGAGAAAGCCATGCCAAAGGAATGGAGGAGTGCCAATGAAACAAGTACTTGCACTCAGTTGGAACTAGAAAAAATATAATATGATGTTATAGACTTCTATACCTATAAGAATGGCAGACTTCCTATGAAGTATGCCACAACTGAGTGGCAATTACCAATACAATGGGTGATGACCAAAATCAGAAACAAGAATGTACAAGTCCAGATATGATAATAGAATCACAACTGCACGGAAAGCAATTTACTGGCTTGATGTTGGTGATAGTAAACATAGGGAAGCACTTGACCATTGTGCATATGCAAATCTTGGGGAAAACCTTGACAAATATAATTGTCAATGGAGGATTGGGAGTAAATGTATTGCCAAAAGATACGTGGAAATGCCTTGCTAAACCAACCCTTTGGCCATCGATCTTCTAACTAGTAGGAGCAAACCAACACAAAATCAAACCAATAGGAATAGTAATGGTGCAAAAGGTAACAAACATCGTCTTTGTAAATCTATATAAGGAGCTTTCATCTCCTCTGTTTAATACAACCTCGATTTACCGTAACAAAAGGTAACAATCAAGACTCAACAAATTTTGCTAAATTTTGGGTTTATTCCCTTAAAAAAAGTGTTATGAGGCACTATTGGGGAGACGTGGCTAATAGTTGCCAAGGCAGATCACAACAAGAACACCCCTCTCATTATGTAATGTCCCCGTTTTCGGATTCTCTTGCTTTACAGTTGGCACCAACTTTTTGGGTTTGTGTCAGCTTTTTTAGAGGGATAATTTGATGTTATCAACGAACTTAGATTATTTCGTGGAGTTATATGACTTTTTAGATGTTATTTCTAATTTTTGGTGTGCTGTCCAAGAAGCTTGGAGAGGCCATTAATTTTTGTTAAGTTGCCTGGTTGTCTCCGTTTGTTATTATTCTTCATCAAATCACTCTAGCGCGATCAAATTTCAATTTTGGTGCATGTTGGAGTTAGTTTTTCAACCCCACAAGCCCATGAATCACTTGCAAGCAAAACCCTTGTCACAAATGGAGATCAAGCAAGATAGATTAGCTCAACATCTTGATAATTGTATTGATGCACAAAAACTTAATGATACAAATGAATCCTTATAAAATGGATAAAGAAACCCTAGAGCAAGATTAAAAGAGAGCTTGACAAGTGTCCACATCATAATAAATGAGGTAATGTGTTAAATAAAGTTAAATCTAATAAAAGATAAGAGCACCTAAGTTTAGCTTAAGTGAATAAAGTAATAAAGGGCCTAATTAGATAATGTCCTAATTACTTCAACACACCCTCCTAAGATTTAACTTAGGGATACACTACAAACCTAATGATTAAAGCATGAATAGATCTTGACAACAAGGCTTGATTAGGTATCCATGTACAAACCAATGCAAATTCTCACAATCGGAGAAGAGGAGAAAACCACATGGGAAAAAACTCCTCTCCAAAAGAGAGAATGAAAAACCTATACTAGTGAAAGAAGGAAAGAAGGAAGTCTCAATGTGACCCCTAAGGATTGCTTTAGTCACAATAGAACAATGAATGTCCCCCCCATAAGAGAGAGAAAATGAGGATAGGAATCCCCCAAATGAAGAAGCAACTCTTGTGCCAGTGATGAAAGCTTGAAGACAGGACACAATCCACTGTTTGGAAGCAACATTTCTCCCCTTAGGAAGAAACAAATTCACAAGCGATTTGAGAAGTCACTTTTATAAATTGGAAGTAGGTATCCAAATCAAATATTGTGTTCCTCTTGAAACTGCTCAAATGTTGCTATGTCCATGAAGGATGATGATGCCACAAGCCAATTAGGTACATGCAATCAATGTAGAAAGTGACATCTAGAACTTAGCAAAAAGTGATGTAGAACAAGCTCCATGTGCAATGAAGATGGGTTGACATCATTGACGAGGCTGTCAATCAAGAGATGGATGTCCTTAAAATAATCTTCCAGATCTGCAATATGAGACTCCACAAACAAAGATGATATGTTAGCAAGATACAAATCCAAAGTAGCTGTGTTTGGAAGAGCAATGTTGTACTGCACTGAATCAATGGGGGTCATGCATGTGCCAATGCCAAGATGACAAGGAATAACATAAAATGATGAAGATAGAGATTGTGCCTCATTGTGAGGAGTGAGAATTGTGAGACAAGCCTTTGATCCATCGGGACATGAAAGACTTGTGAAATACTCAATCATTTCAAGAGTACCACGATCATAGGGTATGCAATTTGCTTGTGAAAGGGGAATTGGACAATTTTTTGCAGGATCTATTGGAAATGGAGAGATACGAGTGTCTCCATAGATCTCCCAAAGACGAGTCCAAAATGGTTGGGACAATCAATGTGTGATAAAGCACACATAATGTCAAGATCAACAATAGACAAAATAACTCCTACAACATGGTCATTATTGATCCTCTAAGCATACTTACCACTCCTTGTGGCTGGTTTAGGTACGAGTCCATATAAATAAGGCAAAAAATTAGGCCATCTAAGATGTGTCAAGATGCCCTTTCGCCAAGATTCATAATCACCCTTTGCTAGGATGATAACAAAGGGATGAACATAGAAAACCATGATACCTTGTCAAATGAAATAATCAGACCCCAAAAGCCTCAGTACATGTAAAGCAGATCAAATAAAGTCCTATCCTGCAAATAGATTCTTTCCAAGTGCCAAAGCATCCAAGTAATTGACCAAAAAGTGAGAACACAAAAAACTGAATAAAATGTACCTAAGGCAAAATCTAGAGAAAATGCATGTATAGATCTGAAGACCTCTGAATCATCTTTCCAATGCCCCAAGAATCGCACAAATCAGAGTCTTTTTGAAAAGATATGAGCTCAGAAGCATAAATTGAAGATCTGCCTTTGATTAAGTATAGCAAAAAGCTAGTGCAGAATCTGACCACCACCATTGGAAAGTGCTTAGATTCAACTTTCCAACAATGTTTTGTTTGCCCAATTTTGATACCATATGCAAAAGTTATGGCCAAAACAATAAAAAAAAAAAGTTCCTTTCAGCGTGAAGAAGGGGACTAGGGACCACTATTGATGTCACGAAGAATATTCCTAGAATATTTTGGGCACCTGAAAAGTCAAGCTGCCTAGTAAAGTTGTTGGAATATTTTCTTTGCCTACTAGAACATTCCTTCTTGAAAAGTGGAGCTTGGATTATGCTATTGTAAGTGGAATAATACCATTTACATGTGGAAGGGAATATTCCTCAAGAATTTGTGCACTCAAAGGGGAAGTCAATGCAGATTTCAAGGTAAATCAGGCATGTAGTACAACACGAGCTAGAAAAGGGCACGAGACAAAATAGGCAGCACATGAAGCATGGAATATGAGACGCATGCTTTGAAAAACATGCATGAGAAGTTTTTAGATGTTTTTTTGCTTTTTCAACCTTACTTGCGACTGCTTTTTTTTGGGAAAAAGGCTAAGAAAATAGTTTTTTTTTTAAATTTTGAGGAAAAAATTGAAAACCCAATAACAAAGCATTGCTTTATGTACACACAGATCGAGAAATTACAGCAAGATGGCATAGATCCCTATGCAAGAATCCCGCCTCCATTTTTCTTTGCCCTTTTTTTAACTTTTTGGATTTTGGGAAATTGATAGTTGATATTTTTGTTTTTGGTCATTGTGAATGCGATTTTGAGGCAGATTGAACCAAAAGTGCATTGAAAGATTGTTCAAGGTTGGATTTCTCAAAAGTTGGATAGGAACTTAGAAGATTTGGAGCTCTAATATGATGTTGGAGTTATTTGTTCATTCCCACAAACCTATGAATCACCTGCAAGTAAAACGCTTGTCTCAAATGGAGATCAAGCAAGCACATTTGCTCAACCAACTGAGAACACAAAAGATTAATGATAGAAATGAGTACAATGAATCCTTATAGAAAGGATAAAGAAACTCTAGATGCAAACCCTAGAGGAAGGTTACAAGAGAGCATGACAAGTGTCCACATCATAATCAATGAGACAACATGGGCTAAATAAAGCTCAATCTAATAAAAGATAAAAAACATGTAAGTTTAGCTTAAGTGAATAAAGGGATACATGACCTAATTATATAATGTCTTAATTATTCCAACAATGCATTCCAATAGTTTTTGCAAAATTGGTACATTAATAGCTTATTTGTTTGTTTACTAAGGTTGCTAATAATTAATTAAGATATTTTAAATGCACCTTGGTGTGATAGCTTGTTGGAACTTGGAACTGAGGCAAAGAGTTTTAAATCTTGGATGCATAAAACAAGGACTTTTCGTGTCAAATTTTCATTATTTTAGTGCAAAGGTCTTTTTCAGAGCTAAAACAGCATTGAAATAAAAAAATTGACTTTCTAAATAGAGTTTTCCAAAATTTGGCGGGAAAAAGTATAAAAAGGCGTTGGAGGAGCTTATTTGGTATTATGCAGATTATTATTTTCTCTCGAGTGAAAACCCTTGAGGTTTTGGGATTAAACTTTGTTCGATTCAACTTTTTGGAGGGCAGAAACCCTATTTAGAGAGATGGGCTATGGTGGTGAGAGATCTACCCTAGTCGATGCGGTGTAGTTCACACGTAGTTACAACATGAGCACAAGTTTTGCAGGCATTGAAGTTGTCAAAGACTCATGGAATATTAGAGTTTGGATCAAATTAGAGGCTTCAAGTTTTGATGTAACAATGAAACTTTAATCCCCTTCATGTCAAGTCTTGGACGTTGGAATGTTTTTTGATTTTTTAAATATTTTGGGGGCTAAATGATTGCATTAAAGGTTTGAGGCATGGTTTATGAATATTTAAGCTGGGTTGATATGCTTTGTGAACCGTTGGATTATCAAGCTCTTGTGAGAGAGTGATAGAAACAAGGGTCTAAGTTTTTAAAAAAGAGACATGAAGTTTTTTAGATAGTGGCATGGGAAAGGACAAAACCTGGCGCTAACTTTTGGGAATAAGACAAAAAATCCAAATATTTCAAGCAAATTCTCTACATGGAAAAAGACAACATAACACTTCTTACAAATCTCATGCTCTCATAGTGCTGAAGGATCATAATTAGTGGTGACTAGTCACAATGATTTCAACAAAATCATCATGAAGAACCAATACTCCTTTTGTATTGATTATTGATCTTGTATATTGTTTGTATGTTGCTTAGGTGGTTTGGTAAGCTTGACTTTACTTTTGGATATCACCAAGTGTGGAGGTTAGCCTATTATTTTTTGAGTACAAATTTCAAGATCAAGATTGGGCTCTATGAGCTGTCAGTCTTGCATTTTCCCTCACCAATGCACCTAGTTCATTCATCATCTAGGATGTTTAGTTCGCAAGTATTGGCCCCTGGACCAGCCATGGTTCGAACTAGTTTGGTCCGCTTGTGGGTCTAGACAAGGTTCGGTCCATAGGGGCTTGGTTCGAACCAGACCACAGGCCGTTTGGACCCGAGCATACCACCCCCAAAAACATCGAACTAGCATCAAACTAGACGCGGACTTGGGCCCGTGGACGGTCAAAGTCAGTGGTCAAGTTGATTTTTTGGCAGATTTAATAATTTTTTGACATCCACAACCCTAAAAAGGGGATTTGAAAGGCTTATGTTGACTTCTAACTCTCATTTGTTGTGTGCAAATATGTTATTTTCTCTTGAGTTGGAGCAAATAGGTGGTTGAGCAAGAGTTTGGTTGTGCAAGGAGTTGGAAGATTGATTTGTGCATCTTATTCAAGTGTTTGTGCCTCATTCCTACACCTTTGCAAGCTTACAATGAGTGGAAAAGGTAAGTTATCTTTTGTTTTTGTTCAAGTTTTTTATTATTTTTCGTTTCTCTTTCATTGTCCATAAGATCTACCGTTCTTTTTTAGAATTTGTCATTCTCTTGCTTTTATATTGAATATGTATAAATTTTCTTGCCATAGGAAAAGGAACTACAATGGCATCTACCTCTTCCTCCGTAGGCAATACTAAACAAAGAATAGAACCCCATTTTGATTCTCCTTTGTGGAAGTATGTTGATATTGTAAGAACCCTTCCGGGAGGTGGTGCATTCTGTTGGAAATGTTGGGGTTGTGATGTAGAAAGGAATAGTTCATACTATCGGGTGGTAGGCCATTTGTGTGGAATCCCTAGAAGAGGAGTCACGAAATACCTTGGAAAAAAGGTGCACCTATACCAAATGAAATAGCATTAAGATATATTGTGGAGCATGAAGCAGTAGAAGAGAGAGAAGCACATAGACAAAATACAACCATTGACAGTAAAAAGTAAAAAAAAAGCAAAGGGAATGCAACCCCCCTCTACAAATATTGTGATAGAAGACCACCCCTTTTATACTACCTCATCTGGCCCTGATATTGAAACTGAAGCACCCCTTGCACACAAAAGAAAGGGACCATTGGAAATTGCATTTCAAAATGAGAGTCGGCAAATTGCCTACATTGATACGGCAAGATGCTTATATGCAGATGGATTGCCTTTTAGTGTTGTTCGCTCTCTATACTGGAAGAAGATGTTGAAAAGTGCCAATGAAGCCCCAAGAGGGTATAAGGGTCCCGGTTATGAGAGAGTACGAACCACTTTGTTGGATAGAGAGGTAAAGGGGATTGATGATGCACTGAAGCCCATAAGGGATTCATGGATTGAGACAGGGGTATCAATTGTTTCAGATGGGTGGAAAGATGCAAGAAATCGTCCCTTGATTAATGTCATGGCGGTGTCCCCTAAAGGGTCAATGTTTTTGAAATCTTTGGATTGTAAGGGGCAAGTAAAAGATGTGCCATTAATTGCTGAGATTCTCATCTCTTCCATTGAACAAGTGAGAGCTAGAAACGTTGTCCAAGTCATAACAAACAACACAAAGAATTGTAGAGCTGTTGGTTTGTTGGTTGTAGAGTGATATTAGTATATCTTTTGTATGCCTTGTGTGGTCCATTCACTCAATCTTATGCTATTAAAGATTGGGAACAAAATTGGGTGGATTAAAGAGGTGTATGAAGAGGCTGAGGACATCTAGATGTTCATCACAAACTACCACACGACTCAAGGAATATTTAGAATATTCTCACATGTGGAGCTATTGAAGTTAAGTGAACTTGAACTCAAGTTAGTAATTTAATTTAAAAAAAACAAAATTAGTATTTTACAATATCCGATTTTCATAATTTGATTGTATAATGTGTATTCTTTTTTAAAGTATGTCTCTAATAGTTGTATTTTTTTTGCTCTAGTTTATGTTATAGGTTGTTGAGACACGTTTTGCATCAAATTTAATCGTCTTGAGACGACTTGTGCAAGTGAAAGTGGCACTTTGCAATATGGTAATCAACAATAATTGGTCTATATGGAGGCAAAGCAACACTGAGAGGGCAACCAAAATAAAGCAAAGGATATTGTATGACTCATGGTGGGAACGTGTAGAGTATCTCATTAAGTTCATCGAGCCCATTATGAGCATGCTTTAGTACACTGCCATGGATAGATCTTGCCTTGGAGAGATCTATTATGGCATAGACTCAATGCCTGAGAAGATCAAGCAAATTGTAAATGAAAAAGAGCAAGATCCTGAGGAGACTTTCAAACAATTGCAAGCAATTATTGTAGAATGATGGAACAAAATGATCACTCCTCTACATTTGCTTGCCTATGCATTGACACCCAAATATTATAGCACCCAATATATTGATCTACCAGGAAGGCTGCCACCATATAGAGATTTAGAAGTGTCTGATGGGTACAAGGCAGCATTTGAAAGACTCTTTCCTAATGATGATATGCGAGATCTGATTACAGATGAGTTCATAGAGTTTGTGAATTTAAGAGGTCTAAGTAATGATGCTCTTTGTCATTGGTTTAGGAAGGTTGCTCATAGTTGGTGGTACCTCCATGGCCAAAAATTCCAAATGTTGCAGCCCCTTGCAATCAAAGTTATATTACAAGTAAGTTTTAAAAAAAAAAAATTAGTTTACTTCATAAATTGCCAGTAATTTTTATTTTATAAGATTAATAATTTAATTTTAATTGTTTACTTTGTCTTGTCTTCATACATTGCTAGTTCATCTGCATCAGAAAGAAATTGGAGCACATATTCTTTCATCCACTCAGTAAAGCGCCAGAGGTTGCAATAAAAAAGAGCGGAGAACTTGGTATTTGTGCGTTACAACTTGCATCTTATCTCACGCAAGAATAAAGAATACAAAGAAGCGGAGATGAAGAGGTGGGATATAAATGTAGAGCTTGCGAACTTGGATGCTTCCACTTCTTGGCTTGCACTTGATGAATTCGAAGATTTTGACGCCAATGATATTATTGGTGCAGCTGATCCCATTGGCCTTAGCTCTGTTTGTGAGTCAACTAATGCCAATGAAGAAGAAGAAGAAGAAGAATATCAATAAATTTTTAATCCATTAGTTGAGCTTGAAACAATGAATACTTGAACTTGATGTTATGATTTATCACTTGACATTTTAATGTTTTGAATCTTTGACGTTGAACTTGAAGTATATGATGCTATGATGGTATGATCATGATTCATGATGCTATGATTACAAGTTGATGGTTTTTTTGTTGTTTAAATGTTTTTATGATACTACATGACATTCTACTCTTAACTCATGCTTCTAGGCTTCATAAATATGTATATATATATAATTTTTACATGCTTTTGTACTAACGAACCCAAACAAACCCAAATCCCTTTTCAAAATTTTGCTGTACCGGGCAACTGGTCCTTCGAACCCGAACCCAAACGCAAACCGGCATCCTAGTTCATCATGGGCATCATCAGTGATGTTTCCTAAGCTCATCATGAAGATTGTTTTCTTCTATCTAGATGACTTCTTGGCCTAAATTACAAGGATGACCAGTTGTCAATGCACAAACAGTTCTGGGTGTTCTTTGTCAAAATCTAATGCTGGCCAAGACAAAGAAGTCCGTTTCTAGGAAACCCTTGATTCGTTGATAATATTAATTATCATTGAGAAGCATGAATTCTATTCCTCTGTCCAAATGCTAGTTGCAGTGCTGTTATCTTGAGGATGTCTCTGAATACCAATCACTAAACACCTCTTTGAACTTGGTTTGAGGTTTATGAACATGGTATGGGATTCAAGAATATTGGCATTTGAAGTGAGCGCCTTACATTTACAAGAAAGATGACTGTGTTAACAATATGTCAGATCTTCTTAGTCATCATGGTTTATTTTGAGTAGGAAGACTAATACAAATACTCAGTTTGGTATGTAGTAACACAAACTGGCACCTTATCTCTTTACTTGATTACATTGTGCAGATGAGTTGTTCCTTAATATGCAATAAGCTTTTCATTCCCGCAGAAGTTTCAAAACGGAACTGATTCATCTTCACATGGTGGATATTGTAGCATATAAAATGCCAACCATCACCTTCAGCATAGTTTATTGTTCTCTATCCAGACACAGGTTGAGTATACCATTTGTCAGTGCTTTCTTTGCAGGAAATCTAAGCCTTCCATGTGCTAAGAGATTGATTGTTACACACTGCAAAGTGATTCTTCAAGCATGTCTGGAGCAATTTTAGGCTGCATTAGTAACTATTGGGAATCATTATGGAAGCTTTATGGTTGTCAATTATGCTTCCCTTCATTTCATTCGCAAAACAAGAAACATATTCATACATTGATACAGCCAGGGGAAATCAAAACAAAAGGCAGACAAAATAAAATCTGCATTATAGAAAATCAACACAACTCCATGCTCACAAGAGCTGACACTGAAGTGCAAAACATAAATTGAACAGGTTGATGATTCGGGGATCCAACATCATATGCTACCATCAATCACGAGATTCTAAAACATTGGCTTTATTGCCAATTTGCCACTATCTCTTGAGAAACCTCATTCACTTCCACTGGAGCCTGGGTTATCCTTGTGACATTCTGTAGATGTTCATATAATAAAATGTATGGGAAGAGTTTATTTTTCAAGATCTGTAGGGTGGGGTCACTTAGTCAATAGCAGGGGAATTGGCATGTTTTAAATTGGTCTTTTATCAAACATATTAGTGGGGAACTGTTATAGAGACCCAGCCCAACTATGGCAAGAACATACCTAGTACAAATATCCATTGAGAACAGCATAGAGAATACTGCATACGACAAAACACCCAAAAAGGCATCAACAGCATCTCTATACAGCTACACCAAAAAGTTGAAAGCTCTATTAACAGAAACAACAACCACTTTACGCCATACAGGTTAGGCATACAATGCTGCAAAATTAACCATCCTGATGCAAAGATTAAAGATCAAAACAATCAAAACAGCAGCACCTGAAGCCACCAACAGAAAATATATCTTTAAATTGGATCCTGAGCACAGCCACTGTAAGGAGGTGCAGGCTTCCATCTTTCTGAGATGCAGCTGTAAACCTCATTGCTAGATATTGGAAGAACCTGCAACATAGGTGCAAACACACTGGAAGTAGACATAGCACCATGAACCGTTAATCATTTGATTATCTTTGTTCACTGCACTGCTCTGGTCAACAAAACATTTTCTAGCTTGTAATGCCCCTCCCATAGTTGCTTTTTAGTTTTTATCGCCAAACTCTTTTAGGCCATTTTCTTGTGTGTGTTAGTTATTTCAGGGATTTTGAGGTTTATGAATGTATGACATTTTATTGAATAATCAATAATCATGTATTAGTTTAAATTCTCCTGGGTTCCCTGGCGGGGCATTACATAGCTTCCACATTGTAAGGCCACTAAGCAACTCTGAAGTGCCATTATGGAAAGAAAGCACCATGCACCTTATGGCCATGCAAGGGTCTTGGCAGTACTCCAATTTCTTATCATCAAAGCTTCCAGTACTGCAGTTTTGGGTGGATGCCTATGTTTTCCAGAATCATACCATGGCTCTCCTGAAAACAGCTTGTCTTTCTTTCTTTATTACTTCTCTTTGCCTGAAGCAGCAGCTTCACAATACTATCTCCACAGCTTGTTTCAATTTGTGCATTTAATCCTCTAGTATCATTCCATGAAATCTGAAATGACCACTGTCTACTAAACCCCTCTTGCCTCAAATAGCCTTAACCAACCTCAACTTGGCCTAACCAACCTCAAGGTGGCCTCTTCATCACAATTAATAAAATGCTTTAAATAGTGTTCTCTAAATGGTCCTTGCCTGAGCAGGTTCCTAGATGGCTACCCTTGCCATAGAAAGGAGATATAACACAGAATAGGAACAAAGTTCCTGCATTCCCAAACCAAGTCAATTTTGAATTGTCAACTGCACTTTCCAGCATGCCACAGCAACTCTTCTCTATTTCTTGCATGATATCCCATGCATTGAATCAAGCCCCTCACATAGCTCCAAATAAGTACTGTAGTGCATGAAACCAATTCTGCCTTGCAAAAACAAAAAACAAGCAAAAAAAATGCATAGCCTAAGGTAGCTGGTCCTCCTATTATTGACACTAAATTAACCCAGTCTTAAATATCCTTACTTCCAGTTAGCGAAAAATCTTCAAGCATAGTAGCCAAAAAAAAAATTTGTTACTTTGTCTTGAGACCTGTAGTAATGAGAAATCTGGAAAGAAATAAATTTTGATTGCGATTACCTTTTATTCAAGAATTGCTTTGATTGAAGCATTGACCTGTATTGACCGCTTTAACAACGATTTGAGAATCCCCTTAAGTTGCTCTGGGATCAGCTAGCAATGTTTTCCATTCCACATAATTATTGGTTTGTTCCATTGAAAATATGGAATCACCAAGCACAAAGTCACCATTATTATTACGTAAAACATAACCAACTCCTGCCTGACCTAAATTACCTTTTTGATGCTCATCAAAATTTGGTCTCACCAATCCCCCTCTCATGCAGCAACTGCCAACTTAACTGTTTCCTAGATGCACTTCCTTTTTCCTATTTGTCCTTGAATGGGAGCTGTGTTTTAAATTGGTTATGTCAAATTTTTAAATTATTTGATATTGCATCTCTATTATTCATTGTTTCATCAAATTTTAATATTACTATTTAAATGGTATATGAGATATAGAAGATTGAGTTCTTTACATTCCCGTTACCTCGGTTTTCTGTTTATTCGTTCAGAATTTTGTAAGGGCATCTTCCTTCATTAGCTTCTTTTTTTTATAATTATGTGGTTTTAAAAACTTTTGCACTTACCTTTATTTGACGGTTGGCCATGTAAAAATATGGTTTTGTTTAGTGTAGTAATTAGTGAAGGATAAGTTTATGAATATGATGTTGTTAGGTCTCTATATATGATGAGCTTCAAGTATCAAAAATTGGAAAAATATAGAAAATAGAATCTATCTTTTTACTCAATTATTTTTTGGTGTCAAACAAGCACAAATGGTTAAATTCTCAGTGTCCTAAGAATGTGTTTTACCACTTTGCAGTCGGAAATGCATTTATTGGACAGTGGAATGGCAGTTTCATTCAACAGATGTTACACATATTGACCACAAGTAAGTTTCATTTACCTTGGTGATGGTATCTGGAGAAA
Organism: Chamaecyparis obtusa; assembly: GCA_027943335.1. NCBI lineage: Eukaryota > Viridiplantae > Streptophyta > Pinopsida > Cupressales > Cupressaceae > Chamaecyparis > Chamaecyparis obtusa. Next base: position 1,047,247 of record BSBK01008093.1, on the reverse strand, counting down.
GTTAAGCTCTTGAGATTTCTCCTGTTATTAATGCATATTGGTATTCATCGTTCTTTTAGGAATTGTGAATCATTGTTTGCCAACGCTTGTGCTAACGCCTTCCAAATGTTGGATTCTCATGAGTGATGAGTTTTCAAGAATATGCCTATAACAGACAAAATAACTCATCAGATTCTGTTTATTGGTTCAGAGTGGATGAGCACGCAAGTCTACAAAGTATTCTGGAAAGACATCTGACAATTGGTCCTGGGAATCCAGTCATACGACATAAACTTAGGCATTTCTGCAACAATCCCATTGAAAGTTTGAAGCTCTTGCTCAAGAAGGAATATACGGAGGTAATACACATTTGTTGTTATTTATTATATGTTCATGTTAACATATAGTATCAAGATTTACGTTTCTTCTCGTGTGTATAATTCTGCCTATCTTTAGCAGGGTGACAAAAAGCTATATTTTGACCTGAACATTAAGGAACCATTGCGCTCTCAACTTACGTGGAAGACTATTATTGAATATCCTGTTATTCTTGTTGTTTTGCGATCAAATTTGATGGAGTTTGAACTTTCAGAAGATGTGAATCCACTTCCACAAGAAATAAAACCTTCAAAAGTTGATGAATTTAATTACCTTCCATATCAAGAGTGCACTCGCTTCAAGGAAGAAGAAATTGAAGAAAAAGAGTGCACTCCCGTCAAGGAAGAAGAAATTGAAGAAAAAGAGTGCACTCCCATCAAGGAAGAAGAAATTGAAGAAAGAGAATTTGAGCCTTCTGAAGATTTGTATCCAGTTCCTGAATTTTTTTTCAAAGGTTCAAATATTGATGAACCTGATCTGCATCTAGAGGGTACTCTCCTCGGGGATGAAGAAATCATGGAAGGAGAATTTGGATTTATCAAGGATATGAATCCAGTCCTTGATAAAACTCGAGGACCTTTAAATGTTGATGAACTTGATGATCATGTGCATCTAGAGGGTTTTCCCATCAGAGAAGAAACCGAGCAAGCAGATAATGCATTTTTAGAAAACCTGATTTCAGTTCCCGAGAAAAATTTAAGGCCTTCAAATTTTGATGAACTTGATGATCTTGTACATCTGGATGACCTGGCCTTCAGGGATGAAGAAATTGAGGAAGGAGAGTTTGTTCCGCACCAGCATTTTGATGGAAAATTCCCTTTGCAGATGGATATGGATGCTGTTATGGATGAAGTGAATGTTGAGATACTATAACCTGGATGGATGGTCCATTGGCGTGAATTGTGAATGGCTTCTGAATTTTAAATTTTGCAGCTGTAGACCAAAATCTGGTTAAGTGAAAATTTTGATGTTTTTCTCCACATCTAAGAGTTGTATTTTTAACTGTTTAATACGAGTGGTGCATCCATTTAAAGTTGGGTTTACCAGTTGTCTTAAACCATAGTTGCGAGACTTACACAGTCCTCAGTGAAGCTGTCAGCAGTGAGTTTTGTTGATTCCCACTTGTTAAGAGTTAGGGAGTAAATATATTCCTTCTACTTAATCCCAAATAAGTGAAAAATGCACCCTTGATTAAAGTCCTTTTCTTCATTCTCTTATTTCTGAGTAAAATACACTGCACAAAAAATGGCATAAAAGAAAAACAATTTGCAGCTTCCACGGTTTTGACTCCAAATTATTTGGTCTTCAAATCCTAGATGCATGGTGAGGGACTCAAATGAGACTTGCATAACTGCTGTTGTTTATCTCTGATGAAAATCAGATTTAATATTATTGTGGATATATTAGAGCAGGGATGCTAGCTAGAATCGGTCTCAAAATTTATTTTTGTACGTAAGCACAAGGAATAGAATAAGAAATTTGCAAATAAAAAGTTTGATATCTACTAAAAATATCAGTCACTTTTTTGCTTTCACACCTTTACTGTGTACCAAATCAATTAATTTTACTTGAGGGTCAAAATTGTTTTGAAAATGTTGTAAAATCTCGTTAACAATTTGTGAGCAATAGTTAATTGAATTGCTAGTTAGAGAGAAAAACGAATCCAAAGACATTTGTTCTAATGACTTAGGAAGGAGATTCACTAGAAGAGCATATCAAGAATAAAATCGCTGCATAAAGCGGTAAATATTGTCACATGAGTATTGGGATTACCTTTCCCATTATATTTTCAAATGTAGCAGTACCTCTACGTGTTGTGGGATAGGAGTACTCAAGATCATATATGCAATATGATGGAGGGATTGGTGGGGTTGGATTTGGCTTATGTAGTCTTACTGTCGTTGTAGTATATGATAAAAGAAGTGTATGGAGGAATATAAGTTATTTTCGTGGGTATTGACTCTTAGGCTTCCATTTGCTTTTTAGTTGTGTATCCAAGAACTTATGTGCAACTAGTTACTAGCTACATTCATAGTGTTCATCCACTATGTGATCTATGCTACTTAGATTATCCACACCATGTGAATTAAGGGGATTATTTCTCTAGCCAAGTTTTTTTTACTTGTAAATTATTGAATGCCTTCCAATTCCTTGTCCAACTTCTTCAATGGTTTATTAGACACTTGAATTGTAGTATTGTCCTCATCATGAGGAGAATTGTTATTAGGTATGATAGGAAGTGATAATTTCTCATCTGAATTTAGTGGAGGGAACAAGTGCACATGTAATTGAGATTCAACACCATTACTAGTCAAAGAAAACTAGAAGAATATGCAAGCATAAGACACACAAGGTTCTCCAAAATGATATGGGTGGAAATGAGATCCTAGCCCATGGATGCGAAATATTATCTCAAATGTGCATGGCATATTATTAGGAACATGAATAGGGTCAATTGTAGCCCTAATAGAAGAGTTGAATGTTTAGATTATGTTCCTTTTGTTATGTGATCATGTTTAATCATAGCAAAAATAAGTGTTCTCAAACATTAACAATAAAGTTGTAGAAAGATAACAAACTCAAGAAGCCATTTTTGAGATAGAAACACAAAGGAATCTAGATATGAAAACTCAACAAAATGTGATGGTTGCAAGGTACCCTAGCTTGGAACTCTCTGTAACTATGGCCGATGACAAAAAATGTAGTTTGGGGGTCCTATAAATCTGTCCCCAAAGCTCAACATAGAACAAGAAGATAGGTGCACATATTTTCATAATCTTGGTTTTTCACTTGTTCAAACTTTATTGCAATGTAACAATTTGTTATGCTTTTTCTATTAGATATAAACCCACATAAAAAATAGGGAAAATGGGCTGGGTTGTATAGAGTCTAGCCTAAGTCAAACTTCATATTGGCGTTCCCATCTCCACAATAGTTATGATGATGAAATCGAGTGTGTGCCTTAAGGAGGATACTAGAAAAATAGTAACAAAAATCTTGAAATAACAACTTTATGAAACCCTTATCATGAATTCTCTCACAAAGCAAGAGGTGAAGTCCTACAACATGTTAATATATGCTTTCATCATGCAAAAACACAATGTAGTTGAAACACTATGTAGTTGATCATGATTATTGTAACAAAGTTGTGTGCAAGTGAATGCTTTGCTCCTTGATTGTAGATATGTAGTTGAATTGCTAGAATATTCTTTATTGACTTGTTCTTTAGATGAGGCCTCAAATATTTATGTGCTCTTGGGTTTAGGGTAGATTGGGTGTACCTTATAGCGTTGGCCTTAATAGATGATGTTTGTGTTTCTCTCTTGGCTTAGGGGTTGATTAGGACAACACCTTTCTATTGCTTCTTGCAAGCTTTGTGGTTGTTCATTGTGTGTGGTCTGAGTGCATTGTGCGTGGTCTAAGTGCATTCTCCCCTGGATGTAGTTGCTAAGTTCTTTGGTGCATGGGTTTTCTAAAGGATTGTTATTAGGTTTGGGGCCAAATTTAGCACCCCTTGTTGAATTGGTCTTAGTAGATGATGTGTATGTTTTTGTTTTGGGTTCGAGTATTGAATACAATGACACTCTGCTATTACTTCTATAAAGCTTTGTGGTTGTTCACCTTGTGTACATTCTCCTCTAGATGCATATCTTGATTTTTTGATGTGAAGTTTTTCTAGAGGACTGTTGGCCTAGAAATCATCTTCGATTTTAGGGACCTTGGTGTTGGGTTCGGTTGCAAAGATGGCTCCAACAACTTTGCACGTCTAGTTACAGTTACTGTTGATGATGGGGCATTAAACCCTTGTTCTGCTGTTGGCCACTCATTGGTGACCTTGTTTGGGATTCCCTAGTTGGTTCATTGCCATGAGATAGAAGGTGAAGAAATTATTGGTGGCAAATGGAGACTCTGTTGGGATTATGCTATATTTTTCAAAATTTCCTTACTTGATGGCTAGTGATGAGGAATAATGACACCCTTCCCTTAGGGTTGGTTCTCCTCGTTTCTCCCTTGGAACAAGCTCTGAGCCATGTTATGTTTTACTAGGTGTTGTGAGATCCATTCCTTGTTCCCACTAGGCATGCCGGGTCACTAGATTTATTCCTTGAGTAGTTGACCTTATGGATGTTGCCCATATAGGACCTTTGGCCCATTTTTCTATGCTTGAGATTTCATATGCCTTTAAGGTAATGGTTGAATTTCTTGTAGTATATTCTACTTCTGATTTTCTAGAGGTGGATCCTAAATCAAAGTATCTAGGAGCCTCGACTTTGATACAAAAGTTCATGGATGCAAGATGTTATTTGGTCAAAGGTCCTATTAAAGTGGACTATTTAGAAGATTATGATGTTTTTAACCCTATAGAGGTGGCATCAGAAGACGAGAATGTAACTTGGTATTGACTCTTGTTTTTGTGGCCTCAGGTGTTCTTTTTACTCTAACAAGTGATGCAATTTTTGATGAGTGTTTAGCTATTGTTGAACCAATGGAGGTGGCTTCAAAAGCATAGTTTGTAGGGTTATTACTACACAGGAAGGATATTGTTGGCAAAGTCTTCAAAGGTCAATACATGATCTTGGCCACTAATCAGGTCGATGTTATGGTTACCATGGTTTTTTTAGATGTCATTTCTATTGAGGCAGTTTCAACAATAAGGTCAGCTAGGGCATTGTCCATGAGTTGGAAGATTGCTATCGAAAAGGTTATTTTCTTGCCTTCGAGTGGATTATGTGGGCTTTCATGTTCAAGATCTCTTCTAGTTTCTTCCTCTGATATTTTATTCTCTTCCTTCTAGTTCAACTTTCAATGGAAGTTAACTTCTCCTATTCTTCTTAAGGGTCTCTTGTGGTCCCCTTCCTGGTTTGATCTTCTTACATAAAAAGATAAATTCTCTAGGTTTTAGGGTTCCTTTGAAACAAAGGTGAAAGTATAATCTATGGTATAGGTTGGGATCCTTGTCCCTCATTGGTTAGCTACTCCAATCAAAAGCCTCGTTTAGTCCGACTTGTGTTCACCTCTTGGTCGTTTTCTTTTTAACATTTTTTCTTGCATCTTTTGTCTTGATTACTGATCTGTAAATTGTCTATGTCTTATCCTAGGCTTATCTAATCAAAACAATCACAAAGGCTTTAGCTCCATTCAACAATGACTCCAATGTGTAAATTAATAGCATTGTTGTTTTGACAGTTTTTTTTTGTTATTCATAGGCTGATATTTCCATGGGAGTATTAAAGCACCATGTAAGCTAAATAAGTCTCAAGATTAAGAGGATAGTTCTTTTCATTCTTGATTACAATGTTATATTAAGTTGGTGGAAGAATTTTAATATGCTCATAGAAGTTGGCTTATTGGATTATCAAACTAGTTTTTTGCAATATGTTTATATGTTTGATCTAAATTCTATTTTTCTAGCCAGGTTTACTAGTCATCCTATTGTGTGCCCTTAAAATCTTCCTATCGAAATACTGATAAATATTTGTATACACTAAAAAATAGCTTGATTAATTAATTAAATATTTATTATTTAATTAATAGTCCTTTCTACTATTGCTAGATAAATTATTTAATTTATATAGTAAATTCACTTACCTTTATTCTTCTAATCCCAAGTCTTCTAATTACTCTTATAAAGTGAATTGCTAGATACATTATTTAATTTATTTAGTAAATTCACATACCTTTATTCTTCTAATCCCAAGTCTTCTATTTACTCTTATTAAGTGATTATCTAAAATTACTTAATTACACTCTCATCATATGACTAGGTCATCCTAGTCCACCTCACATGACACCTTATCCTGGGCTAGGATAATTAATTTATTAATTAGCCTATTTATCATCACAAATGAGTCCTATTCTAAGGGGTCAAAAAGGGGTATGTGGCCTTGTGAGACTTGGTCTCATGACCACGTGTCCTCATAGGACTTGGTTCATGCCACCTTGCCTACATATTAGTGGCTTGTCTAGCCACTATTGACAATTTGGCTGAGTTAGATATCTAGATGTTGTCATTATGGCAACATATGATCTATGTGAAGACCGCATATGACATAGAGCAAGTATGACAAAGCGCAGAGCAAAATTGTCTAAGTGTAAGCAATATTTTTCCAGTGTAACCGAAGACAGTTTTGATTGGCGACGTCGATAGAAGTAAGTTTAGTGCTTGCGCACTTGAACATGGATACTATGATGTATATTGAAGACTCACCTGAGAGCGCAAGTCTATACGACATGTACAAAAGAAGTTATTGCAGTATTGCTAGAGACAGTGTTAAAGCCGATATGACAGAGAAGAAGACAAAATTGGTAAATAGTTAAGGGATCATTTTGTTTATCAAAATAATGTCTTAATCATATAAAGGGATGACATCCTAGATGTTAACCCTTGGGCAACACATGTTAAAATGTATTTTGTAAAGTGCTTTATGTTTAGTAAAGCCGATTGTAAAAGTTATTATTCCTAATAACTTGTATAAATGTAAGACATATGAAATGCGAAGGAGAGCATGTATGAAATACAGATGAACATATGTATGCGAAAGATATTGATGCGAAGTTGTGAAAGTCAAGCAAGCAGTATAAGTTTATGTACCTTGCCCTAATTTTGTAATCAGGAATTATTACATACATTACATGTTTGGGCAGTGGGCTCATCTTGTGATCATTTGAATTTGTACTACCAACTCTTAGCAGGGTTGAGGCTTCTAACAAGGCCTAGAGTCCCTTAATCAAGACTGCGACACTATATATATGTAACGGGCTCCTAATAGGGTCAACATCCTTAACATGATAATTTTGATTAGTGGATCTTTGTGGGTATCATCCCCACCAGGGTTTTCCCTTGGACAGGGTTTCCTCAAGAACAAATAATGTGTTATGAGTTCATTTACTTTACTGTTATGCATGTTCTTTAGTTTACTTTGTTATGCAAGTATCAAGTTAATCTATTATATCCATAATTGGGCAAAAGTAAAAGTTTGTAGAATATTGATTCACCCCTCCTCTCAGTATTCCCTATTTCTAACAATTGGTATCAGAGCTTAGTTACTTGGAAAAGAATTATTCAGATAAAGCCTAGCAGCTTGAGTAAGATCTCTATGGATATGGATCAGCTACAGAAGAATCTTGAAGAAGCTCTTGAACAGATTGGTATACTTACTGAAGAAAGAGATACTCTGAAAGGAAAATATGACGATGCAAAGAACCTTATTGAACCTTATTGAGAAGCTGAAAAAGAAGCTGGAAGAACTGAAATCAGAGAAGGAATCTACAATTCAAATTGAAGATTGTGATGAAAATATGGAAAAAGAAAATGAGATCCTTAAACATGAATTAAAGATAGTAAACTTGAAATTGAGTTTGAAAGATGGAAACAACAAGAATCAAGCAAATATGAAATCTGAGAATGAAGATTTGGAATCTAAACTTTGTAAAGTGACATTTTAACTTGAGAAAACAAAATTACAGTATGCTGAACTTGAAAAGTACAATACAATTGTGAAAGGTGAACTGAATCAGTCTAAGCAACAACTTGAGAGACTATAATCCACCAGTGAGAAGATTGATGAACAAATGCCTTATCAAAAGCCATTCTATGATAAAACTGGTCTTGGATTTAACTCATCTAATGTAAGTGAAGAAAGAAAGGAACTAGATCTGAAAGTTTCTGAAAATATAGATGAAAAGAAATCTGATGAAGCTGACAAATTTGAGGACACACCTAAAGAAGAAGAACCACCTAAACAAGAAGAATCACCTAAAGGTATGCAGAGAGAATTTAAAGGTAGATGTTTTGCATACAATACTTTTGGTCATATGAAGAAAGATTGTACAGGTAAGCAATTTAAACCTCTTAATGGTTATTGTTATAATTGTCATGGTTTTGGACATAGAGCTATTGAATACAAGAAGCCTAGATCTAATGATAATAATAATAGTAGAATGTTTAGAGATACTAACCATGCAGATAAGAGACCTACTGAAGATGAACATAAGAAATGAAGTATTATGTTATAGATGCACAAGATTGGACACATTGCTAGAAATTGCAGATCACAAATCAACCAGACTAGACCGAGATATGGAAACAATGGAATAGTTTGTCAGATATACAACAAATTTGGTCATACAACAAGGTTTTGTAGAATGAATAACATGAGAAACCCTAATCCTAGAAGTTATACAAGGAGAAATGAGAATGTAAGCAACAGTCAAAGAGGATGCTGTAGTAATTCAAAAGAAGTGAAGTTTGTTAAAGCCACAGATCAAGGAGACACATTCAACACTGAAGGTAATCAGAAAGGTGAAGTATCTAATGGTAAGAGTGAATCTCTTCCTAACCCATTTGAAAGTACTTAATTCATAAAGAATGCAGTAGAATAGGAACTTACAATAGTGTAGAAGGTAGTATAGGATGAATTGAGTTTTGCGCAGTTAATGTAAGGTAGTATATGATGTAATGATGCTATGGTTAAGAGCGCATGAGCTAATATGAAGTTATGCGAGTTCGCAAGAAGTTTGAAGTTTTGCAAGAAAGTAGGAACAACTTTTTGGAAAGAAGCGGCAAAAGAATTGAATGCGATGTCAGAATCTTGAAGTTAAAATCTTATTATTGGTATTGTTTGATCATTAAAGTGAATACAAGTGTTAAGGAGATCGAAGCAATAGTGATTGAAAGCAGTTTGCAAGATTTGGTGAAAGAACTTCATGCCGGATCTACACAAAGCCCTAAATCATGGAATTAAGGTATTTTACAGAGTAAATATATCAATCAGTTAGAGAATTTGCAGAAGATATGAATGTTTCATTGGTTCACAGTATAAGAGATAAGATCAGACCTAAGATTAAAAGGGAACCAGTAGAACCCTTGGAAGAAGACCCTAAACTAGCATTATTGTCCATACCAGACGAAGTTTTACATTTAGAGAATGTTAGAAGCTATTTGGGATGCAAACTTGAAACCCTTAGTGAAAGTGATTTTACTAAGGAATATGAGAAGCTATACAATCAAGATATGTCATTGAAAGTAGGATTTGAACATTTGAATGATAATGAAATCGTAAAGTATTCACTACAACATGAATTTGATGATGAAGAATGCACCAAAATCATTTTGAGTAGAATTCATAATGGATTTTTTTGGTTAGATGACAGAGTGATTGATATAACAACAGACCTAATCCATGAAGTAACTGGTTTATCTAAATCTGGAGTTATACCATTCAATGAGAAGAATGCAAAGAAAACAATATTGGACAACACTAAGTCATTCTACAATGGTAGAGGAATAGTGATCAGTAAGATTCAACAAGATGATCTTAGATATTTATGCAAGATCTTAACATCTAAGTTTTGTGCCAACTCTAGAGAAGATGACATGGCAGTTGGTATGATTCATGCAGCCTATTTGATGTGTGTTGATAAAGTGCAAGTGGATATGTGTGAAATTTTGAGAATTCAATTATTTGAGAACTTAGAAAAGATTAAGAAGACTAAGAATTCTTAGTTTAGATTCTCATCATTGATTACATATATGTTTTTCCATTTGTTGAGAAGATTTCCATTTACTATTGGAGAAGACTGGAATGATAACATAACCACCATGGACATAATTAAGAGAGTATATTTGAGATATCCCATAGATAAGGTTAATGAGAGTGTAACCTTAGTGATCAAATCATTTCATAACTTGATGAAGAAAAGATCAAGAATTCCATAGGCTATAGTTGAAAAGTATAAAAATGAAGTATGCTTTATGGTTGACATTGACTTTACCTTCATTGAAGCAGTTGAACCTAGAGTAGAGTTCTTAGACCCTCTTGGTTATGAAATTTCTGAAGTTGAAGCAAAAGAATATGTGAATAGATTGCTGAAATGTAAATTGGATGTAAACATTAATAGATTTGGGACTTATGAGGAGAACTTCAACTCTGCAAAGTCTATTCAGGAGGAAAAGCTATCTAAGAAGAGAGTGGAAAGTACTATAAAGAAAATTCTTAAGGATACAGGTATGACAAAACAAGAATTTGTAATTGCAAAGAATATAGCAGCAACACTTAGAGATATTGGACAAAAGGAAGTTTTGTCTGTTCCACCCCTGTCAGTAGTTGTAGATGAGATTGGAAATTTGTAGAATGTAGTAAAAATGGAGAAAGTTGAGAAGGAACAAGAAATAAGAAAATCTACAAGATCTTCCACCACTCCACCAGGGAAAAGAGTAAAGGAAATAGCTACTAGATCAGGTAAGAGACAAAAGACAATAGTTGCCCTAGTGCAAAGGAAAGTAGCAGAAATTAAAGATGATGAGGATACTGAAGTCAAGAAGAAGAAGTGGAAACCAAATATTGAAAAGGTAAATGAACAAATCATTAATGATGGATATTTTTCAAAGATGAACAAGTATTATGAGCTGTATAACTATTTAGAGTGATTAAACTTGGAAAATGCAGTTGTAAGACATATGATCCTAGCAGACAAGAAATTTGATACAATTCAAGGAAAGATACTTGATGAACTATTTGAGAAGCTAGTAAACATGAAGAAGAGAGCAGCTGAAGAAGATAACAAGATCAAAGAGAACTTTGTGAGGAAGCTATGTGACATTAGAAATGAAGGTCACTTTAAAGAAATCATGAAAGAAATTGGTACTCATCTAAGGACAAAAAGGAAAAATATTCAGATCTTGGGAGGAAACTATGAAGAAATCAATAAAGAAACTGAACAAGCAATATTAAAAGTGATGACAACAAGTATTGGTAAGCACTCTAGTGCAGTAGAACAAGCTATGGAAGCTGAGCATCAGAAGAGTCCCTCTCCACCACCATCAATTAACATTGAAGATGAATCTATGAATGTGGAAGGAACTAATATCATATTGGATATTGATGATAATCCTTTTAGTAACCTTGAGAACATTATTGACAATTCGGCTCTAGAAGAACATGATAGAACAATTGAAGAAGAAAGGAAGGAATCAAGGAAGGAATAAACAAAACAAGTAGAGATACAAGTAAATACAGATACTCAAGGACAAAAAGGAACACCAAGAAAAATAGAAGTCAGCCCTACCCCTGAGATTACAACAAAGAAACCATAGATTGAATCAATTATTGCTGATATTGGAAAAGAAGTTGATGATGTTGATCAAATGGAGTTGATCTCATCCTTGAACAAGATAATTGGAAAGAATAAGAAGGTGAAAAGCCTTGAAGGATTATTGTAGGAAGTAACATAGAAGTTGCAGAGTGTTGTAACTAATCAGATAACAGAGGTAGATCCACAGATAAAAGCCAGAGAAGTGATGAAGACATTTGACAATGAATTCACTAATTTGTCAGATATAGCTATAGTGAAGGATCAGACAGCTTATGAGGCTAAAAAGTTTCTTGATATAAGTCAAAATATCAGAAATGATTTAAATAATTTGGATGTGTGCATAAAAGACTTGAGAAGGAATTTGGACAAAGGAAAAGCTTTGTATATACAATGTACAAATACAGACAATCATGTATCAGAAGTGACTGAGAAGATAAGAGCAAAGGAGACTGAAATTCAAACAGAGGTAAATCTATTAGCCAACCCTAATGTAAAAATACTAGATATTGAGAAAAGAATCAACAAAATTAAAGATGATATAAGGATTCTTAATGATGAAAAAGATAGGAAATTGAGAAGATTCTCTCTTCTAAGAGAGCACATTTCAATTAAGATAAGTATCATTGAAGGAAAGTTGGAAGAATGTCTTTCATCCAAGACATCCTATGAGAAGTTTAATTTTGTAAACCTTCATGCATGTGAGATCATATCTTATGGTTTATGTGCACTACTCAGTGTTGCAAACACCATTAAGAAGGCATGGGAGAAAGAAATAGAGAACATAAAAGTGAACATTGTAGATGGTGTTGCAAGCCTAACGGCTTTGCAATTTTGAATCCAAGTAAACAACTTTTTGAGAACATAGTTTTGGCACCCCTTTTTTGTCATTATTGTCAAAGGGGGAGTGATAGCATAAAATTGATATATATATATATATATATATATATATATATATATATATATATATATATATATATATATATATATATATATATATATATATATATATATATATATATATATATATATGATAAGGAAGTATATTCCTAGGAGGAGCATAGATAAGATATATGGATTCATAAGGATAGTGAAGATATAATTTTCGCTATGGCCACAATTTTTGAGTTTTTGCAATTTTGAGACTTAGCCAATTTTCTCATATGTTGCCACCAATGACAAAGGGGGAGATTGTTGGCAATTTGGCTGAGTTAGATATCTAGATGTTGTCATTATTGAAACATATGATCTATGTGAACACCGCATATGACATAGAGCAAGTATGACAGAGCACAGAACAAAATTGTCTAAGTGTAAGCAATATTTTCCTAGTGTAACCGGAGACAATTTTGATTGGCGACGTTGATAGAAGTAAGTTCAGTGCTTGCGCACTTGAACATGGATATTATGATGTATATTGAAGACTCACCTAAGAGAGAAAGTCTGTATGACATGTACGAAATAAGTTATTGCAGTATTGCTAGAGACAGTGTTAAAGCCGACATGACAGAGAAGAAGACAAAATTGGTAAATAGTTAAGGGATTATTTTGTTTATCAAAATAATGTCTTAATCATATAAAGGGATGACATCCTAGATGTTAACCCTTGGGCATCGCATGTTAAAATGTATTTTGTAAAGTGCTTTATGTTTAGTAAAGCCGATTGTAAAAGTTATTATTCCTAATAACTTGTATAAATGTAAGCCATATGAAATGCGAAGGAGAGCATGTATGAAATACATACAAACATATGTATGTGAAAGATATTGATGCAAAGTTTTGAAAGTCAAGAAAGCAATATAAGGTTATGTACCTTGCCCTATTTTTGTAATCAGGAATTATTGTACATTACATGTTTGGGCAGTGGGCTCATCTTGTAATCATTTGAATTTGTACTACCAACTCTTAGCAGGGTTGAGGCTTCTAACAAGGCCTAGAGTCCCTTAATCAGGACTGAGACACTATATATATGTAACATGCTCCTAATAGGGTCAACATCCTTAACATGATACTTTTGATTAGTGGATCTTTGTGGGTATCATCCCCACCGGGGTTTTCCCTTGGACAGGGTTTCCTCGAGAACAAATAATGTGTTATGAGTTCATTTACTTTACTGTTATGCATGTTCTTTAGTTTACTCTGTTATGCAAGTATCAAGTTAATCTGTTATATCCATAATTGTGCAAAAGTAAAAGTTTGTAGAATACTGATTCACCCCCCCTCTCAGTATTCCCTATTTCTAACAGCCACCTCATATGGTCAAAGATGACTCATAGAGACACTTGTGCAATGAGTCCTATTGAGGAAAATGTCATTCCTTATTCCTCTCAATAGTCATGGAGAGACACTTAACATGTGTCTCTCCTTCCCTCATCACCCTCCTTGCCACTGTAGGAGGAACATTACCCCTATTCTTGCTCTCACATTCCAACTACTTCCACTTTCCTCTCAACCCCTCTAACCAAGTCAATCTCAACCCTTGATTTGTCCACTTTTCAATCTCAACTATTTGATTTTTCCATATATGCTTGAGGATTAAAAAACTCTATAGAAGGAGCACCTTTTCATCTTTTTGAAACCAATTAGTAATCTTGGAGAACTTAGCATTTTGTGAGATCTTTGCATTCTAGCAATCATATTAGCATTTTATGAGCAATTTAAGAGCATCATAGTTTAGTCTTAGCATAATCATATCATTTTTAGAGCTTCATCATCATCATCTGTTAGAAAGTAAAGTCCACCAAGATAACCAAGAGGGGGGGGGGGGGGGGGGGTGGATCGGTTATCAGATAAATACAACTTTTATCAACTTTAATATATTTTAACCATGTAAGCAATGTGATCAACAACCATAGAAAGATATACATACACAACAATACAATAACACAAGATATGTTGACTAGGGAACCTTTTGATCAAAGAGTAAACCCTAGTGGGAATGATGCCCACAAAAGATGCACTAATATGAAAGTTCCTTGTGAGAGGATGGACTCTATTAGGAGTCTTATGAAATACATTAAGTACATATTAGTCCCTGCTAGGAGATTTGAATCCCTGCTAAAAGATTCTAACTCTGTTAGGAGTTATGGAAGACAGAAGGACCCACTGTCCAAACAGCTTCAAGGGAAAGATCATTGAACACACTGTCCAACTGATCTCTGTATTACTCAAAAAAATAATACCAAAAGATTACTAATCTCAAAAACTTATCACTTCTCCTCTGACTGTGCCAAACCGCACCAACTGCTTCATCAGATCTCAATACCAAATCTCTATACTTCGCATATCCTCTTTCAACAAGTATTGCACAATTCTGTAATTCACTTTCACAATCTTACATTCCACATTCCATATACATACATACAATAAGGAAAACATTCATTCCTTTATACCACACTCAAATAATTACAAATGAGTCAGCATACAAATTACAAAATAAAATATTCCACACGTTACATAAAAATTCCATTATTACATAAAACTGTTGGATTCAAATTAAGATAACTCTTCACTTGTGTGAGCTTTGACCTTGCTGTCACGTCCACGTCAAAATTATCATGTCTTCATCAACTGTTCAACTTCACATGCTTAGATTCTATCCTAATTAGGATATATCATTCGATTTCCAAAAACCGCTACTCAGGAACATTGCCTAAATACTGCTTCCACTGAATTACACATAACTATCATGAATAAATAAATTTTCATACGCGCTCTTAACCATGATCTTATAGAACATCATAGAGTAAGTACTCAACTCCGCATAGCTAGATCTTCAATATCCCATGTGCGCTAACTCAAACACTATTTGCTTCTTTGCTAAACTTTAGTAGATCATTGTGTTGACATCAATGAAAAACACAGTCATGAATGCAAAAGCAACTGCTACAGAATGACCATGAATACTCCCCCATAGGATATATTCAACATTCATTCCTAACAATATCCCCCATTGGCATTGATGGCAACATAGATGAAAAAACATCCAAGTTCCATGAATATCAACACTGCAACTCTGCTGGTCTAAAATGCTTTCAAATCTTCTTCATCAATCAAATCTTGCTTCATTTTCCTGTTCATCTCTTTTTAGTTTTCTATTTTATATTTCTTGTAACCTTCTCCCTCAAATTCTCTTTAATAGATAGTTTTTTCATGTATCCTTCTCCCCCATTGACATCAATGACAAATGCTTCATCACTATGTCAACAACAACTTCAATGTCAAAAGACACTTTTCAAAAAATACATTCACTAGAGTCTTTACGAGTCAGCTCAAAAACACATACTCCCCCATAGAGGAAGTACCAACATCCAGTCCAGAAGAAAAATAAGGCTCATATACCACTGGACGGATGCAAAAATCTACATCACTTCTCAAAAGTAGGCCGGGGCATAACCCCAAGCATACCTCTTAGATACTCAAATGTATCCTTAGGAAAAAGCTTTGTAAATATATCTGCAATCTACTCTTTTGTGCTTATATACTCCAATCTGACTTCTTTTTCAGCCACTTTCTCTCTTACTACATAATACTTTATTTCTATATGCTTTGTCTTAGAATGTAGTACATGATTCTTAGACATACTGACTATGCTGGTGTTATCACAATGTATAACAACATGCTCAACAAAGTTTTTTCCAATATCCTTCAACATTTGTTTCATCCAAATTATCTGATTACAATTGTTTGCTACTACTACATACTCTGCTTCTACTGTGCTCTGTGAAATACAATTTTGCTTCTTGCTTAGCCAAGAAACTAATTTTCCTCCAAGGAAAAATGCTCCACCACTTGTGCTCTTTTTGTCATCAACACTACCTCCCCAATCTGCATCTGTATATGCACATAGGGTAAAGTCATCAAATTTTTCATACCACAATCCATATTCAATTGTGCCTCTTACGTACCTCAGTATTCTTTTTACTGCTGCATAATGTGATTCTTTGGGATCAGCTTGAAATCTTGTAACAATTCCAACCGCATGTGATATATCCAGTCTTGTATGATTTAAATATTGCAATCCTCCAATCATAGATTTATACTTCTTCTATTCAACTGCAGGAGTCTCATCTGTGCTAGATAACTTGTGTTCGGTTACCATAGGTGTTCCAACTGGTTTAAAGTTCTCCATTCCAAATCTCTTCAACAAGTCATTCAAGTACTTTGTTTGACTTATGAAGATACCATCACTATTTTGTGTTATCTGCAATCCTAAAAAGTATTTCATCTCACCAATCATACTCATTTCAAATTCAGTTTTCATTTCATCTACAAATTTATCACCAGCTTCATCTTCTCCTCCAAAGATAATATCATCAACAAAAATAACTACAACCAACAAACTATTTTCAATTTCTTTTGTGTACAAGTTGCTATCTGCTGTGCCTTTAGTAAATCCTAATTTTATCAAATACTTATCCAATCTTGCATACCAAGTTCTAGGTGCTTGTTTAAGTCTATATAAAGCTTTTTTCAATTTACATACCTTCATGGGTTAAAGGAAAACCGTCAGGCTGCTCAATGTAAACTTCTTTTTCTAACTCTCCATTCAGAAATGCTGACTTCAAATCCATCTGTTACACTTTGAATTTTTTATAGGCTGCATAAGCCAAAAATATTCTTACTGCTTCAATTCTTGCTACAGGTGCAAAAGTTTCTTCATAGTCAATTCCTTCTTGCTATGAGTATCCTTTACATACCAATCTTGCTTTATTTCTTACAACTTCTCCTTGTTCATTCATCTTGTTCCTGAATACCCATTTAGTTCCTATAACATTCTTATCTTTAGGCCTAGGGAACAATTCCCATGTCTTATTCTTTTCAATTTGATCTAGTTCTTCCTTCATAGCTTTAATCCAATGTTCATCTTGACATGCTTCACTAGTAGATTTAGGTTCAACTTGAGAAATTAAACACAACTGTTCTTGTACCTTATTTCATGTCAGAACTCTTGTGTCTATGCTTCCAAGAATCTGCTCAAAAGGATAATTCCTTGATAGATTTCTGTTAGGTGTCACTGTCTCAGTTCTCACTTTAGCTGAAGGTTCTTTTGTGATTTCCTCTATGAAGCTTTCATTCTGCAAATCACTGTCAGTTTCATAGAATAATTCTGCATTTTCTGGATTAGTTCTGGGATGAGTTCCTTCATTTGATTCATAATCAAGCATTCTTTGTTGAATTTTGAACTCTTCATCAACTTTAACATTTGCGCTCTCAACAATAGTTGTAGTTCTTTTATTATAACATCTATAAGATTTTCTCCTCAATGAATAACCAAGAAATATACCTTCATCACTTCTAGGATCAAACTTTCCAATGCCATCATCTCTCTTAATATAACATCTGCTTCCAAAAATTCTAAAATACTTAACTAATGGTGCATGTCCAAACCATAGTTCATAAGGTGTCTTTTTTGTGTCTGCTCTGATCTGTACTCAGTTCATTGTATACACTACTTTGTTCAATATTTCTCTCCAAAATATCTTCGCCAAATCATTTTCAAATAACATGGCTCTTGCTGTTTCAGTCACTGACCTGTTTCTTCTTTTTACTATACCATTTTCTTCAGGTGTCCTAGGGGCTAAAAACTGTCTCTTAATACCATTCACTTCACAAAAAATGTTAAATTCTTTTGAAGTAAATTCTCCACCTCTATCTGATCTCAAACATTTAATCTTCATTCGAGATTCATTCTCAACTTTGTTCTTAATAATTTTAAACTTATCAAATGCTTTAGATTTTTCTTTAAGAAATACAATCCATATCATTCTTGTAAAATCATCAACAAGAATCATAAAATACCTTTCTCCATAGAATCCTCTAGTCCTTGTGGGACCGCTGAAATCTGTATGAATAATTTCCAACTTCTCTGCTGTTGTAAACTTCTTACTGGGAAATGAGCTTCTCTTCTGCTTAGCCATCACACATTCTTTGCAAATCATGTTAGTAGGTTTCATAATCTTAGGCAAATATCTCACCGCAAGTGTAGTACTTACTTTCACAATATTATCAAAGTTTATATGACAAAATCTTCTGTACCATAACCAACTATCATCAATCTTAGTAATCAAGCATGTCATCTTAGTAGGATTCAACTAAAATACATTACCTCTGGTTCTTGATCCAGTACCAATCAAATTACCATCTTTGTCTTTGATTACACAAGTTTTCTCAGTAAACCAAACTTGATATCCCTTATCAACTAGCTATCCAACACTCAAAAGATTATGTTTCAATCCATCCATAAAGTAAACATCATCAGTATTAGTCTTTCCATCAAGACTAATAGATCCTATACCTTTTATCAAACAAGGTGCATTGTTTCCAACTCTAACAACTCCTCCATCATAATTGTTAAACTTTATGAATTTTTTCATGTCTCCAATCATATGATGTGAACAACCATTGTCTATAATCTAATCAAATTTCTTTTCTACTTGAGAAACTAAAGCTTTTTCTTCCTTAACTTCTGTTTCAGGACTTTCTTCTTTTATTGCTACAAATCTTATATCATCATTCTCATTATCACTTTCACTTAGAGATTTATCCATACTAGCTTCAAATTCTTCATCATTAGCATAATATCATTCTTTAGAGCTTCTAGGTTTAAATTTCTTTCTATACTTCTTTACTCTCTTAGGACATTTAGATGCAAAATGACCATATTCTTGACAAGTCCAACATTTAAAATTTTTCTTACCATCTGGTTCTCTTTTAATTTCACAAGTAAAGCAATTCCTTCTTCAATCTTCATGTCTTCTTCATTGCTAATTCTACTGCTACTAGCATAATCTCCACTCACACTCATGCTTCTCGACAAAGTAGGGTGAATACTAAGTGCGCTGAATGCTGTCTCCATCCTAGGTAAATCTCTTGATTGCCTTAAGTTCATTTCTGCTGCTTCTAATCTTCCAAGAAGGGTTTCTCTGGTGAAGTTCTCAGTACAAGGTATAACTTTCTCTATCATCTGCATTGTCTGATTAAATGCAGGAGTCAATGTCCTCAGAATTTTCCATATCACTTCATTCTCTGTCTTGATTCCTTCATAAGATTTTACACCTGCAACAATTTCTGACATTCTACCAATATAGCTTCTAACAGATTCATCTTCCATCATTCTTATATCTTCAAATGCACATATCCAATTATGTAATCTGACTTTCTTTGCATGTTCATCACCTTCAAAAGTAGATTGGAAAGCTTACCAAATTCCATGAGATGTTTTTAGATATTTTACCTGATTGTACTCATTTTTTGGAAGGGCTGACAAGAGTTCTTCTCTGGCAAGTATGCTACACATGAATATATCTCTTTCCTCATTAGTACATTCTTCAATTTTGTCTTCATCAATGATAGTCTTCTTGTTCTTTGTCATTAACCAATATCCTGGTCCTAAACAAAGTAAATGTGTCTTCATCTTTTCTTTCCAGTTGTCAAAATTTACTCCATCAAACTTAGGGCTTTCTCTCCTGAAATGACTTTCCATGGATTTTCTCAAGTTGTTAAACTTTTCCTTCAAGGACTTGCTGCTATGATACCAATTGTTAGAAAGTAAAGTCCACCAAGATAACTGAGAGGGAGGGGGGGGGGGGGGGGGGGTGAATCATTTATCAGATAAATACAACTTTTATCAACCTTAATAGATTTTAACCATGTAAGCAATGTGATCAACAACCATAGAAAGATATACATACACAACAACACAATAACACAAGATATGTTGACTAGGGATCCTCTTGATCAAAGAGTAAACCTCGGTGGGAATGATGCCCACAAAAGATGCACTAATATGAAAGTTTCTTGTGAGAGGATGGACTCTATTAGGAGTCTTATGAAATACATTTAGTACATATCAGTCCCTGCTAGGAGACTTTGAATCCCTGCTAAAAGATTCTAACTTTGTTAGGAGTTATGGAAGATATAAGGACCCACCGTCCAAACAACTTCAAGGGCAAGATCACTGAACACACTGTCCAACTAATCTCTGTATTACTCAACATAATAATACCAAAAGATTACTGATCTCAACAACTTATCACTTCTCCTCTAACTGTGCCAAACCGCACCAACTGCTTCATCATATCTCAATACCAAATCTCTATACTTCGCATATCCTCTTTCAACTTTTATTGCACAATTCCGCAATTCACTTTCACAATATTACATTCCACATTCCATATACATACATAAAATAAGGAAAAAATTTCTTCCTTTATAGCACACTCAAATAATTACAAATGAGTTGGCATACAAATTACAAAATAAAATATTCCACACGTTACATAAAAATTCCATTGTTAGATAAAACTGTCAGCTTCCAATTAAGATAACTCTTCACTCGTGTGACCTCTAATCTGTCTGTCACATCCACATCATAATTATCATGTCTTCATCAACTGTTCAACTTTGCATGCTCAGATTCTATCCCGATTAGGAGATATCATCCGATTTCCAAAAACTGCTACTCAGGAACACTGCCTGAATACTGCTTCCACTGAATTACACATAATTGTCATGAATAAATGAATTTCCGTACGCACTCTTAACCACGATCTTATAGAAAATCATAGAGTAAGTACTCAACTCCGCATAGCTAGATCTTCAATATCCCATGTGTGCTAACTCAAACACTGTCTGCTTCTCTGCTAAATTTTAGTAGATCACTGTGTTGACATCAATGACAATGACAATCATGAATGCAACAACAACTGCTACATAATGACCAAAAATACTCCCCCATAGGATATATTCAGCATTCATTCCTAATATCATCATCATCATCATCATCATATGTAGCTACCCCATTATCAAATTTGCATCCACCATTTTAAGCATTTTAGGATCATAGTTTATCCTAGTTGCATACAATCTAATATTTCCGCACTTTGGAGGCATATTGTAAAAGTGATTAAAGATCTTGATATAGGGGCATTCTTGGGTACTCAGTGAATCTGCATGGTGGTGTGTTGTTTTGGTTATGTGTTACTCGATTGTAGCTTTAATCGATGGTCTTGGTTATTGAAGGAAGCTCGGTCACTGAAGGAACTCGATGAAACCTCTTGTGCTTGATGGAACTTGTACTTGGTGATGCCTGTGGCGCTTGGTCGACATGCTTGCTCGGTGCTTCTTGGTGTGGTCGGTTGTTTCACTGGTGCTCGATAGTTCTGGTTTACCAACTAAAGTTCTTGGAGATTTGGTTGGCTGACTTGGTGCATTTATTGTTGGTAGCTTTTGTTGTATTCTCCTATGTAGATCGAGAGGTCAACGTAGAGAATTAAATGTTTGTAAGGCTATTTGAGAGCTGACTATTGTTGCATTTAATATTTGTTTGTAATAGGAGATGACTTGGCTTAGGAGTTAATTGTTTCTTCCAGCTGACTTGTGGCTGAAGATTAGTATTTAAGGAGCATTTCGGTAGTTGTTTAAGGCAGATTAGTAGAGTTAGTAAGTGTGAGGATTAGATTTGGATCTTACGAGATCTCGAAGATCAGATTGTTATTTGATAGTTTGCAATAACAGAGCTAGTGGTTTGCATGCTTGTAGACAAGGAGATTGCTTGGAGGCTTGTGAGCTCAAGTTTAGATTTGCCTTAGTGTTTTCATCAGTTCCTAATTGTTTCAGAGATGGACTAGCTAGGAGAGATTGTAGAAATACTTTTGATTGTATTTGGCCCTAACCCAAAAGGCCTTACAGCTGGGCATGTTAATGAAAATTCAATTGAAAATATTGTCATGTTGTGTTATTCCGCATTGTGGTGTTTGGCTGCTTGTTTGGACTATCCTTAATTGGATCCTCCTTACTTGTCCTGTGTCAGATTTGAAAGCTCATAACAAGAATCCAAAGCTAGGAGAACAAAGGAAGGAATCTCCAAAGGGTGAGTGAAAGGTAGAAATTGTATTTTTTATTTATTCTTTCTCTTTCATATTTCATTGTGTGTGCATCTTAGATAGGATTTTAGCTAATTAGTGGTTTAGTGTTTTGATTCTATAGATAGACACAAGATTTGCATATATTTTTGGTACCCACTGTGGTGTTATCTCTATTGAGCTTTTTAAGGTTGTCATTAGTACCAAAGGTTTGTAAAGCTATCGGTCGGTCACTTACTTTAAGCTAATTGGTAACATAAAGAAGAACAAACTAGTCAGTAAAGCCTATATACTGAGCAGCAGATAGTTTACCGAACACCAGCAGACACCGACATCGACAGACAGTAAACATCGAGCATCACAATATACACCGATCAGTTTAAATAGTGTTTACCGAGGATCACAAGAAATGACATAGTAATTAGAAATGGCACATTCCTCTATGCAAACAGTTACAACGATTTGTAAAACATTTTACCAAGATCAAGGAACATTTAATGTAATGATATTCATTAAATACAATGTATATCTTATGTAATAGATGATCTAGGTTATTATTGTACACCATAGATCTTAGGGTTATGACTATATTGTGTAACCTAATTTTGTTAAAGCAACAAAAATAGAACACTATATATTTGTGTGTTCGCATCATTTTGAAGAGAAGATGATATATGAATCACGGAGCACTTGAAGCATTTGCCTATCTTCAAGTCTATTAGTTAACAGAGCAGAACCGAGTACAGAGGAATTTAAATTGAGTAGAATCAGTAGAGGCTACCGAGCAGTTCAGAGAAGAGATTCATCACAAGTAAGGTGATATTTTATCAAAGCTTATAGATCTGTATCAGACAATTGAGTGTCAAATAATAGATAATTACCTATTGCTTTCTGACAATTGTAATAGAGTTTTTTGGATAAAATCTCTTAATAGAGTAGACTTAACAATCTTATGTAAATCTCTTAACCAAGTGCACACTTCATTAGTGTTGTTAAAATCTTATAACTAGGTAGATCTAGCTGATCTAACATGTCACTCATAATAGGGTGAGATCACTAGAAGTGATCAAAACTTGTAGCCCTAACAGGCAAACCTTTTCTATCTGCAGTAGTGAAGAATTTGTGGGTGTCATCCCCACCGCAGTTTTTACCTTCTTACAAGGGTTTCTACGTTACCAAAATACTTGTGTCATGTGATTGTGATATTGATTTCATGTTGTTTATTTACTTAAGTTAAGTTGATGATTGATTCATGCAATTAGATTCAAGTTATTCTGGTCGGTTATCACTGTTTATAGTTATAGATCTGAAAGGTTTACAAGTAAAGTTTTTGAAGGCACTGATTCACCCCTCCCCTCTCAGTACCTATCTCTCCTAATTCCAACAATTGGTATCAGAGCACAGTTCTCTTATTGAACATTTTAACCACCGAAGGGTAAAGATCTAAGTCATGGAGAGATACACGCTTGACAAGACTATTGACAATTAGAAGATACAAATGCAAATGTTTGTGGAACAGTATAAGAAAGCTAAGGAAGGACTGAAGAAATTACTAGATGAAAGGAAGAACCTAGCTATACTACAGAATGAGATCGGTTACCATGAAGAATGTATTGATGACATATTTGAGCATATTGGATCTAGTTTTGGAAGCATCTTCGGTGGATCTGAAAGCATAATCACTGATCTATCTAAAAAGAATCAATATTTAATTGATCAAGTGAAAGCACTACAAACTGGTCAAGAATCTCAGATGGTGAGAATGGTAGAAATAATGAACAAAGCAAAAAAAGCCGAGCAAGAAAGAAATCTGGCAATCGATGACCGAAGATAGATGAGTGAACAACTTCAAACTAAAGAGAGTGAGATACAAAGACTCACTGACCGACATTTCCAAGTAACTAATCAAGTGATGACTGTGAATCAAGAAGTAAACTGAGTGAATGCAGAATTGTCAAGAAAACTAGAAGATGTTGCAAGACTCAGAGAAGAGAATGAGAAGCTGAGAAATGAAGTGAAAAATCAACAGCAACAAAATGAGATGAAGAAACTTGCCGAGGACAGCTCCAAGAAGATTGATGACTTCTTAACTAATTAGAGAAGATTTGGAACTAAAGCCGGTATAGGCTACACTGGTGAAGGAGAATCACCACAACAAGATGAACAAGTCAACACCAGTCAAAATCAGAAACCTAAAGTGTTGGCATGTTATCATTGTGGAAAACTGGGACATACATCTAATGTGTGTAGAAGCAAAGCACAAGGTAAACCTCCAGTCACTCCTAAGTTTAATGGATATTGTTATTACTGTGGTAAGTTTGGACATCCTACTTATGAGTGTAGAGCTAAGCAAAATGACCTTGCTAACAATGCCACTATGGAGAAAAGATGCTATAATTGTAACAAGCATGGACACACTGCATGAGATTGTAAGGCAAAAATGAAGCAAGTCTGGACACCTAAGGAGAAACCACAACGCAGGCCATATCAACCGAAGAGACAAGGTAACTCTTATGTTTGGGATTATAATACATGGACTAACTGTGTTGTCTGTGGTAGATATGGATACATTGCTGCAAACTGTTATAGAAAGAGTAAGATTGGATAATCAAGAAGTTGGACAAACACTGGGATGGCTTGTATGCACTGCCATAAGATCGGTCATTTAAGCAAGAACTACAGAGACCGAGCACCAAATGAAAACCATATATTTGAAAGTGGATATACTATTGCAGATATCATGAAGTTAAGGAACACTATGTGGAAGAAGGCATCTAATGAGAATGTTGAGTCAAGTAATGTTGTCAGTGAAACCTCATCCACTGGATTGGGTGACATTGGTACCTCCACTTAAGGTGAAATAGGTATGTATGGGACTGACATTTCAAAAGATCACATTTTACATACAGTTCCTTATGCATAATGTTCTTATACCAAATCAACATGAATAAAGCTACACTATGGCTTAGTTGTCATGAGCTAACAATGTTATATAGTCGAAAAAGAGAGACTAAGAGTTGGTTACCTGTCAGTAATCACTATCTAAGGTTAACCGAGCACATGTATCAACCGATGAAGAAATTCTATGTTAACTGAGTGGATGAAAATTTTAGTTGTCACCGAGCTGAGAGCTATTTTGTACCGAAAGTTAGATCGAGAATTTATTGCATAAAAGTTTGAGTGGAAACATCGAAAGTCTATAAATACATGGGAGCAGAGTTCATTTTTACAATACAATTTCGAAGAGCAGAGAATTCAAAGACCAGAGTTCAAGCTAAAATATTTTCAGAAGGATTCAAGGCTACACTAGATTGAACCGACATCACTCTTCATGATACCGAGTAAGTTCATTTGTGATCAAACACTTCTTATCCTGCTAGTTGCCGAAACCCTAGAATTAATTTATGGCATCTACATCGTCTGCAAGAAAAACTCAAATTGTTAAAGAGGAAGTTAATCTAATCATTAGGGAAAATTTTGACGAACCTAAGTTTAAGCCACATCTTAAGGTCGCAACACAAATAGATACAATGGGTGCATTTTCAAGCATACCAGAAATGGTTTTATTGACAGAAGACGTAAGGTCTTATATTCATTGCAAAATCAAAGAAGTTGGAGACTTTGAAACTGTTGCAGCATATCAACTACTCTGTGGCCCCGATGGAAAAATGAAATCAGACTACAAGAAGATTGAGGAATCAGGGTTATCATGTTTTATACATTTTCTGCAATCATTTAAATCGGATTGGATCAGAATCATTTTGAGAAAATATCATGATGACAAATTTTGGCTGGATAAATTGATTGAGGTCAACAAGAAAATGATAAGTAGGGTTACTCGGCTCCCTACAACTGACAAAGCTAAGGCTTTCTATAGTTCTTCACGACCAGATGTTGAGAAATATACTGGAGCACAATGGGATGGTCGGGCATTGAAGATTTCAATAATCAAGGACCCAACAGTCAAATTTGTAGCACATGTGATCGGGTACAAGTTATATCAATCGAGTAGACTCAACAATGTACCTTGCAGCCCAGTAGACATGGCGCACAAAATTGTAGTAAAAGGTCACCAAGTTGATCTTGCCAAAGTATTGTTTCATCAACTTTAGGAGAATATGAAGACCATAAGGAAAAATAAGTCTAACATATGTAAGTTTGGATCTCTACTTGCATGCATATTCCTCTATTTACAAAAGTATGTGCCTGGCACTGGTAAAGTAAATTGGATACCCGATGTACCGATAACAAAGCAGATTGGTGAAATGATGAATAAGTTAGGAGATAAGTTGAATGTAGAGTTTAATGCATACTTCACAGAATCTCAATCTAAAATGCATAAAAGAAGCATAATTCTGAGGGAATTAGTTCAAAAATTTGAGAATGACATATGTTTTGTGGTCAAAATTGATTATACTTTGATAAAAGTAGTTGAGCCTAGGATAAAATGGTTGGCACCGATGGGATATGAAATAAACCATGATTTCGCACTGAAATCTATCAATGCACTGCTTGCACTACCCAAAGATCCCATTGCCACTAGGTTCAGAGTATATGAAGAAGCCAAATCTAGAATCTCAAGAAATATTGAGATTGGTAAAATAACTAGAAAGGTAAAGAAGATGAAGAAAAATCTCACTGCTAAATATGGAGATGGGTCTGACACATCTGAAGGGACACCGGTTGAATAGGCAACTGAAGGTCAGTTATAGTTAGCTGACAAACCATATGATAGTGAGGAGATTGAGTCCGATAAAGAATAAGATCCTACATTGGTTCCTCCACTTGAAATTCCTATAAAGAAGTAGTCACCTGTACATGAAGGTATGAAGACATGATCGTCAACTGTAGCACCACTTATCGGTAAGGAAGAAGCAGAGAAAGTAACAAAAAGAAGAGTAGCTACACCAACAAAGAAATACATTAAGAGAAAGAACAAGGCCGTAGCTGAGGCACCAAAGAAAAGGAGAAAATTCATAAGAAATAAGGAAGATCTAGAGGATACATAGACATAAGATGATGTCAACCAATTCAAAGTGGTCAGTAACAAGGCAAAAACAATAGATGAAATCATTGAGGACATAATTGAACATGGAGACCTCACTGATCCCTTACTAGACAGATTTGACAAAATGTCAAAAGAAGATCAAACCAAGATTGAAGAGGTTGTCATCCAAATGATGATAAAATTCAAGAACGTTCCAATGGAATTTGCCTGTGCATTACCAAAGAAATTGGATGATACAATTACTGAAAAATGGGCTATTGCACTAGATACTGAGAAGAGAAAGAGAGAACACTCTCTAGTTCGGGCAGCCACATATTTAAGCTTTGGAGAAGTTAGTGAATACTTGACCAAATACCAAGAAAACTTTATGATCAATAATAGAGCCTTAATGATCATGGCTGACAATGTAGTAGATATGGATATCACAATTGATTCTATATGGACATCAATTTTGAAGGCCAAAGAAAAAGCTGAGCAAGAAGCATTCTTGAACCTATCTAAGAAGAGACAAAATTCTAAAGGTAAAGGTATTTGTATTGATGAGGGAATAACAAAGAAATCAAAGAATACTAGTAGATCAGTTACTGAGGCAATTGATATAACCGAGGACAAGGAAGAAATAAATGTTTCTCAAGATGCACTAGATAAAGTTGAAATTCAACTGGAGAAGAAAACTAATGACGATGTACTCATTGAAGACATCACAAATGGTGATCCTAATGACCAAGATGATGAATATATAAATATTTCACCAAATAAAGATGAAGCACTAGACACTAAATGTCTATTTACATCACTACCAGGTGAACTTCCTGTACTTGCAGAAGTAGTTGAAATTATTTCCCAAGTACAACTCAACGGCTCAGATCCCAAGCAAAACAAAGACACCACATGGGATCAA
This sequence comes from Chamaecyparis obtusa, assembly GCA_027943335.1. Taxonomy (NCBI): domain Eukaryota; kingdom Viridiplantae; phylum Streptophyta; class Pinopsida; order Cupressales; family Cupressaceae; genus Chamaecyparis; species Chamaecyparis obtusa. The sequence goes on along the minus strand of BSBK01008093.1, from coordinate 1,019,025 downwards.
AACATAGAGAAACCTGCAGAAACAAATGAGCCTACACATATAGAGGCACCTTCCACCGAAGCAAAGGAAACATAAGAAGCAAAGGAAACAAAAGAACCAAAGGCAACAAAGGTGATCCTACTTGACACCACAACTAAGACTCCTACTATATCAACCGAGACTACAACTACTAAGGAGTAGAAGAAGGAAGAACAAGTGTTAACAGTGAAGGATACTTTGAAGACTAGAGATAGATCTATTGCTATTATTGAGAAGAAATCACCTCTAGCACAGAAGAAGAAGAAGAAAGGAAAAGGGCCGGTCACCCTAGATGAAGTGATTATTATCCCTGAGTGTGACCCGAGGACCCTAAGCCCCGAAGACTTGAGTAAATATGGGAAGTTATGTTCAAGGAAGGCAACGCAAGAGAAGCTGAAGCAAGAGCACAAATGAAAAGAAGTATTAACCGATGTGTGAGATATCCTCCAACAGGTAGTACCTGAGATAAATATTGATGAGGATACGCCTATCATAGATCAACTTGCTACACTTACCGAGAAGATCAATGCCCCAAACAAAGATACTGATAAATGAATTAAAGAAAGGGTAGAATCTAGGATACAACACAAATTAGCAAAGAAAGTCAACCTAGAAGTGGCATTATAGAAGGTCAAATTATTTGAGGTAATTACTGAAATAAAATCCATCACTCAGAAAATTTGTCAATATTTATTGAATCTTTGTACTACAGACATCTTCACTATTGAAGTCAGTGAAAAGATCCAAGGATTGGAAGCATAAATATAGCTAAGTACAAATGCAGCTATCATCGAGCCACATGCTTTCTTAAAGCACATTCACTGAGTCTAGGAACTCCGACAGTTGATAGCAGATTTGAAGAAACAAGAAGCACACCTAACAAATCAGGTTACTGAGTTGCAAACCGAACTCATTCCGTACCTAAATTTTTTTGAAGCCCATATTGTCAAAGCCAAGCTATTAATTGCAACACCAAAAATTTCAGTGTTAGATAACATCTTTGACATGCATGTACAAGTTGGTCTTGAGCACATTGCTCTCACCAAATTGAAAGAGGAATCAAAAAACCTCTTGGAGTTAGTGAAGAAAACCCATCAGCCAATTTTTGACAAGCTATGAGTATACTACTTAGATTTTGTATTTGGCATTACTATCAAAAAGGGGGAAAACAATGTATCAACCATTATGCCAAATATGTACATGGATGCTATGTATACTAGATATCGGGAGCATGCACCAAGGGGGAGTACTTAGTAATTAGAAATTTTTTGATGTGTATATGTATATGGCAGAGATATAAGTTACATAGAAAATTTTGCCTATATACATTCAAAATTTTGATACTAATGCCAAAGGGGGAGATTGTTATCTCTATTGCGCTTTTTAAGGTTGTCATTAGTACCAAAGGTTTGTAAAGATATTGGTCTCTCACTTACATTGAGCTAATCGGTAACATAAAGGAGAACATACTAGTCGGTAAAGCCTATATACCGAGTAGCAGACAGTTTACCAAACACCAACAGACACCGACACCGATAGACAGTAAACACCGAGCATCGTAGTATACACTGATCAGTTTACACAGTGTTTATCGAGGATCACAGGAAATGACATAGTAATCAGGAATGGCACATTCCTCTATGCAAATGGTTACAACGGTTTGTAAAATGTTTTACCAAGATCGAGGAACATTTAATGTAATGATATTCATTAAATACAATGTATATCTTTTGTAATAGATGATCTAGGTTATTATTGTACACCGTAGATCTTAGGGTTATGATTATATTGTGTAACCTAATTTTGTTAAAGCAACAAAAACATAACACTATATATTTGTGTGTTCGCATCATTTTGAAGAGAGCTGATATATGAATCACAGAGCACTTGAAGCATTTGCCTATCTTCAAGTCTATCAATTAACAGAGCAGAACTGAGTATAGAGGAATTCAGATTGATTAGAATCAGTAGAGGCTACTGAGTAGTTCAGAGCAGAGATTCATCATAAGTAAGGTGATATTTTATCAGAGCTTATAGATCTGTATTAGACAATTGAGTGTCAAATAGCAGATAATTACCTATTGCTTTCTGACAATTGTAATAGAGTTTTTTGGATAAAATCTCTTAATAGAGTAGACTTAACAGTCTTATGTAAATCTCTTAACCGAGTGCACACTTCATTAGTGTTGTTAAAATCCTATAACTAGGCAGATCTAGCCGATCTAACATGTCACTCATAATAGGGTGAGATCACTAGAATTTGTGGGTGTCATCCCTATTAGTCCATTTTCCTGTCAATGCAAAATTCTTTGAAAATGGCCTCTTCCCTGCAAAGCTTTGTTTTGTTGTCCTACCAGCCTGCATACACAGTTTTAATTTGTGAAGAAAATCTATTTGGTTTTATGGTGTGCGCTCTTAGCCATAGGTAGTTCATGATGTCACCATGCTCCAGTTCAGATTGCATCTCCTAAATTGTAAAACCCAAGGAGTTATTCAAGTTTTATGGTCTACAGAAAATAGTCTCAGAATCTGCCAAAGTGTCGAAAACCCACAATGATTTTGGCTTCCCATGATGTTTTCAGTTTCCCTGCTACCTTTTTGGTCTGCATGAAAACCCTCGATGTTTTCACATCCCTTGTTTACCTATGTCAATGTCAATAACCCTGGATGTTTTTGATCCTTCGTCGAAAACCTTATGTGTTTTTGACCTTGCATTTCTTCCCTTTTGCTGACACTCCTTGTTCCTCAGTACTAAGTGCGCAAGTGCGATCGGTTGGTGGGGCTAGATTCTTCAAGCGATAGAGGGAGGAGATCGACGGTCGGTGTATGAGCGTAAGGAATATTCCATGACTATGAGATCATGCGCTGATCATTGATTTGGTATCTTGTTGGAGGCACTGTCAGAATGAAGGAAAGGTTGTTCGTCTGCTTGTCAAATTTTGCAATGTGGCATTCCTTGATTGGATGAGAGGACTTACATGTTGAGTGTGCTAATTCGGTGCTTTTTGACTCGTCCGTGTGTTGCTGACTGTATTGTGTTAGTGGGGTTGGTTTTCTTTTAGGTAGGCTGGTGGTCTCGCTGGTGGTTATGTGGCATCCCATGGTTGGTTGTTGCATGATCGCATATCAGAGTTTTTTGACATGCGATCATGCAACTGGTTGACACCTGTTCCTAGGCCCGTTGGTGATAGAAATGTTGTGGTCCTACTGTCAGACTGGGAGGATGAGGTGGCAGTCTTGTTGCCTTATCATGTGATCGCAAGGGCCATCTTTCGGCCATGCGATCATGCGACAAGGGTGCCACATCATGTTGGGGCCCGGTGGCAAGTGGTGAAGTGGCATCTTCAGGATGCTGAGGTGGCAAGGTTCTATTAGATGTAGGGTAGAGATGTGGGCTCAGTTGTCAGATCCCTTTTAATCCTATGGTTTTCGCATGACCGCAAGGAATATTATTTCCCCTTGTGATCATGCGACAACCGTTTGATCTTGCAAGCATTTAAAAGGGTTGACGGGCGGTGGGTCCATTTGCCAGGAGATGCTGATGTGCGTGATTTTCATTGGTCAACAAGCGCTGAGGTGGATATACACATCATGGGTGCGGTACCCAAGGGCAAGTAGTGGTGGTGAGTGTTGGCAGTTTGTCGCATGTTCACATAGTCCTTTTCTGGGCTATGTGATCATGCGACCACTGATGGTGTCACGGTTGCGGAGTTGTGAAGTGGGGCCATGGTTTTCAAAGCAATATAAAGCGCGCGGGCCTGAGAAAGGTAAATGAATTGAACGGTGGTGATATAAAGTGTAGGTCTCTGGTTTTCATACTGGTCCGCGTGTTGCTGACTATATTGTGTCAGTGGGGCTAGTTTTCTTTCAAGCAGGCTGGTGGTCTCGCTGGTGGTTATGTGGCATCCCATGGTTGGTTGTCGCATGATCGCATGTCAGAGTTTTCTAACATGCAATCATGTGACCGGTTGACACCTGTTCCTGGGCCCATTGGTGATAGAAATGTTATGGTCTTGCTATCAGACTGGGAGGATGAGGTGGCAGTCTTGTTGCCTTGTCACATGATCGCAAGGGCCATCTTTTGGCCATGTGATCATGCGACAAGGGTGCCATGTCATGTTGGGGCCCAGTGGCAGGTGGTGAAGTGGCATCTTCTGGATGTTGAGGTGGCAAGGTTCTATTGGATGCAGGGTAGAGATGTGGGCCCAGTTGTCAGATCCCTTTCAATCCTATGGTTGCCACATGACCGCAAGGAATATTCTTTCCCCTTGTGATCATGCGACAATCGTCTGATCTTGCAAGCATTTAAAAGGGTTGACAGGCGGTGGGTCCATTTTCCAGGAGATGCTGATGTGCGTGATCTTCATTGGCTGGCGAGCGCTGAGGTGGATATACACGTCGTGGGTCTGGTACCCAAGGGCAAGTAGTGGTGGTGAGTGTTGGTGGTTTGTCACGTGTTCACATAGCCCTTTTTTGGGCTATGCAATCATGTGACCATTGATGGTGTCTCGGTTGCAGAGTTGTGAAGTGGGGCCATAGTTTTCAAAGCAATGTAAAGCGCACAGGCTCGAGAAAGGTAAATGAATCAAACAGTGGTGATATAAAGTTGATATAAGTTCAAATGTTGACCATTAATAGACTGCTAGCACCCTGAGGATGACCGTTGTGTTTCAAATTGAAACTTCTGAGGGGGTTTGTGATCAGCATTGCACGGTTTAGTGGTTGCAGTCGCATGATCGCAAGGGTTAATAGGATGTCATGTGATCATGCGACTAAGCATAATTATAAACTGGGATTACTATGGCGATTAGTTGGGTGACCGCATGACTTCACAACTAAAGGCGCCACAGTGTGACCATTCAAATTCAATTTCAAATTTACAAAGGGTTACCCAACGACATGAAGTACTAGAATTTATGGCTTTAGCGGCAGTTTTCAATTGGTTTGGTGGCGCTGGTTGTTGCAGAGTGGTCCAAGTTGCCATGGTCGATTGCAGTAATGATTTTGTACCTGGTGGAGTATGTTTTTAAGCTTGAGAAGCTTTTTGTAGGCGATGATTTGTACTGGTTTTCATGGCTATCCCTTGTGTTCTGTACTGAGCTTGCAGATTTTCATGATTGCAGATCATTCTTGGATCGGCTTTCTCCTGGATCGCCTAGTTTTCACCCTTGTAATAAATTTTGACTATTTTGATTGGTTGGGTAGTTGAAACCCTAACCTTGGTTACCCGTAGCTTGTTGCATCCTGACCTGTTTGGGATTCCAAGGTAACCAGTGGTGTATATTGAAGATGTTTTTCTGTAAGAAGGGTTGGATGGTTTAGTTTTCCGCCTTGTAAATATTTCTTCTTCTCTGCATACAAGGTGTCCCTCTTTCCTCTCTAGTTTTCTAAGAATATAATACAGATTGTAATAGGTTGTCCTATGTACGAGAGTCAGTTTATTTCTACTATTATTAGATTGTCTCCATTTGAATCTTGAACTTATTGATTATAGCATCAAGGGTGTTGTAGTTTTTCTATTTGCATTTCCAGTGAGTGTCTACAATAGAGTTGTCTTCGTAGAGATAACTGAGTTCAAGATTGGTTTTCAAGTGTGTATAAGCTGAGATATCAAGGGTGTCTCATGCTTGTCTTCCAGTGGATGCTGGTTAATGTATCATCTGTTTATAGGTCTCTTTTAAGGGGAGGGTTAAAATCCTTTGAATAGGTGATAACACATTTGGGTACACAGGTGGTTTGATAATGTATGGTCTGATCAATGGTGTGTGGTTGATGTAAGGCATCACCATATTTGAATGTATTATCTTCTTGTTTCATAAGCTCTGTTACAGTGAGGTATTTGACTCTGCTGCCCATTAGATAAGGCACTGGTCTATGAGAGACTTAGGATATCTCAGGGGTCTTTTCAACCCAACATCAAAATCATTCAAATACCTTTCTCTTTCATGTTGGTAGTAGTAGTAGGAGGTTCTCTCTAGTCTTTAGACTCATTCTATGCAAGTAGGGCTATTGCGTATGAATTAGCTTCATTGGGGTACAGTTACCTAAAGGGGTTTGAAGACTATTCCACACTAATGTATTTGCAGGCCTATTGTTTATCATCAAGTGTCTTGAGTGTGTAGATAAGGCAATACCCGCCTGAGTGATGTGGAGCTCAAAGAAGAAGGAGGATGTTCTCTATCCTTATCAATTGGACTATTTTCTTGTCAAACTTGAGTGCCTAACTTGAGATTCAAGCCCATCTATTGATTCAAGTTTGGTCCTGCAAGGAAAAGATCCAACAAAATGGTGACTCTGCTAGGGAGAGTCTAGAATAGAGTCTAAAAAAAAAAAACACTTGTAATATCTTCTCACTACATGTTGAGTGGCGACTCTGAGTCTCTATTTGGTCAGTGTTTTGTGGCAAAGCATGATATATTTGCAGTCCTGACAAGCTGTTATCCTATGAGGGTGTGTTGTGATTGTGGGTTTTGAAGAAGGTTCAGAGTTGGAAGAGATTCTCAGCTGATTCAGATTTGTCCTCTGCAAAGAGGTGGCAGCTCTACCAAAGTTTGAAAGGTGATTTGGAGGAGACTTCATATCAGTATTTTGCAGCATTCACAACATCTCCAGGTAATCCTATTTCAAAGCAAGAACAATCCCTAATTAGGTGAGCTAGTCACTATTGAAAAGGGAAATTAATGATGAAAGTTTGATCATATTTCTGGATAGAAGCTTTGGTTATTGTAAAGAGTATCAGGAATATGTTGAGATTTAATGAGGACACTGGTTGCATCTATTTGGATAAAAGTATTATCATGAGAACAGGCAGTGTTGTTTTGTCAGTGTTTTAAAATGGAGTTTCCAGATTTGACAGATCAAGTTGATGTTTCTAGGTCTGAAAGTTCTCTGTCAGATTCTAGAAATGTTAGTAGAGAGAGATATTTATTTGATGAGTCAAAAAATCCAGCAAACTTGCATAAAGATTCTAAGGTGTGCAATAGGAGAAAGAAGAGGTGAGTCATCCCATTCATACTATAGGAAATTTCTTATAGCTTGTGATGAACTTTTTGTGGGTATTGAGATTCAGGATTCTCAATATGCTAAAATGTTTTTAGAGCTTGGTGTGCCTGAGTCAATCAATTGGTCTGCATCTATTAGAAATGAAGCATTAGAAGATGTTAAAGAATGGATGGTTTCATTTGTGGATGATGAATCTTGTGTTGCTGATGTTGATAATGAAATTTGTGAGATAGAAGATGAATCTGTAGATGTAGGTTCTTGCAGTGATGACTTAACACAAGATTTTTCAGCTCCTATCTCAGATGATGAAGATATTTGCAGCATTTTCAATGAGACCAATGAGATAGAGTGTGAAGTTCAATGCCTGCTAAGTAGTGAACAAATTTCAGAGCTTTTGGATGCAGAGTTTTAGAGATGTACCCCTAGGTATGTTTCCAAAGTCCCATGCCTAGTTTATATAAGTTTTGATGAAGATGATACAAGTGATAGCATGGTGTGTGAAGCATTTGTGGATGTCCCTTCTCCTATTTTTGATATGCAAGTGGATGGTACACATTATTGTAAGGAATTTGATAATGTTAGTGATGATGAGAATGATGGTATGTGTACCCATGTGGATTCAGTTTTTCAGGAGCCTCATGTCTGTGGTTCTTGTTTATATTTTGATGCTGGAGATTGCGGCAATTCTGAAGGGGTTTTCTCAAATTTGCAAATGACTAATGAGTCATTAACTGACAGTGCTTGTTCCTTTCTAGAAGATGCTGATGTGATTTTTGATCAGCAAGTTGCTTCCAATTTCATGCAGTCAGATTTCTATCTTGAGAAGTTTTATGTCAGTTTGCAGAGCACAGAGATAGAAAGGGTTTATTCTTCATTGCAGACTAATAATCAATGTGCTGATGTGCCCGTCCATGAGGTTGAGAAGTAGTGTTTCCTTTCTCAGCATGGCAGTGAAAGTGAAGAGTGTGACATTTTGATGTCACAAAATGATCAACGTCTATGGCAAATGGATGGCCCTATCTTGCTCAGTGATGATGAGTATGGTGATCATTTTTTATATAATGTGTTGAATGTGGATCACAATGTTCTTGGTAGGATGGATGAAAATGGTAGTTTCAGTTGTCCTCTACTGAATGGAGATGAAAATTACTTGTTTGATAGAGGAAAGACCTGATAAGAAGTTTTGAGGCCTTGAGCCTTTTTGTAAATATTGTAAATCCTTGTATAGTGCTTTTCCTTTCTGTTGTGTGTTTTTCCTCCCTGTTCCTTGTGTTTTTTTTGAGGTCCCTTATTTTTGTCTTGTGGGTGGTTTGCTATTCCTAGAGATCTGAATTCTTGCCATGCCTGCAAGAGGTATGCATCCCCAAATAGAGCCACTGTTAGTTCATTTTCCTGTCAATGCAAAATTCTTTGAAAATGACCTCTTCCCTACAAAGCTTTGTTTTGTTGTCCTCCCAACCTACATACACAGTTTTAATTTGTGAAGAAAATCTATTTGGTTTCATGGTGTGCGCTCTTAGTCGTAGGTAGTTCATGATGTCACCATGCTCTAGTTTAGACTGCATCTCCTAAATTGCAAACCCAGGGAGTTATTCAAGTTTTATGGTCTGTAGGAAATAGTCTCAGAATTTGCCAAAGTGTTGAAAACCCACAATGATTTTGGCTTCCCATGATGTTTTTAGTTTCCCTGCTACCTTTTTGGTCTGCATGAAAACCCTCGATGTTTTCACATCCCTTATTTACTTGTGTGTCAATGTCGATAACCCTAGATGTTTTCGATCCATCACTGAAAACCTTGTGTGTTTTCGACCTCACATTTCTTCCCTTTTGCCGACACTCCTTGTTCGTCGGTCCTAAGTGCACAAGTGCGATCAGTTGGTGGGGCTAGATTCTTCAAGCGGCAGAGGGAGGAGATCGACGGTCGGTGTAAGGAATATTCCATGCCTATGAGATCATGTGCCGATCGTTGATTTGGTATCTTGTTAGAGGCACTGTCAGAACGAAGGAAAGGTTGTTCGTCCACTTGCTGGATTTTGCAATGTGGCATTCCTTGATTGGATGAGTGGACTTACATGCTAGGTGTGCTGATTCAGCACTTTCTAACTGGTTTGCATGTTGCTGACTGTATTGTGTCAGTGGGGTTGGTTTTCTTTCAGGCAGGCTAGTGGTCTTGCTGGAGGTTATGTGGCATCCCATGGTTGGTTGTCGCATGATTGCATGTCAGAGTTTTCTAACATGTGATCATGCGACTAGTTGACACCTGTTCCTGGGCCCATTGGTGATAGAAATGTTGTGGTCCTACTGTCAGACTGGGAGGATGAGGTGGCAGTCTTGTTGCCTTGTCGTGTGATTGCAAGGGCCATCTTTTGGCCATGCGATCATGAGACAAGGGTGCCATGTCGTGCTGGGGCCCGGTGGCAGGTGGTGAAGTGGCATCTTCTAGATGTTGAGGTGGCAAGGTTCTATTGGATGCAGGGTAGAGATGTGGGCTCGATTATCAGATCCCTTTCAATCCTACGGTTGCCACATGACTGCAAGGAATATTCTTTCCCCTTGCGATCATGCAACAACCATCTGATCTTGTAAGCATTTAAAAAGGTTGACGGGTGGTGGGTCCATTTGCCAGGAGATGTTGATGTGTGTGATTTTCATTGGCCGGTGAGCGCTAAGGTGGATATACACATCGTGGGTCGAGTACCCAAAGGCAAGCAATGGTGGTGAGTGTTGGCGGTTTGTCACATGTTCGCATAGCCCTTTTCTGGGCTATGTGATCATGCAACCACTGATGATGTCGCGGTTGCAAAGTTGTGAAGTGGGGCCATAATTTTCAAAGCAATGTAAAGCGCGCGGGCCCGAGAAAGGTAAACGAATCAAAGGGTGGTGATATAAAGTTGATATCAGTTCAAATGTTGACCGTTGATAGACTGTTGGTGCCCTGAGGATGACCGTTGCATTTCAAATTGAAACTTCTAGGGGGGTTTGTGATCGGCATTGCGCGGTTTAGTGGTTGCAATCGCATGATCGCAAGGGTTAATAGGATGTCATGCGATCATGCGACTAAGCATAATTGTAAACTGGGATTCCTATGGCAATTAGTTGGGTGACCGCGCAACTTTGCAACTAAAGGCACCATGGTGTGACCATTCAAATTCAATTTAAAATCTACAAAGGGTTACCCAACGACATGAAGTACCAAAATTTATGGCTTTAGCGACAATTTTCAATTGGTTTGGTGGCGCTGGTTGTTGCTGTGTGGTCCAGGTTGCCATGGTCGATTGCAGTATTGATTTTGTACTTGGTGGAGTATGTTTTTGAGCTTGAGAAGCTTTTTGTAGGTGGTGATTTGTATTGGTTTTCATGGCTATCCTTGGTGTTCTGTACCGAGCTCACAGATTTTCATGATTGCAGATCATTCTTGGATCTACTTTATCCTAGATTGCCTAGTTTTCACCCTTGTAATAAATTTTGACTATTTTGATTGGTTGGGTAGTTGAAACCCTAACCCTGGTTACCCATAGCTTGTTGCATCCTGACCTATTTGGGATTCCAAGGTAACCAGTGGTGTATATTGCAGATGTTTTTCTATAAGAAGGGTTGGATGGTTTAGTTTTTTGCCTTGTAAATATTTCTTCTTCTCTGCATACAGGGTGTCCCTCTTTCCTCTCTGGTTTTCTAAGAATATAATACAAATTGTAATAGTTTTTCCTATGTACAAGACTCAATATATTTCTACTATTATCATATTGTCTCCATTTGAATCTTGAACTTATTGATTATAACATCAAGGGTGTTGTAGTTTTTCTATTTGCATTTCCAGTGAGTGTCTGCAATAGAGTTGTCTTCATAGAGATAACTGAGTTCAAGATTGGTTTTGAAGTGTGTATGAGCTGAGATATCAAGGATGTCTTCCAGTGGATGGTAGTTAATGTATCATCTGTTTATAGGTCTCTTCTAAGGGGAGGGTTAAAATCCTTTGAATAGGTGATAACACATTTGAGTACACAGGTGGTTTGATAATGTATGGTCTGATCAATGGTGTGTGGTTGATGTAAGGCATCACCATATTTGAATGTATTGTCTTCTTGTTTCATAAGCTCTGTTACAGTGAGGTATTTGACTCTGTTGGCCATTGGATAAGGCACTGGTCTATGAGAGACTTAGGATATCTCAGGGGTCTTTTCAACCCAACATCAAAATCATTCAAATACCTTTCTCTTTCATGTTGGTAGTAGTAGTAGGAGGTTCTCTCTAGTCTTTAGACTCATTCTATGCAAGTAGGGCTATTGCGTATGAATTGGCTTCATTGGGGTACAGTTACCTAAAGGGGTTTGAAGACTATTCCACACTAATGTATTTGCAGGCCTATTGTTTATCATCAAGTGTCTTGAGTGTGTAGATAAGGCAATACCCGCCTGAGTGATGTGGAGCTCAAAGAAGAAGGAGGATGTTCTTTATCCTCATCAATTGGACTATTTTCTTGTCAAACTTGAGTGCCTTACTTGAGATTCAAGCCCATCTATTGATTCAAGTTTGGTCCTGCAAGGAAAAGATCCAAGAATCCCCACCACAATTTTTACCTTCTTACAAGGGTTTCTGTGTTTCCAAAATACTTGTGTCATGTGATTGTGATATTGATTTCATGTTGTTTATTTACTTAAGTTAAGTGGATGATTGATTCATGCAATTAGATTCAAGTTATTCTGGTCGGTTATCACTGTTTATAGTTATAGATCTGAAAGGTTTACAAGTAAACTTTTTGAAGGCATTGATTCACCCCTCCCCTCTCAGTACCTATCTCTCCTAATTCCAACATGTGGGGCCTTGGCCTGAAATTTAACAAAAAAAGAGTTTTTTGTGTGCAAATTTTTTTTGAGATCGTACCTACAAATTTGTTTCAGCAAAGCTACAAATACATACTTATTTTCTCCACATTTGTTTTAGATATTTTTTTCAGAGAGGTAGTTTCTTATAGCAATTTTTTCAGTTTATGGTTTTGCGCATATGTTCATAGTTTCTACGCATAAATATCAGTATTTTGCACACATATTTCACTAATATCTGCATTCCATATTTTGCATCTCAGAATTGGTAGTTTTTTCCTGCACAGATAGTTTCGTTATGCACAATCATAGCTGTCCTACACAATCACTTTACTATTCTATGTAATCATTCTGCATATCCCACATACATTTCTCTATTTTGCGCATACATAATCTGCACTAGGACATTTTTAGTATCCATCAATTTACATTTTTGAAATTTGTGCTAACATCTTAATGAGTCTTGTCTTCTATTTTCTAGTTCATAAGTTGTTTTTGCAGGTTCATATCATCAAAGACCCTTTTTCCATAGTTTTGTCTTAAAATACTTACCCTTGCATGTATAAAATTTGATGTCTAATGACAAATAAGGTTGTTAGGCGAACACCCGAGTTTAGATCAAGAAAGCAATTGAAGAAAAAAATCTATCATTTTGTCCATCAAGAGTGGGCCATCATACAAATCACATTGAAAGAGAAACAATAGGTAATGCATAGGTATAGGACTATACATCGAGGTTATGAAATCAAGTATGGCTTCAAACTTAGTCATGATACTTTGTATCCTCCTCTAGTTCTAGAATGGATTTTTGTGTTACTAATCATGTTTCTTTCATCTTGTGGTTTTTTCTGGAAGTAGGTTTCGATTGTTGAAGACCCCTATAAACCAATCTCTCTTTTCTTTGCAAGTTTCTTAGAAGGCAAAGGGGTTATTATTGAAACACTCACACTTTCATTTTGGGATTAAAATACAACATGCAATATTTTTCTTTCAAGTGTCTTCTTTAGTCTAGATTCAAGTATTTGTTGTGTCTTGTGCATTAGGCACTTTTTTGTAACATAAAAATTGATACAAACATATCATCTCCCCTCGCCTTTGTGGATCTTGAGTGTAAGAGAAACTTGTATCAAACTTTTAGAGGGTTTTCCTCTCGAGATTTTCTTTAGCAGAGCTAGTAAGAGGGAACGACCCAAGTGGTAATGAGCTAAGGCCAAGCTCTTTCAAGACACTATAAATAAATATCTTGGTGGTGAAAGCCATAGGGAGTGGATGATGCTATGATGGGATGTGATTCTCTCTTAGTACCTATGTGGTGCATAAACACCTATAGAGCATGACCTCCATAGGTTGAGGGATCCCCTTAACGAAGGATATAAACTTCTAAAAGAATAACCTTCCAAACAGATGCCCTACCTAAAAATATATCTTAGAGACCAAAAACATTTTATCTACTAGCTCAGGGGGTCACCCATGCCTGCAAAGGAACCTCATGCTATCACAGTTCTTAGCAGAGATAAAAGTTCCTTGGGAAGTGATGCCACTTGGAATCCAAAGTCTAGTGTTCCTAGGAAGTGAGTGCATTATAAGGATGAGCCGATGCCTCTAGAATTCTAAGTTATTTGCTTTGAACAAGTGCGGTTCATATTTATTCAAAGTGAGGATTCAACATATATTGTCCTGGCCAACTTTAGGACTTGTAAGCGAGTTTGTGCATTGCATATTAGTTTAAAATCTTAGGAATCATCATTCTATCTACTGTGTGTGTATATTTTTCTTTCCAAAAACAAAAAAAACTAAAAACATTGGAAAAAATAGAAAAATAAATAAAATAAAAAACTAGCGAAAATTTGAAAAACACTATTTCTACACACTCACTTCTTTTTCCCGTGCATTTGATTCAACAGTTCTATGCATTTGAACTATATTTTGTTGTGCATATATCACTAGGTTATGTGCATTAATTAGACTATCTTGCACATATATTGCCACACATCTGTAATAGAACACTAAAGCCATAATTTTGATAAAACATTAGAAGCATATTTAGATACCCTTTTCAACACAATTATAGATTCCAAAACTACCAAACAACTTTCAGGGTCTTTGGATATAGTTTGAACAACCTCATTCTAGTCTACCATTCACCTTATCTTATCATACATTCATATCTTTCCAAAATCATATTCCTAGTGTTGATATTATCCAAAACTTCAATCTCCGTGAGTTTCAACTATCAGGATTTATCATCCTTATCTAGAGACTTACTTTTGAGACATATCTTGGTAATTCTTGTCACATCATAGAGGATTTTATCATCTCCTATAGACGTAGTTATCCAAGTTTGTCATTATCAACTCCAATTATAGTCAACACTTCAGAAGTTCACAATATCTCTTCATATACCAAAGCAATCATCCAATTCACATTCATTTCACTTTTTCACCTTTATGGCTCAAACTAGATCCCATAAACAAATAGAGAAGGAACCACAAGTCAACATAGAAGGGTATAGTGATAATGAAAATCCTTGGTCAAAATTTCCAAAGTGAGCCTCATGTTTTACTATTGAGCATGAACCAAGAGATGATGAACTTAAAGAGTCAATGCAAGACCCTAGATTCCACAAAACATTAGAAAGGGTCTTAAATATGGACAAGGAAATGAATTTCTTAATGCTTTCTCACCAAGGTGATAGGCTACCATCAGGTTTTGATGTATCTAAACTTAAGGAAACATCCAAGGTAGTTGATCAAGAAAAACCTAGTGGTTCACAAAACACTCATGGGGCAAGTACACCCTTGGAACCCTTTACACAACACACCTTGTTCCTACAAAAATAGATTTCTAACATTCAAACTGGATCAAAAACCAAAATGTATTCCTTGGATGATATATGTCCATATCCGTTTAACAAGAATATGCCAATGATCCCATTTCCCCCTTATTTTGAAGTACCAAAATTTGACAAATGCAAGGGGAACACAGATCCAAAAGACCATGTGAGAATTTTGTGCTGCATGTATTGAAATAGATCATAATAAAACATATCTCATGAGGCTATTCCAAACAAGCTTAGGAGGTCAAGCAATGGAATGGATCTCTAAACTACCTCATGGAATCAAATGCTTCAATGAGCTAGTAGATAAATTTATAACACAATAATATTACAATATTAGATATGAGCTTTCAATGCTTGATCTTTGCAACACATGTCAAAATAATGGACACACATTTCTCACTTTTTTGCAAAGATGGAGGCAACATTTTTCCAAATATCGAAGAACTATACCTGAACAAGAGAAATTGGATATATTTGTGCATAAAATCACTCCATAAATGAACTACCATTTACAACTCCAATGTCCACCAAAATTCAACAAATTGATTGCCATGGTTTGAAAAGGAGAAACAAAAATTTATACCAAAGATAGTGCTAGTTCCTCTAGTTCCAATAACAACAAAAACAAAAACTGATAAACTACAACTGATTGAATATCTTGAAGGAAAGTTTAACAATGGAATGGATAATTGAAAGACAATGATTGATGATCACCGAGCTACTAAAGTGTATGTAAGACATTAAATCAGTTAATGTATTGTCATTGATGTCAACTAGTTTTGACTATACTTATCATGATGGTTACCAACATCTTAAGAAGGAAAATGGTAAAGGAAAGAGATATCTACATGAAGATGAGATGGATAATAAAGATATGGATATGGTATACATTGGGTAACTTATTGATGAGTTTATGACATTATGTTAATGACCTAATTGTATTACATGATTCTATTATGTATTGAAGATCAAGATTGAACAAGTTTATGTGGTCAGTAAATGAACAATTCAATATACACCGAGCAAGTGTAGTGTATACCAAGTATAGTATTAATCGAGCTAGTTATCACCGACGCATTATGGTATGACCAAGTGAAAGAAATAAATGGAGTTTTGTGACAACCAACTAAAGATGATGAGATAAACAATTGTTTATGATTCCGAGGTAAATGATAATATTTGTTATGATGATCAAATGACTGGCAAAATTCAAGGATGATCAAATGAAGGAGAATGAAATGTGTTATTACCACAACTGTCGAGGAAGGTTAAAGTGACAAAATCTATGGATGGAAATAAAATGGTCTATGATGTCTATTTAAGGAGATGCATGATTCATTATTGAGTCTAGATGTTGTAGGAGAATTCATGTGAAAATATTGATGTCATGCAACACTGATCAAAATGGTTGAAGATAGAACTGAGAAAAATTGTAGACAACACCAAGTGTCAGAGAAAGCAATTACCGAGAAAAATAGAGTTGGAGGAAACAAAGATGTTGAATTGATTATTAATCAGAGGTATTTTTGAGCTTAGCATAGATCTAAAAATCTGCAAATCAAGTTGTATTTGAATCAGATCATTACTATAATTGTTTAACCATTGCTACAGATAAATATCTTAACCGAGTGGGACTTAACAGTCTTTAAATTTCAATATGACATTCAATAAATGTTGATTATTTTCTTGTTGACCCCATAGTGAATGATTGATCAAGGGAGAATTGTTAGTGATAAATCGTCTAACTAGGTCACACCTCACAGTGTGTTTTGTAACCTTTAACAGGGTTGGATCTTAACCGAGCTCACTTCAGAAGAATGAATTATTTTGGGTTACTGGTCCCAGGTGTTTTTTCCCCTAACAAGGTTTCCACGTTAAAAATATATGCATTATATGTGTATGGATGTGTTGAATTGTTATTTTACTTTACACCTTTCTATAGCTAGATAGATTGGTAAAACACATTACTTAATTTACTAGCAATCAATAAGTGAAGAGAAAGACACAGTTGATATTTTACCAAGTTGATTAATTGATTTGAAAGTTTTGATATATACATCTGGTCTAGTATTTGGGACTGTAGGATAACTGGATTTAATTGACCCCCCCCTCAGTTATCTAACAATTGGTATCAAAGTATAGAGTGCTTGGAAGGAAAGTTTGAAGGATTTAAACTAAAGATCACAAGATGTATAAGAGAGGTGCCAAAGCTGAACAAAGACAAATTATCAATATGGAAAAGCATAATGAGATTGTATCTATTAGGGATTGGAGAGTCAACAACATACTACTTGGATAATGAATTCATCTTACCTATAGGATCTTTGACTATTGATTAGATGAGAGAAAAACATGAACACAATACTTCAATGATAGAGCTTACAACTTCCTTATCAGATGTCAAATTTGAAGGTGTTAAGACATGTACTTCTGCTAAATAGATGTGGGACAAGCTTACACTAGTTCACAGAGGAGATGTGAATGTGCTAAGGGCTAAAGCTGAAAGTCTTAGAGGAAAGTTTGATGACATGAAAATGAAAGAAGGAGAGAACATATCACAGTACAACATCCAAGTCAAGGAGATTGTGAATGCCATCTGAGGAGCATGAGGTATTATTGAAGAAGACACTATTGTAAGTAAAATTCTTAGAACCTTGTTGCCTACTTATGCTATTAGAGTCTGCAATTTATGAGATGAGATCAACTCCTGGTAATCATATTACACTTGATAGTCTATTTGATAGATTGACTGCTTTTGAGTTGAATAAATTTGATAATAGTGTTGTTCCCACCTTTGAATCTACATTTATGTCATCTCTAAAAATTGGAAAATCAAGAAGTAAACACATGATAAGAAATGAGAGTGATAGTGAAAGTGATGAAGATGAACTTGATGAGCTTAAAGCATTAATGGCTAGAAGACTGCAGAAAGGTAAAGGAAGATATAGAGGAAAACTACCTTTGGTATGCTTAACTGTAAAGAGATTGGCCATATTGCAGCTAGATGTCCTAACATGAAAGGAGATGAGAAAGGCAATGAAACATCTAGTGAAAGGAAGTCTGACAGAAGAGACAACCGAGAACATAGAGGCAACTGATAGTATGACATAAGAAGTAATTGAGATTACAAAGACAAAGGCAAGAAGACATGTTACCTTGTTGAAGATGATGATGACACTGATACTAACACTGATGAAGACATTGTGGTGGTATTCATAGCTTTGAAAGAAGATTAAGAAGAAGAAATGTATGTTGAAAAAAAACTTATTTCTAAAGTTGGCAAGAATGATACTTGGATCATTGATAGTAGATGTACACATCATATGATTGGTGATGAAGACAAATTTGAATACCTTAAACATTATAATGGTGGATTTGTTAAAATGGGAAATGATACACCTTGTCTAGTAAAGGGAAAAGGGTAAATATTGTTGAAAAATAAGATCAGATGTGAGAATGCATATTGGGTGAAGGGACTTAATTATAATCTGTTGAGTATAGCACAACTAAATAACATAGGTCACCGAGTTTAATTTGAGAATAGAAAGGTGAAAATATAGGATGAGACTAGAAAATTGGTCAGTACTGGTGAATAATCTAAAGGTAATATATTTTATCTTGATAATGCTGAAACTTCTTGTTTAATGGCTAGAACCGAAGATGTGTGGTTATGGAACAAAAGGTTATGTCATGTGAATTTTGATAACATGGTTAAGATTAGTAAGAAAAAGAGAGTTAGAGGTTTACTGAGCTTATCTAAACCTAACCATGTCATGTGCAAACAATGTCAAATGGGAAAAATGTCAAAATCTAGTTTTAAGAGCAAAAAATATTCATCTAATGCTATTTTGGAGTCAGTTCATACCAACTTGTGTGGTCCTATGAGAAATCAGAGTTATCATGGAGACATATATTTTATCTTATTTATTGATCACTACTCTAGAATGATGACTGCCATGTTCATGAAAGAAAAATCTGAAGCTTTTAAGATGTTTAAATGGTTTAAAGATAAAGTGGAAAAAAAAAGTGGTAAAGAAATGAAATGCTTGAGATCAAATAGAGGCGGTGGGTTTATTTATGATGAGTTCACTAACTTTTGTAATGGGCATGAAATAAGAGACATGTTTCTGCACTGAGAATACCCCAATAGAATGAGATTGCAGAAATGAGGAATAAATCTATTGTTGATTGTGCTAGAACACTAATGATTGAAAAGGATGTTGCACAGATATACTAAAGAGAAGTTGTTAGTACTTCTGTATACACATTGAACCAAGTTCAACTGAAGAAATATTCAAACAAGGCACCTTATGACTTATGGTATGGTTACACACCGAATGTAAGTTATTTCAAAGTATTTGGAAGTAGATGTTGCATTCTGAAAGATGATAGAAATGAGAAATTTGATTCAAAATGTGATGAAAGAATATTCTTAGGATATTCTACTAAGAGAAAAGATTACAAATGTTTGAATAAGGCTACTAACAAGATGATTGAAAGTAAAAATGTGAGAGTTGATGAATTTGCTGAGAAAAATGATGAAGAAAGAAAAAAGGAACTGAAAGATTATGGTAGATTTACTTACATGGAGCAACCTAACACTCTACCTGAGAATTTGGCTGGCCTAATTGAGCATCAGGGTAATACTACCAAACATCAGCCTATATAGACTGAAATTCAACAAATAGTTAACGATGAAGATCATGATCCTACACCGAGTGGAGAACACAATGAAGAACAAAGAACTGAACCTATAATTGCAAAATATGTGAGGAGACATCATCCACATAATCAAATTATTGGAGACAAGATAGCTAGCATGATGACAAGAAGTAAGTTAAGAAACAACACATGCTTAGTTTATAAATTTGAATCTAAAACTGTTAGAGATGCACTTGAAAATGATGAATGAATTAAGGCCACAAATGAAGAAATTGAGCAGATACTGAAAAACAAAATATGAACATTGGTACCGAGACCGAATGATACAAATGTAATTGGAACCAAATGAATATTCAAAAATAAGTTGAATGAAAATGTAGATGTCACTAGGAATAAGGCAAGATTTGTATGCAAAGGGTATGCACATGAAGAAGGTATTGAATATGGTGAGACTTTTGCACCAATTGCTAGACTTGGAGTTAGAATATTGCTTTCTTATGCTGCTTATAAAGGATTTAAAGTTTATCAGATGTATGCCAAATTTGCATTTCTGAATGGAATACTTGAAGAAGAGGTGTACATTGAACAACCTGGAGGTTTTGTAGATCCAAATCAGAGAAACATGGTATGTAAGTTGCACATGTAAAACCCCAAAAATGGGCTATACGTTCATTAACCTCCCACATCTTCAATTTGAACGAAATCAATGTCAAAATCCTAACCTAAGACAGATCTGCACATTATTTAATCCTAATTGATTATCCTAAATTTGACATCGGGGAATATTCCTATTTATCCTAATTATCTTTAATTTAATTATTATTTGGCGATAAATCCTATTTATCCTAAAATTTGATTAATTGAATATTCTGAATATTCAATTAATTAGATTTAATACCGCCACTTAATTATTTAATTGAATTTAATTAAATTATTCCTAAATTGTATTATTTTATTTTGACAATAAATCTAAAATCTCATGACTAATTGATTAAATTCTTATTTAATTAATTCATGTCAGTTGTCAATATTTAATAATATAGTTTTAGAATAAAGTTTGATTTAATAATTGATTAACCCATAAATCAATTGTTTTAATTTAAAAAAAATTAGTTAAGTGGAAAATAAATCACTTTATTTATTAAATTAATTCATATTAAATCATGCACAATCACAAAAGCAGTCAACTTTAAAATAATTGCTAATTTCAATTTGTAAACTTTCTAAAACTTAACATCTAATGATGAGTTGAAAAAGAGAATTAAAGCTCTATTTTGAGATAAAAATTACTTTTGCATGATTTTATGAATTAAATATTCTTAATTTCTTGTTAACTCAAAAATCAACCTGAGTTTATCAAGAGTGATTTATGGCTTTTCTCTTGCATCCTCAAAGCCTTGGATTTCTATAAAAACAAGGCTCAGCTCTTCACAAAGGTCTGCACAATTTTTATCTGGCTGGCAATCAAGACCTCAAAATTGTATCCTCACTCTGGCGAATTCGTGACTGAAGAATCAATCTTTTGCAAATCAAGGCTATTGTGAGATTTTCATTTATTGTTTTGAGCATTCATAGTTTCATATCATAGATTTTTATATGCATTCATAGCATTTCTTAGATTAAATCTGTATTCAAACTCAATTTCATACATTATAGCCTAGATTCATACAGTTTCTCATTCTTATTACATAGAAAATACAAAAATATAGATTAATTTGCATTCACATTTCATTTCTTTCATCATTTTAAATCCTTTGTTTAGGTGTTGCATTGTCACTGATCTCGATTTCAATATGAGAACATCACACTTGCATCTACTAGAAAGCAGTAAATCCCTTGGTTAACATAGTTTCAATTACTTGTAGATTTCAATTTTTGCTAACCTCTAATATTTTACTGAAGTGTTGTGTCTACAGCTAGGTACAAAATTCGCACACACAACAGAAAACATTATATGGATTAAAACAAGCACTAAGAGCATGGTATGAAAGACTGAATTCCTATCTTATTAGTATTGGATTTGTTAGAACAAGTGACAACAAAAATTTATACTTGAAAGGTGAAACTGATGACAAAATTTTTATTGCTAAAATTTTTGTTGATGATATCATATTTGGAGGACATGATAATCTATGAAAATCATTAGTTGATGCAATGAGAAAAGAATTTGAAATGTCAATGTTTGGAGAGATTAAATTCTTTCTCGGCTTGTAAATTTTACAACAAGATGAAGGCATATACATTACTCAATCAAAGTACATAAAATAAGTATTAAAGACCTTCAGTATGGAGGATTCAAAACTAGTTGGTACACCTATGGTCACCAGATGCAAATTGACAAAGGAGGATTAGTTAATCGAGGCAAATTAGACATTATACAAATCAATGATTGGTAAGTTGATGTATGTTGTACATAGTAGACCAGATATTGCACATGCAATTGGAATTGTAGAAAGATTTTCTGCTAATCCTAAAGAATAACATATGACTGCTGTAAAAAGAATTTTGAGATACTTGAAGAACACTAAAAACTATAGTTTGTGGTACAAGAAAGATGACAATTTCAAACTGAAAGTTTACACAGATGCGGACTGGGTTGGAAACATTGATGATAGAAAGAGCACTATTGGTGGAGCATTATTTTTGGGAGAAAGACTAGTTACTAGGATAAGTAAGAAAGAAGGATGCATTTCTTAGTCCACAATAGAACTAGAATATGTTGTTGTTGCTGCTAATTGTTCAAACATTGTATGGATAAAACAACTTTTGGCAAGTATGAATGAAGAGATCATTAACCCAGTGATAATATATTGTGATACCACTAGAGCTATAAATATTTCTAAGAATCCGGTGATACATGCAAATACAAAGCATATATCTATAAAGTATCACTACTTGAGGGAACAAGTACAAGAAAAATAATTGAAACTGGAGTATGTGAAATCAAAAGAGCAACTTGTAGTTATATTTACTAAATCCTTACCTAAAGATACATTTGAATACTTGAAGACTAGACTAGGGGTCCATCCCCTATCTATCGGTCACTAAGGTGATCAGGAGGTTGCATCAACCTATACTTTATTAGAATATCAAATGATGTTGATGCATAATTCTCACACTTTAGGTTTTCTAAAGTTGTGAAAGATGGAGGATGAAAGACAAACTAACACTGCTTATCGGTACATGCAAGGTTCTTGATCTAAACAAAACACCAAAGATAATTTTTGGCTACTGAAAAGCTATTTATTTTCTTTTGGCATTGCTGCCAAAGAGAGAAGAATCAATGAAATATTTATCTAAAGGGAAAGAAGAAAACATACACAGGGAGAAAAGATCAAATTTGCAAGGAGAGATTACATGTAGAGCATTAATACTGTGTAGTGATTAAACATATTAAATGAACAAGATAGGGAGAGCTTACCGAGTTACAACATTTGCTTACAAAGTTGTAGAATAGATGTTTGGTATTCTATGACATATTTCATATTGTGTTTCCATCAATGCTAAAGGGAGAGATTGATAAACTACAACTAATTGAATATCTTGAAGAAAATTTTGACAATGGAATGGATAATTGAAAGATAGTGATTGATGATCACCAAGCTACTAAAGTGTATGCAAGACATTAAATTAGTTAATGTATTGTCATTGATGTTAACTAGTTTTGACTATACTTATCATGATGGTTACAAACATCTTAAGAAGGAAAATGGTAAAAGAAAGAGATATCTACATGAAGATGAGATGGATAAGAAAGATATGGATATGGTATACATTGGGTAACTTATTGATAAGTCTATGACATTATATTAATGACTTGATTGTATTACATGATTCTATTATGTATTGAAGATCAGGATTGAACAAGTTCATGTGGTCGGTAAATGAAGAGTTCAGTATACACCAAGAAAGTGTAGTGTATATCGAGTATAGTATTAATCAAGCTAGTTTCAACCAACGCATTACTGTATTGACCAATGAAAGAAATAAATAGAATTTGTGACAATCGACTAAATATGATGAGCTGGACAATTGTTTATGATTCAGAGGTAAATGATAATGTTTTTTATGATGATCAAATGACTAACAAAATTCAAGGATGATCTGATGAAGGCAAATGAAACGTGTTATTAACAAACTACTGAGGAAGGTTAAAGTGACAAAATCTACAGTGAAGATTAATAGGAAAAATATATGGATGGAAATAAAATGGTCTATGATGTATATTTAAGGAGACATGAGATTCATTATTGAGTCTGGATGCTATAGGAGAATTCATGTGAAAAGATTGATTTCATGTAACACTGATCAAACTGGTTGAAGAAAGAACCAAGAAAAACTACAGACAACACCGAGTGTTAGAGAAAGCAATTACCAAGAAAAATAGAGTTGGAGGAAACACAAATGTTGAATTAATTATTGATTAGAGGTATTTTTGAGCTTAGCATAGATCTGAAAATTTGCAAATCAAGTTGTATTTGAATCAGATCATTACTGTGACAGTTTAACCATTGTTACAGATAAATCTCTTAAATGAGTGGGACTTAATAGTGTTTATATTTCAATATGACATTCAATGAATGTTGATTATTTTCTTTTTGACCTCATAGTGAATGATTGGTCAAGGGAGAACTATTAGTGATAAATCCTCTAACCAGGTCACACCTCACAATGTGTTTTGTAACCTTTAACAAGGTTGGCTCTTAATCGAACTCACTTCAGAAGAGTGAATTATTTTGGGTTACCGATTCCAGGTGGTTTTTCCCCTAATAAGGTTTTCATGTTAAAAATCTATGTTTTATATGTGTATGGATGTGTTGAATTGTTATTTTACTTTACATATTTCTATAACTGGATAGATCGGTAAACATAATACTTAATTTACTGACAATTGGTATATGAAGAGAAAGGCACAGTTGATATTTTAATGAGTTGATTAATTGATTTAAAAGTTTTGATATATATATATATATATATATATATATATATATATATATATAAGTATTTGGGATTGTAGGATAACTAGACTTAACTAATTTCCCCCCTTTTAGTTATTTAACAAAAACAACAATGGTAATACCAATAAAAAGTCTAAGTTTTGGAACAAAAACAAAAATGTTGTCAATGACGGGAGTGCCGACAATAAATATGTTAGGCTAGTACAACCTATCTTGAACTTGGCAAGCAAGAGCAATGCTCCATAATCCAACAATCAAACCAACCAAAATAATAATCAATCAACATCAAAACAACATTTTTTGCCAAGAAGAAAACTCACCCCTTTGTGAGAGTCACTTGAATCTCCTTTGAGGAAGTTGATCACAAAGAAACTCATTGTACTTCTTGAAGTAAAAGATCATGAACCAAGGGTGAAACCATCTTGGAATAAATATTCTAATTTGATGTAGGAGCATCCTGGCTGTAAGAGCAATCTTGCATCACCCAAAAATATTTCTGGTTTTATTTTCAATAAGGGCTATCTTGTGCAGAACTGCTATTTATGGAAACTTGCTATTTTTAGTAAGTTGGTCATATGATCTCGGAATGTTCCAATTTCATAGGTGGAGGTTAATTTTGGTCGTATCAGCCCGCCAATAAAGTTTCATTGCTGGATCAAGTATAGTTTTGAAGATATTAAAAATTTTTGGTTTTGGAAATAGCGTACAAAAACTTTGAACTCAGTTTTGAAGGCTTTAGAGGCCCCGGATGAAGTCAAAACTTTAGGTGAATGAAGGTTGCTTAATTCAAACATTGTAGAGCTCCTCACGCCCATTCTGAATTGAGGTTATAATAGTCAATCGAGTCAATGGGTGATGACTTATGGTCTTTGGAAGTTGGGTCACCTGAAATGGTAGAAAATAATTTTTCTTCAAAATTTCTATTTGGGTTTCAAAAGTTATTTTGAGCCGACTATGATGTAATAAAATGAAAAATAAAATAATTCTAAGATTGGTTGGCCTTATTGGCTAAAATTTTGAAACCTTCTCGGGCAGTGGAAATTGCCTATATAAGGAAGGCTATAGTGTTGTCTTAGGCAGTTTGAGATAGTTTTGGGTAGTAGATATGGGTATTGATTCAAGGCTTTGTCCTACAAAATATTGTAAGGGAATGCCCATGTGGCTTTTTATATTATAATTCTGAAAGTTTGTAATTCCACATTTGTGGAGATAATAAGAAGCCAATTTTCTGTTCTTGCATATAGTTGTTATTTCTCTGTTTCTGTTATGTGTTTGTGGTATTAAGGGGAGCACCCTTCATCAAGTAGTATCAGAGTAGGAGTTCCTGAGTGTGTAAATAGATCGTTGACTGTGAGGTAGTTTGCACCAGGACCATAGTTAGGGTTTCAGTGCGCATCATGAAAATGCCTCCATGAAGGGAATGTGGCAGAAGAGCTGGTGTTGTAACACCTGAGGTTAGAGTGCTCCATAGACAAGTACGAGCATTGCAAGAAGAGATTCACAGAGAAATAAATCTTAATGTTAGAGACGAAAGCGAGGATGAAGTCGAAGAAGAAGATCAAAAAGGAGAAGTCAAAGTTGTGAACTAAGAGGAAGAAATTTTTTTTGGGTAATTTTCAAGATCGAAAAAAGACCTAAGATTGAGGTTCCTGCATTTTCAAGGAATCTTAACCTAGAGAAATTGATCAACTGGATCAATGAATGTGAAGAATATTTTGAGTATGAAGATATTGAGGATCCTGATAGGGTCAAATTCGTGAAGGCCAGACTGAAAGGTCAGGCGAAGATCTGGTGGCAAGAGATTCAATTGGAGTGAAATAGAAGAGGGAAAGATAAAATCACAAGATGGGATCAGATGGTGGATAAATTGAAGCGACAGTTCATCCTCGTTGATTATGAGCTTGACCTACTGAAGAAAATACAAAATTTGAAGCAAGCGGGATGATCTATTCAGGAGTATATAGAGGAGTTCTATCGAATCCTCATCAGAACAGGCCATGCAGAAGCTGATAAAAAGAAAGTTGCCCGTTACCTTAATGGGTTGAGACCAAACATTCAAGAAGAGCTGAATCTGGTTCGAATGAACAGTATTGAAGAGGCATACCAGTTTGCCTTAAAAGTAGAGGAAAAGCTGAACAAGAAGTTCAAGAGAAGACAAAATGGAAGAGGTTGCGGTGGATGATCTGGTGGACGGTCATATGGAGGCCGAAATGAAGATTTGAAAAAGAAGGATGAGACCAGTAGCAGTCAAAATCAAAGAGGAAACAACTCCAATCATTTCCAAGATTAGAACAATAAAGATTAGAGAGGAAAAGGGAGAGGACAAGTTTCAAGAAGAGGAGGCTTCCGTGGAACATGTTTTCACTATGGAGAAGAAGGTCATAGGGCATTTGAATGTCCTCAACACCAAGGAAGGATGGATAGGAGGAATGAAGGCCAGGCCAGAGTGGCACATGTAGATGAAGATGCTAGATCCTCAAATTTTGAAGATGCTGAAAGAGGAGAAATATTGATTAACAAAAGAGTCCTGCTGAGTGGTGAGAATGAACCTAAGCAAAGGAGGAGCCTGTTTCGCACTAGATGCAAGTGTGAGGGTAAATGCTATGATGTGATTATTGATAATGGAAGCACTAACAATTTGGTGTCAGAAGAGATGGTGACAAAGTTGAAGCTTAAGAGATAGAAACACCCACATCCATATCAGATTGCCTAGGTGCAGGATGACCACAAGGTCATGGTCAGTGAACAGTGCCTAGTAAAGTTCAAGATTGGTAGGTACAATGATGAGGTACTATGTGATATCATACCTATGGATGCATGTCACATGTTGTTGGGTAGACTGTGGTAGTTTGACAGATGTGTTGTATACAATGGGCATGCGAATACCTATTCCTTGACAAAGGATGGAGTATGACATAAGCTAAAGCCATTGAAGGAGACCGAAGAAAAGATATGTGGTAATGCAAGAATAATATTTGTTGATGAAAGAAAATTTCTAGATGGTATGAGGCATGAGCATGTGTGTTTTGCTTTAATTCTAAAAGATGGTAAAGAGGAAATAGAGGATGTACCTGTAGAGGTTGCAAATTTGTTGAATGAGTTTTAGGATATTAATGCAGGAGCATCCTAGGTGTAAGAGCAATCTTGTATCACCCAAAAAATTTATATTTTTGTATTCAATAAGGGCTATCTTGTGCAGAGCTGCTATTTATAGAAATTTGCTATTTTTAGTAAGTTGGTCTTACGATCTCAGAATGTTCTAATTTTACATGTGGAGGTTCATCTCAGTCATATCAGCCTTCCAGCAAAGTTTCATGGTTAGATTAAGTCTAGTTTTGAAGATATTGAAGATTTTTGGTATTGGCAGTAGGGTACAGAAACTTTGAACTCAGTTTTGAAGGCTTTAGAGGCCATGGATGAGGTTGAAAATTTGAGTGACGAGTGCTTGCGTGGGTCAAGCCTATAGAGTACTTCATGAAATTTCTGAAAAGGGGTTATAATAGTCAATCGGGTCAACTAGTGATGACTTATGGTCTTCGAAAGTCGGGCCACCTGAAATGACAGAAAATAATTTTCTTAAAAATTTTTTGTTCGGGTTTCAAAAGTTATTTTAAGCTGAATTTGATGTAATAAATTGAAAAATAAAATAATTCTAAGTTTGGTTGGCCCTTAGGGCTAAATTTTTGGAACCTTCTCGGGCGGTGAAAAATGCCTATATAAAGAAGGCCCGTAGTGTCATCTAGGGCAGTTCTGGGTATTGATTCGAGGCTTTGTCCTACAAAATATTGTAAGGGAATGCCCATGTGGCTTTGCATATTGTAATTCTGAAATTTTGTAATTCCACATTTGTGGAGATAATAAGAAGCCAATTTTATGTTCTTGCATATTGTTGTTGTTGTTTCTCTATTTTTGTTATGTGTTTGTGTTATTAAGGGGAGCACCCTTCATCAAGTGGTATCAGAGCAGGAGTTCTTTAGTGTATAAATAGATCGCTGACTGTGAGGTAGTTTGCACAAGACCGTGGTTAGGGTTTCAGCGTGCATCGCAAAAATACCTGCACGAAGGGAACATGGTGGGAGAGCTGGTGTTGTAACACCTGAGGTTAGAGCACTCCAGACACAAGTGCGAGCACTGCAAGAGGAGATTCACAGAGGAATGAATCTTAATGTCATGGACAAAAGCGAGGATAAAGCTGAAGAAGAAGATCAAGAAGGAGAAGTCAAAGTTGTGAACCGAGAGGAAGAAAGACTTTTTCAAGCCATTTTCAAGATAAAAAAAAGACCTAAGATTGAGGTTTCTGCATTTTTAAGAAATCTTAACCTAGAAGAGTTGATCGGCTGGATCAATGAATGTGAAGAATATTTTGAGTATGAAGATATTGAGGATCCTGATAGGGTCAAATTCGCGAAGGCCAGACTGAAAGGTCATGCAAAGATCTGGTGGCAAGCGATTCAATTGGAGTGAAATAGAAGAGGGAAAGATAAAATCACAAGATGGGATCAGATGGTGGTTAAATTGAAGCAACAGTTCATCCTTGTTGATTATGAGCTTGACCTACTAAAGAAAATGCAAAGTTTGAAGCAAGCAGGATGATCTGTTCAGGAGTATACAGAGGAGTTCTATTGAATCCTCATCAGAACAAGCCATGCGGAAGCTGATAAGGAGAAAGTTTCTCATTACCCTAATGGGTTGAGGCCCAGCATTTAGGAAGAGCTAAATCTGGTTTGAATGAATAGTATTGAAGAGGCATACCAGTTTGCCCTAAAAGTAGAGGAAAAACTAAACAAGAAATTTGAGAGTAGATAAAATGGAAGAGGTCACGGTGGACGATCTGGTGGATGGTCATATGGAGGCTGAAATGAAGATCTGAAAAATAAGGATGATGCCAGTAGCAGTCAAAATCAAAGAGAAAATAATTCCAATCGTTTCCAAGATCAGAACAATAGAGATCAGAGAGGAAGAGGAAGAGGACAAGGTTCAGGAAGAGGAGGCTTCCATGGAACATGTTTTCACTATGGAGAAGAAGGTCATAGGGCATTTGAATGTCCTCAATGCCAAGGAAGGACAAATAGGAGGAATGAAAGCCAGGCCAAAGTTGCACATGTAGATGAAGATGTCAGATCATCAAATTTAGAAGATGCTGAAAAAAGAGAAACGATGATTAACAGAAAAGTCCTGCTGAGTGGTGAGAATGAACCTGAACAAAGGAGGAGCCTATTTCACACTAGGTGCAAGTGTGAGGGAAAATGCTATGATGTGATTATTGATAGTGGAAGCACTGACAATTTGGTGTTAGAAGAGATGGTGACAAAGTTGAATCTCAAGAGACATAAACACTCACATCCATATCGGATTGCCTGGGTGCAGGATGTTCACAAGGTCATGGTCAATGAATAGTGCCTAGTAAAGTTCAAGATTGGCGGGTACCAAGATGAAGTACTATGTGATATCATATCTATGGATGCATGTCATATGTTGTTGGGTAGATCATGGCAGGTTGATAGATGTGCTGTACATGATGGTCATGCGAATAACTATTCCTTGACAAAGGATGGAGTATGACATAAGCTAAAGCCATTGAAAGAGACCGAAGAAAAGGTATGTGGTAATGCAAGAATAACATTTGTTGATGGAAAAAAATTTCTAGATGGTATGAGGCATGAGCATGTGTGTTTTGCTTTAATTCCAAAAGCTGGTAAAGAAGTAGAGGATGTACTTGTAGAGGTTGCAGATTTGTTGAATGAGTTTCAGGATATTGTATCTGATAATGTACCTGATGGATTACCACCGGTAAGGAAGATCAATCATCAGATGGATTTGATTCCAGGAGTGAGTTGTCCAAACAAGGCAGCACACAGAATGACACCAACAGAAAGTGAAGAGTTGAACAGACAAGTACATGAGTTATTGCAGAAGGGGTTGATTCGAGAGAGTTTGAGTCCCTGTGCTGTACTAGCGGTATTAGCACCAAAGAAGAATGGAGAATGAAGGATGTGTACCAATTCTAGAGAAATAAAAAAGATCACAATCAAGTATAAATTTTCATTGCCACGAATGGATGATATTATGGATTGTTTGAGTGGAGCTGTGTATTTCTCAAAGATAGATCTGAAGAGTGGATATGACCAGATTCAGATCAGAGAAGGAGATGAATGCAAGACTACCTTCAGGACAAAAGGACTATATAAGTGGTTAGTCATACCTTTTGGGCTAACCAATGCACCAAGCACTTTCATGTATCTCATGAATGAGGTTCTAAAAGAATTTCTGGGTAAGTTTGTCATTGTGTACCTAGATGATATTTTGATCTTTAGTAAGACATTGGAAGAGCATATGATGCATATTTGTATGGTGTTTGAGAAGCTGAGAGATGAGAAATTATTGATTAATTTGAAGAAGTGTAGTTTTGTGAAGAAAGAGTTAGTGTATTTGAGATTTGTAGTTTCAACAGAAGGTCTAAAAATAGACCCAGAGAAGGTATAGGCTATCCTTGAATGACCTACTCCAAGGAGTGCTATCGAGGTAAGATCTTTTCATGGTCTAGCTAGTTTTTACGGAAAGTTTATCAAAATTTTAACAGTATTTGTGGTTCCTTGATTGAAACAATGAGAGGGGATAGAAAAGAGTTTAAGTGAACTAATGGGGCAAAAAAGAGTTTTTAATTATTGAAACAAAAAATTATAGAATAGCCTATTTTAGCACTTCCAGATTTTAATAAGGTGTTTTAAGTAGACTGTGATGCTAGCGGTACTGCAATAGGAGCTGTTATGAGCCAAGAAGGCAAATCTGTTGCTTATTTCAGTGAGAAGTTAAATGATGTCAAGAGAAAATATTCTGTTTATGATCAGAAATTTTATGCTATAGTTTAGGCATTGAAGAAGTGGAGACACTATTTTCTTCCTAAGGAGTTTGTTTTGTATACTGATCATCAAGCTTTGCAATATTTGAATAGTCAAGGAAAGTTGAATCAAAGACTGATGCAGGAGCATCTTGGGTGTAAGAGCAATCTTGCATCACCCAAAAATATTTCTATTTTTATATTCAATAAGGGCTATTTTGTGCAGAGCTGCTATTTATGGAAAGTTACTATTTTTGGTAATTTTCGTATGTGCTCAGAATGATCTGATTTCTTTCTTGGAGGTTCATTTTGGTCATATAAGTCTGCCAGTAAAGTTTCATTGCCAGATCAAGTGTATATTGGAAGATATTGAAGATTTTCAGTATTGGCAGCAGGGTACAGAAACTTTGAACTCAGTTTTGAAGGCTTTAGAGGCCTCGGATGAGGTTGATAATTTGGGTGACGAGTATTTGCGTTGGTCAAGCCTGTAGAGCACTTCGTGGCATTTCTGAAATGGGGTTATAATAGCCGATCGGGTCAACTGGTGATGACTTATGGTCTTCGGAAGTTGGGCCACCTGAAATGGCGAAAAATAATTTTCTTCAAAATTTCTGTTCGAGTTTCAAAGGTTATCTTGAGCCGACTATGATGTAATAAAATGTAAAATAAAATAATTCTAAGTTTGGTCGGCCTTATTGGCTAAAATTCTGGAACCTTCCCAGGCGGTGGAAATTGCGTATATAAGGAAGGCTGTATTATTGTCTTAGGTAGTTCAGAATAGTTCTGGGGTAGTAGATCTGGGTAATAGTTCGAGGCTTTGTCCTACAGAATATTGTAAGGGAATGCCCATGTGGCTTTGCATATTGTAATTCTGAAAGTTTGTAATTTCACATTTGTGGAGATAATAAGAAGCTAATTTTCTGTTCTTGCAGATTGTTGTTGTTTCTCTATTTCTGTTATGTGTTTGTGGTATTAAGGGGAGCACCCTTCATCAGGTGGTATCAGAGCAGGATTTCTTGAGTGTGTAAATAGATCGCCGACTATGAGGCAGTTTGCACCAGGACCGTGGCTAGGGTTTTAGCGCGCATCGCGAAAATGCCTCCACGAAGGGAACGCGACAGAAGAGCTGGTGTTGTAACACCTGAGGTTAGAGAGTTGCAGAGACAAGTGCGAGCATTGCAAGAAGAGATTGGCAGAGGAATGAATCTTAATGTCAGAGATGAAAGCGAGGATAAAGCTGAAGAAGAATATCAAGAAGGAGAAGCTGAAATTGTGAACCAGGAGGAAGAAAGACTTTTTCGGGCGATTTTCAAGATTGGGAAAAGACCTAAGATTGGGGTTCTTACATTTTCTAGAAATCTTAACCCAGAGGAATTGATCGACTGGATCAATGAATGTGAGGAATATTTTGAGTATGAAGATGTTGAGGATCCTGATAGGGTCAAATTTGCGAAGGCCAGACTGAAAGGTCATGCGAAGATCTGGTGGCAAGAAATTCAATTGGAGCGAAATAGAAGAGGGAAAGATAAAATCACAAGATGGGATCGGATGGTGGAAAAATTGAAGGGACAATTCATTCCTGTTGATTATGAGCTTGACCTACTAAAGAAAATGCAAAGTTTGAAGCAAGCAGGAAAATCTGTTCAGGAGTATACAGAGGAGTTCTATCGACTTCTCATCAGAACAGGCCATGCAGAAACTGATAAGGAGAAAGTTGCCCGATACCTTAATGGGTTAAGGCCAAGCATCCAAGAGGAGCTGAATCTGGTTCGAATGAATAGTATTGAAGAGGCATACCAGTTTGCCCTAAAAGTAGAGGAAAAGTTGAACAAGAAGTTTGAGAGCAGACAAAACGGAAGAGGTCGCGGTGGACGATCTGGTGGATGATCATATGGTGGCCGAAATGAAGATCCAAAAAAGAAGGATGAGGCTAGTAGCAGTCAGAATCAGTGAGAAAATAATTCCAATCGCTTCCAGAATTAGAATAATAGAGATCAGAGAGGAAGAGGAAGAGGACAAGGATCTGGAAGAGGTGGCTTCTGTGGAACATGTTTTCACTGTGGAGAAGAAGGTCATAAGGGCATTTGAATGTCTTCAGCGTCAAGGAAGAACAGACAAGAGAAATGAAGGCCAGGCCAGAGTTGCACATGTAGATGAAGATGCCAGATCATCAAATTCTGAAGATGCTGAAAGAGGAGAAACGTTGATTAACAGAAGAGTCCTGTTGAGTGGTGAGAATGAACCTGAGCAAAGAAGGAGCCTATTTCGCACCAGGTGCAAGTGCGAAGGTAAATGTTGTGATGTGATTATTGATAGTGGAAGCACTGACAATTTGGTGTCAGAAGAGATGGTGACAAAGTTGAAGCTTAAGAGATAGAAACACCCACATCCATATCGGATTGTCTGGGTAAAGGATGACCACAAGGTCATGGTCAATGAACAATTCCTAGTGAAGTTCAAGATCGGCGGGTACCAAGATGAGGTACTATGTGATATCATCTCTATGGATGCATGTCATATGTTATTGGGTAGACCATGGCAGTTTGACAGATGTGCTGTACACGATGGCCGTGTGAATACCTATTCCCTGACAAAGGATGGAGTGCGGCATAAGCTAAAGCCATTGAAGGAGACCGAAGAAAAGGTATGTGATAATGCAAGGATAACTTTTATTGATGGAAGAAATTTTCTAGATGGTATGAGGCATGAGCATGTATGTTTTGCTTTAATTCCAAAAGCTGGTAAAGAGGAAGTAGAAGATGTTACTGTAGAAGTTGTAGATTTGTTGAATGAGTTTCAGGATATTGTATCCGATAACGTGCCTGATGGATTACCATCAGTCAGAAAGATTAGTCATCAGATGGACTTGATCCCAGGAGCGAGTTTGCCGAATAAGGCAACACATAGAATAACACCTGCAGAAAGTGAGGAGTTGAACAGACAAGTACATGAACTGTTACAGAAAAGTTTGATCCGTGAGAGCCTGAGTCCCTGTGCTGTACCAGCGGTATTAGCACTAAAGAAGAATGGAGAATGAAGGATGTGTACAGATTCCAGGGCAATAAACAAGATCACAATCAAGTACAGGTTTCCATTGCCATGAATGGATGATATTATGGACTGTTTGAGTGGAGCCGTGTATTTCTCAAAGATAGATCTGAAGAGTGGATATCATCAGATTCAGATCAGAGAAGGAGATGAATGGAAGACTGCCTTCAAGACAAAGGAAGGACTGTATGAGTGGTTAGTCATGCCTTTTGGGCTAACCAATGCACCAAGCACTTTCATGCGGCTCATGAACGAGGTTGTGAAAGAATTTCTGGGTAAGTTTGTCATTGTTTACCTAAATGATATTTTGATCTTTAGTAAGACATTGGATGAGCATATGATGCATATTCGTATGGTATTTGAGAAGTTGAGAGAAGAGAAATTGTTGATTAATTTGAAGAAGTGCAGTTTTGTAAAGAAAGAGTTGGTGTATTTGGGATTTGTAGTTTCAGCAGAAGGTCTAAAAATGGACCCAGAGAAGGTACAGGCTATCTTTGAATGGCCTACTCCGAGGAGTGCTACTGAGGTAAGATCTTTTCATGGTCTAGCTAGCTTTTATAGAAAGTTTATCAGAAATTTTAGCAGTATTTGTGGACTCTTGACTGAAACAATGAGAGGGGATAGAAAAGACTTTAAGTGGACTAATGGGGCAGAAAAGAGTTTTCAATTGTTGAAATGAAAAGTTACAGAACAACCTGTTTTAGCACTTCCAGATTTTAATAAGGTGTTTCAAGTAGATTGTGATGCTAGTGGTACTGCAATAGGAGCTGTTATGAGCCAAGAAGGTAAACCTGTTGCTTATTTCAGTGAGAAGTTAAATGATGCCAAGAGAAAATATTCTGTTTATGATCAAGAATTTTATGCTATAATTCAGGCATTAAAGAAGTGGAGACATTATCTGCTTCCTAAGGAGTTTGTTTTGTATACTGATCATCAAGCTTTGCAATATTTGAATAGTCAAGGAAAATTGAATCAAAGGCATTTGAAATGGGTTGAGTTTTTGCAGAGTTATACATTTATTTTGAAATACAGGAGTGGAAAGTCTAATAAGGTTGCAGATGCTCTTAGCAGAAGGCAACTATTGCTGACAAAAATGCAGATTGAAGTGGTTGGGTTCAAGGAACTCAAGAATTTGTATCCAGAGGATCCTGATTTTGGTGAAGCTTGGAAAGCTTGTACAGAACCTGTTACTCTAGACAAGATGAAATGGATGGATTTCATCATCCAAGATGATATGCTATTCAAAGGGAGTCAGTTGTGCATTCCATGAAGTTCTATGAGGGAGAATCTCATCAAGGAGAAGCATAGTGGAGGATTGGCTGGACATTTTGGTCGTGATAAAACCCTTGCTTTGGTTGGTGAGAATTATTATTGGCTACAATTGCAGCAAGATGTGAAGAAGTTTGTACAGAGTTGTAGAGTATGTCAGATGGCGAAAGGAGTGAAGTAGAATACAGGGTTGTATCAGCCATTACCTGTACCAGAGAAGCCTTGGGAGGATATCAGCATGGACTTTGTTCTGGGTTTACCGAGGACTTAGCGGGGACATGATTCAATTTTTGTGGTGGTTGACAGATTTTCAAAGATGACATATTTCATTCCCTGCAAGAAGACTAATGATGCTGTTCATGTAGCAGAATTATTTTTCAGAGAGGTAGTGAGACTTCATGGTTTGCCAAGGACCATAGTTTCAGATCGGGACACTAAGTTTGTTGGATATTTCTGGCGTACATTGTGGAAGAAGTTAAAGACAGATTTGAAGTTCAGTTAATCACATCATCCACAGACTGATGGACAGACAGAGGTGGTGAATAGGAGTTTGAGAAATTTGCTGAGATGTTTGGTTGGAGATAAGCCAACATGATGGGATTTGATTTTACCACAGGCAGAATTTGCATACAATAATTCTGTCAACAGGAGCACTGGTAAATCACCATTCCAGATTGTATATGGAAGTAGTCTAAGAAATGCATCTGAATTGAGGAAGATAGATAAAGGAGAAATAAGTAGTGCTGAAGCTGAGGATTTTGTAGAACACTTGAAGAACATCCATGGGGAGGTGAGGAAGCATATTACCAAGATGAACGCACAGTATAAGGCTAAGGTAGATGAGAAAAAGAGGTATAAAGAATTTCAAGTTGGTGATGAAGTCATGGTTCATTTGCGGAAGGAGCGGTTTCCAGTTGGTACATATAACAAACTAAAAATGAAGAAGTTTGGACCATGTAGGATACTGAAGAAACATGATTCAGGAAACGCATATGAGGTAGAATTGCCTACTGAGCTAAATATTTTACCAGTGTTTAACATTTCAGATCTGACAGAGTATCATGAAGGAGGTGTTGAAGATGAGATCACAGCAGCACAGTGGAGTATTCCAATAACCAGTTCAGATATCAAAGAGATCGAAGACATACTAGACAGTCGTGTTGGCAGAAGCATAAGGAACAGGACATATGAAGAGTATTTGGTCAAATGGAAAGGATGACCTATTGAAGATTCCTCATGGCTAACAAAGGAGGAGGTTAACCGTCTTGGTTTTCCTCTACACACCTAAGTCGTGACAGGGTCACTTCTCAAATTATCCTGGGTGTCTGATGCAGGAGCATCCTGGGTGTAAGAGCAATCTTGCATCACCCAAAAATATTTCTGTTTTTATATTCAATAAGGGCTATTTTGTGCAGAGCTGCTATTTATGGAAAGTTACTATTTTTGGTAATTTTTGTATGTGCTCAGAATGATCTGATTTCTTTCTTGGAGGTTCATTTTGGTCATATAAGTTTGCTAGTAAAGTTTCATTGCCAGATCAAGTGTATATTGGAAGATATTGAAGATTTTCAGTATTGGCAGCAGGGTACAGAAACTTTGAACTCAGTTTTGAAGGCTTTAGAGGCCCCGGATGAGGTCAAAAATTTGGGTGACAGGCGCTTGCGCCAGTCAAGCCTGTAGAGCGCTTTGTGGTGTTTCTGAAATGGGGTTATAATAGCCGATCGGGTCAACTGGTGATGACTTATGGTCTTCGAAAGTTGGGCCACCTGAAATGGCGAAAAATAATTTTCTTCAAAATTTCTGTTCGGGTTTCAAAGGTTATCTTGAGCCGACTATGATGTAATAAAATGTAAAATAAAATAATTCTAAGTTTGGTCGGCCTTATTGGCTAAAATTCTGGAACCTTCCCAGGCGGTGGAAATTGCCTATATAAGGAAGGCTGTATTATTGTCTTAGGCAGTTCAAAATAGTTCTGGGGTAGTAGATCTGAGTAATAGTTCGAGGCTTTGTCCTACAGAATATTGTAAGGGAATGCCCATGTGGCTTTGCATATTGTAATTCTGAAAGTTTGTAATTCCACATTTGTGGAGATAATAAGAAACCAATTTTCTGTTCTTGCATATTGTTGTTGTTTCTCTATTTCTGTTATGTGTTTGTGGTATTAAGGGGAGCACCCTTCATCAAAGACATTTGAAATGGGTTGAGTTTTTGCATAGTTATACATTTGTTTTGAAACACAGAAGTGGAAAGTCTAATAGGGTTGCAGATGCACTTAGCAAAAGATAGCTATTACTGATAGAGATGTAGATTAAGGTGGTTGGGTTCAAGGAACTCAAGAATTTGTATCCACGGGATCCTGATTTTGGTGAAGCTTGGAAAGCTTGTAAAGAACTTGTTACTCTAGATAGGATGAAATAGCTAGATTTTATCATTCAGGATGATATGCTATTCAGAGGGAGTCAGTTGTGCATTCCAAGAAGTTCTATGAGGGAGAATCTCATCAAGGAGAAGCACAGCGGAGGATTGGCTGGACATTTTGGTCGAGATAAAACCCTTGCTTTGGTTAGTGAAAATTATTATTGGCTACAGTTGCAGCAAGATGTCAAGAAGTTTGTATAGAGTTACAGAGTATGTCAGATGGTGAATGGAGTGAAGTAGAATACAAGGTTGTATTAGCCATTACCTATACTAGAGAAACCTTGGGAAGATATCAGTATGGACTTTGTTCTTGGTTTACCAAGGACACAATGGGGACATGATTCAATTTTTGTGGTGGTTGATAGATTTTTGAAGATGACACATTTCATTCCCTGTAAGAAGACTAATGATGTTGTTCATATAGCAGAATTGTTTTTCAGAGAAGTAGTGAGACTACATGGTTTGCCAAAGATCATAGTTTCAAATAGAGACACTAAGTTTGTTGGTTATTTCTGGTGTACATTGTGGAAGAAGTTGAAGATAGATTTGAAGTTCAGTTCATCACATCATCCACAAACTGATGGACAGACAGAGGTGGTGAATAGGAGTTTGAAAAATTTGCTGAGTTGTTTGGTTGGAGATAAGCTAACATGATAGGATTTGATTTTACCACATGCAAAATTTTCATACAATAATTATGTTAACAGGAGCACTGGTAAATCACCATTCCAGATTGTATATGGGAGTAGTCCCAGAAATGCATTAGAATTGAGAAAGATAGATAAAGGAGAAATAAGTAGTGCTGAAGTTGAGGATTTTGTGGAACACTTGAAGAACATCCATGAGGAGGTGAGGAAGCATATTACCAAGATGAATGCATAGTATAAGGCTAAAGCAGATGTGAAAAGGAGGCATAAGGAATTTCAGGTTGGAGATGAAGTCATGGTTCATTTGTAGAAGGAGTGATTTCTGATTGGTACATATAACAAGTTGAAAATGAAGAAGTTTGGGCCATGTAAGATACTGAAGAGGCATGATTCAGGAAATGCATATGATGTAGAATTGCCTACTGAGCTGATTATTTCACCAGTGTTTAACATTTCAAATTTGATAGAGTATCATGAAGGAGGTGTTGAAGATGAGGTTAAAGCAGCACAGTGGAGTATTTCAGCAACCAGTTTAGATATCAAGGATATTAAAGACATACTGGATAGTCGTGTTGGCAGAAGCACAAGGAACATGACATATGAAGAGTATTTGGTCAAATGGAATGGATGACCTATTGAAGATTCATCATGGTTAACAAAGGAGGAGGTTAACCATCTTGGTTTTTCTCTACACACCTGAGTCATGATGGGGTCACTTCTCAAATTACCCTGGGTGTCTGATGCAGGAGCATCCTGGGTGTAAGAGCAATCTTGCATCACCCAAAAATATTTCTATTTTTGTATTCAATAAGGGCTATCTTGTGCAGAGCTACTATTTATGAAAACTTGCTATTTTTAGTAAGTTGGTCTTACGATCTCAGAATATTTTGATTTTACATATGGAGGTTCATCTTAGTCATATCAGCTTGCCAGCAAAGTTTCATGGTTAGATCGGGTCTAGTTTTGAAGATATTGAAGATTTTCGGTATTGGCAGCAGGGTACAAAAACTTTGAACTCAGAGTTGAAGGCTTTAGAGGCCCCGAATGAGGTCAAAAATTTGGGTGACAAGCACTTGCATGGGTCAAGGCTGTAGAGCACTTCGTGACATTTCTGAAATGGGGTTATAATAGTCAATTGGGTCAACTGGTGATGACTTATGGTCTCTGGAAGTCGGGCCACCTGAAATGGCAGAAAATAGTTTTCCTTCAAACTTTCAGTTCGAGTTTCAAAAGTTATTTTGAGCTGACTTTGATGTAATAAATTAAAAAATAAAATAATTCTAAGTTTGGTCAGCCCTTAGGGCTAAATTTTTGGAACCTTCTCGGGTGGTGGAAAATGCCTATATAAAGAAGGTCCATAGTGTCATCTAGGGTAGTTTTGGGTAGTAGATCTGGGTATTGATTCGAGGCTTTGTTTTACAAAATATTGTAAGCGAATGCCCATGTGGCTTTGCATATTGTAATTCTGAAAGTTTGTAATTCCATATTTGTGGAGATAATAAGAAGCCAATTTTATGTTCTTGCATATTGTTGTTGTTGTTTCTCTGTTTCTATTATGTGTTTGCATTATTAAGGGGAGCACCCTTCATCAGATATTGTATCTAATAATGTACTTGATGGATTAACACTGGTAAGGAAGATCAGTCATCAAATAGATTTGATTCCAAGAGCCAAGTTTCTAAACAAGGCAACACATAGAATGAAACCAATAGAAAGTAAAGAGTTGAATAGACAAGTACATGAGTTATTGTAGAAGGGGTTGATTTGAGAGTCTGAGTCCCTATGCTATACCAGCGGTATTAGCACCAAAGAAAAATGGAGAATGGAGGATGTGTACAGATTCGAGAGCAATAAATAAGATCACAATCAAGTACCGATTTCCATTGCCATGAATGGATGATATTATGGACTGTTTGAGTGGGGCTGTGTATTT
This sequence comes from Chamaecyparis obtusa, assembly GCA_027943335.1. Taxonomy (NCBI): domain Eukaryota; kingdom Viridiplantae; phylum Streptophyta; class Pinopsida; order Cupressales; family Cupressaceae; genus Chamaecyparis; species Chamaecyparis obtusa. The sequence continues at coordinate 978,573 of BSBK01008093.1, read as the reverse complement.
TTCAAAGATAGATCTGAAGAGTGGATATCACCAGATTTAGATCAGAGAAGGAGATGAATGGAAGACTACCTTCAAGGCAAAGGACGGACTGTATGAGTGGTTAGTCATGCCTTTTGGGGTAACCAATGCACCGAGCACTTTCATGCAGCTCATGAACGAGGTTCTGAAAGAATTTTTGGGTAAGTTTGTCATTGTTTACCTAGATGATATTTTGATCTTTAGCAAGACATTGGAGGAACATATGATGCATATTTGTATGGTGTTTGAGAAGCTAAGAGATGAGAAATTATTGATTAATTTGAAGAAGTGCAGTTTTATGAAGAAGAAATTAGTGTATTTGAGATTTGTAGTTTCAATAGAAGGTCTGAAAATGGACCCAGAGAAAGTATAGGCTATCTTTGAATGGCCTGCTCCAAGGAGTGCTATTGAGGTAAGATCTTTTCATGGTTTGGCTAGTTTTTACATTAAATTTATCAAAATTTTTAGCAGTATTTGTGGACCCTTGATTGAAACAATGAGAGGGGATAGAAAAGAGGTCAAGTGGATTAATGGGGCAGATAAGAGTTTTAAATTGTTGAAATAGAAAGTTACAAAATAACTTATTTTAGCACTTCCAGATTTTAATAAGGTGTTTCAAGTAGATTGTGATGCTAGTGGTACCTCAATAGGAGCTGTTATGAGCCAAGAAAGTAAACCTATTGCTTATTTCAGTGAGAAGTTAAATGATGTCAAGAGAAAATATTCTATTTATGATCATGAATTTTATGCTATAGTTCAGGCATTGAAGAAGTGGAGACACTATCTGCTTCCTAAGGAGTTTGTTTTGTATACTGATCATTAAGCTTTGCAACATTTGAATAGTTAAGGAAAGTTGAATCAAAGGCATTTGAAATGGGTTGAGTTTTTACAGAGTTATACATTTATTTTGAAACACAGAAGTGGAAAGTCTAACAGGGTTGCAAATGGGCTTAGCAGAAGGCAATTATTGCTGATAGAGATGCAGATTGAGGTGGTTGGGTTCAAGGAACTCAAGAATTTGTATCCAGAGGATCCTGATTTTGGTGAAGCTTGGAAAGCTTGTAAAGAACCTGTTACTCTAGACATAATGAAGTGGATGGATTTCATCATTTAGGATGATATGCTATTCAGAGGGAGTCAATTGTGTATTCCAAGAAGTTCTATGAGGGAGAATCTCATCAAGGAGAAGCATAGCGGAGGATTGGCTGGACATTTTGGTCGAGATAAAACCCTTGATTTGGTTAGTGAAAATTATTATTGGCCACAATTGCAGCAAGATGTCAAGAAGTTTGTATAGAGTTATAGAGTATGTTAGATGGTGAAAGGAGTGAAGCAGAATACAAGGTTATATCAGCCATTACTTGTACTAGAGAAGCCTTGGGAGGATATCGGAATGGACTTTGTTCTTAGATTACCGAGGACTTAGTGGGGACATGATTCAATTTTTGTGGTGGTTGACAGATTTTTGAAGATGACACATTTCATTCCCTACAAGAAGACTAATGATGCTATTCATATAGCATAATTTTTTTTCAGAGAAGTAGTGAGACTACATGGTTTGCCAAAGACCATAGTTTCAGATCGAGACAAGTTTGTAGGCTATTTCTGGTGAACATTGTGGAAGAAGTTGAAGATAGATTTGAAATTTAGTTTATCACATCATCCATAGACTGATGGACATACAGAGGTGGTGAATAGGAGTTTGAAAAATTTGCTGAGATGTTTGGTTGGAGATAAGCCAACAGGACGAGATTTGATTTTACCATAGGCAGAATTTGCATACAATAATTCTATCAATAGGAGCACTGGTAAATCACCATTCCAGATTGTATATGGGAGTAGTCCAAGAAATGCATTTGAGTTGATTAAGATAGATAAAAGAGAAATAAGTAGTGCTGAAGCTGAGGATTTTGTAGAATATTTGAAGAACATCCATGAGGAGGTGAGGAAGCATATTACCAAGATGAATGCGCAGTATAAGGCTAAGGTGGATGAGAAAAGGAGGCATAATGAATTTTAGGTTGGAGATGAAGTCATGGTTCATTTGTAGAAGGAACAATTTTTGGTTGGTACATATAACAAGTTGAAAATGAAGAAGTTTGGGCCATGTAAGATACTGAAGAAGCATGATTCAGGAAATGCATATGAGGTTGAGTTTCCTACTGAGCTGAATATTTCACCAGTATTTAATGTTTCAGATCTGACAGGGTATCATGAAGGAGGTGTTGAAGATGAGGTTACATCAACACATTGGATTATTCTAGCAACCAGTTCAAATATCAAGGAGATTGAAGACATACTAGAGAGTCATGTTGGCAGAAGCACAAGGAACAGGACATATGAAGAATATCTGGTCAAGTGGAAAGGATGACCTGTTGAAGATTCATCATGGCTGACAAAGGAGGAGGTTAACCACCTTGGTTTTTCTCTACACACCTGAGATGTGATGGGGTCACTTCTCAAATTACCTTGGGTGTCTGATGCAGGAGCATCCTGGGTGTAAAAGCAATCTTGCATCACCCAAAAATATTTCTGGTTTTGTTTTCAATAAGGGTTATCTTGTGCAGAACTGTTATTTATGGAAACTTTTTATTTTTAGTAAGTTGGTCATATGATCTTGGAATGTTCTGATTTCATAGGTGGATGTTAATTTTGGTCGTATCAACCTACCAGTAAAGTTTCATTGCTAGATCAAGTCTAGTTTTGAAGATATTGAAAATTTTTGATTTTGGAAATAGGGTACAAAAACTTTGAACTTAGTTTTGAAGGCTTTAGAGGCCCCAGATGAGGTTGAAACTTCAGCTGAATGAAGCTTGCCTAATTTAGGTGTTGTAGAGCTCCTCGCGCCCTTTCCGAATTGGGGTTATAATAGTCAATTGGGTCAACAGGTGATGACTTATGGTCTTCAGAAGTTGGGTCACTTGAAATGGCGAAAAATAATTTTTCTTCAAAATTTCTGTTTGGGTTTCAAAAGTTATTTTGAGCCGACTATGATGTAATAAAATAAAAAATAAAATAATTCTAAGTTTGGTCGGCCTTATTGGCTAAAATTATGGAACCTTCTCGGGCGGTGGAAATTGCCTATATAAGGAAGGCTGTAGTGTTGTCTTAGGCAGTTTGGGACAATTTGGGTAGTAGATCTAGGTATTGATTCGAGGCTTTGTGCTACAAAATATTGTAAGGGAATGCCCATGTGGCTTTTCATATTGTAATTCTGAAAGTTTGTAATTCCACATTTGTGGAGATAATAAGAAGCCAATTTTTTGTTCTTGCATATAGTTGTTGTTTCTCTATTTCTCTTATGTGTTTGTGGTATTAAGGGGAGCACCCTTCATCATAATTATTGTGAATACCATAGGAACAAGGGTCACAAGACAAATTATTTCCAAAGATTGAAAAATGTGATCCAAGACTTAATCAACAATGGTGTTTTAATAGTTGATGGACATAGCTCTAATGAGACACATACCTCTTTCAAGGATCCACTTCTCGAACATGAGAAATGAATCTCCTCAAATACTAAAGATGGGAACCATTCTATCTATAGTAAGGCATCCCATGAATACATTAATCATATTTCCTAATGTGATTCATCTGTCAATGTAATAACCATCAAAGAGAAGAAAGAGTAGATATGTCAATGTCACTAGAAGAGGTCAAGCTAAGGTTACCCTTCAAGGCATGTCTTCAAAATATACACCCACTCAAAACAAGTCTATCTATGTTCCTAAGTCTACCTCAACTATGTCCAATCAGTACAATATATTGGAACAACTAAATAAGACACCAACCCAAATTTCCATATTAGATCTTTTGTGTCTTTCAAAATCTCATAAGGATATCTTAGAGAAAGCTCTATTATAAATTAATGTCCCCAAAGATCTCGACCCAACACAATTCCAAGCTATAGTGGGGCACCTTACCTCTCCACACTATCTATCCTTCACTAAAAATGATGATCTTGCTATCAATCAACCCCACAATTTTCCACTTCATACATAGGTCCTAGTTAAAAACCATAAGATCAAAAGAGTCCTACTAGTCCTTGCATTGGGATTTTCAAAAACATTAGTTGATCCCAAGAAGAAAATAAAAATTGAAACCTATGATGAAGAAGAGAGAGAATCTGAATGTTCTATTATTCTACCTATTCGAGTTGGTCCTGTGGTCACAAATGTTCTTTGTCAAGTGTTAGATATGGAGTTAGCATATAATATCATTTTGGTAAGACCTTGTATCCATTCAATGCAAACAATACTGTCTACATATCATCAATTCTTAAAGTTCCCTTATAAAGGACAAGAGATAACAATCAATGGGGACGCAAATCCATTTCAGTATTGTAACACAATTAGGTACACACCAGAGGTTCTTCTACCTCATAACAAAGCTTCATCTTCTACATCAATAGTTGATCCTAGTAACATAGCTTTTTTTTTTGTTTGTGGTGACTGATCAAGCAAGTACACTACACTCATCAAGTATTTTTGAGTTGACTCATCAAGCATTTCCCTAGGTTGACTCGTCAAGTATTTTTTTAATGTTAACTTGTTAACTAAAATTGTAAACCACCTAAAGTGACTATATATAAGTGGCGGTGTAATGTGAAATGGATTAGACTATAATTCTCTCTTTTATGGATAATAAAATAAGTGGATGACTATTTCTTGTGGATGAAGCCCATATTGGCTGAACTGTGTTAAATCTCTATGTTATTTATTTTCAGTCTTCTCTATTTTTATATTATCTTAATATTTTTTATTTCTCATATCTAACAAACTTATACATCAAAATATTCTAACATTAAAATTGATATCAAGGAACAAAGTATGGGGGAATATTCTATAGGACAAACATGCTATATAATTGAGTTACCTTTGTCTCTAAAATCTTATGGAAGATCATTAATGTCAAAACAACATTTAGATTTCCCAATCAAAATACTTAATGACACTTTTATCAGTGGGGGCACATTATCAGATGAAGAAAAATCTAATTGAGGAAAATAAAAAGGAATCCATAAAACACATGACTTTACCAATTAACTAGTATGGTAAAGGATTCAACATAATACAAATGATGGGCTATGAGGGTAACAATCCTATAAGAGTAAGAAGAGAAGGTATAATGGAGCCACTTATGGAAAATCCAAATTATCAAAGAGATACTAAAGTCTTGGGATACAATGAAAAAGGATATCAGGATAAGGGAAAATAAATAGCTACTCACGAGCTTGCCAATTAGATCATAGATGTTCAAGAATATAGTTAATGAATCAAATGATTATGAATGGGATGGAATATCATTTCTCATAGAAGATAAAGAGATTGATGTGATTCAAACCTATAGGAACACATATAAAGGGGGGGAAAATCATGATCTAGATCATTCTAAAGTTAGTTTCTCATAATATCAATAGTGATGACCACGAGGGAAGTGAGATTCCTAATGTGAGAGATGTTTTTAAAGAGATTATGGATATAGACCTCGTCGATTCCATCCTAATCCTTAATAAATTTTCCATCAATACCATCACAACCTTTGAAACTAATCTCACTAACCCACTACCTCTTGTCTATCCCGAGCTTATAGATTGAGAATTTCTTGATGTACCTAAATTTGATACTTTCCACAATGATGATGAAATCATAGATTACATTGGAATCAAGTATCGCATACCTTATGAGGATCATATGCCAAGGTTACCTATAGAACTTAATGACATGGCCTACTTTGGAGAGATTGCCAATCCTTTGAGTTGCAAAAATATGATAATAAAAAATAGATTTAATGGTAAAAACCACATTGTGGGTAGTACTCGATCATAAAAAAGGAAAAAGATTGAGGTAGATATTTTATCAAGATAGAGGCTGAGTTGGTTAAAATGTGTTTGGATATTCTTGGTAAAATAAATTGTATGGGTCTATCCTTTGGGCGATTTGTTTGGTATAGATGGTTGTTACATTAGGATGTGTGTTTTGGCATGATCTATCTTAGCACAAAGATTAGAAAAGTGTTTTCAAATGTGTTGGATGAGATTTAGGGAGGTGACACATTTAGGGCTTGAGAAATGATATTTATATAATGAAATCAAATATTTGTGTGTGTATATCATGATTGTGGAGGTGTGATAAAGCTAGGGTATTCCAAAGTTATTCAAGGAAAGAATGTATGCATTTCAAAGGATCTGATCAAGCAAAGGAGTTTCTATTTTTAGATCAAATTTCTTGTTGTTTCCTAATAGTTACAATAGACTAAAACCCCTTAACCAGGTAGATCTTAACATGTTTTATTTGTAAATCCTTTAACAGGGTGACACTTTAGCTAGTGTTTGAAGCCCTCTAACAAGGCTACTACTAACAGGGTAAAGTTCCTAACAATACAGGTAAATACCATAACCAGTGTTAGAATAACTGAGAGGGGGGTAAATCAGTTATCTAGTGTCCCAAAACAAAATGTATAATAAAAAATCAAATTCTTCAACTTCTACTACTCGGTAAACATAAAATACTTTCACTGTCTGTGCTTTTACTGATTATCAGTCTAAAACTTATAGTAGTTACCAATCAAATCTAATATGCAATATGCAAATTATGATAATAAACAAATATCACAATCAACACATAACACAAGAGATTTAACGTGGAAACCCTATGAAGGGAAAAACCACCTGGGAGCGGCAACCCAAAAATAGTCACTCTTCTAAAGTGAGGTCGGTGAAGACCCAACCCTGTTAAAGGTTATAAACACACTTTTAGGTGTGACCTTGTTAGAGGATTTTAGACCAGAAGTTATTGTCCAACCAGCAGTCACTCTGGGGTTGATAGGATAACAATGTTCACTCTATGAATGAAACATAAAAAAAATTTCTTAGTCCACTCGGTTAAGAGATTTGACTGTGTACAATGGTTAAATATGTAACAGTAGATGATCTGCCTTGATACAACTTCAATTGCAGTTTACATATCAATATTCAGCTCATACAAATATTTTTGATCAATATATCACTTCAGATTCAACACTATATCAACTTACTATCCATCGGTAATTACTCTCTGTAGCTCGATAATTGTTCTACAGTTCGGTTCTCACTAACTAGTATGATCAGAATGCATGAAAAATTGTTCACGCGATAATTCTGCGGTATCTTCTTCCTCCGGCATTGTTTCAACAATGAAACCAATGTCTCTTATATAGACGAGTAAATCATTTTATTTTTGTCCATCAGATTTTGCTGCTTAATCTCATTCATTGATTTTTCTGTTTTAACCTTCTTCGGCTGATGTGTTAGTAACACATTTCAATCTACTCTATTAGATCTTCCTTGAATTATGTTAGCCGTCGATCTTCATAACAAACCTTATCTGGTACCTAGATTTCATACACTTTCAAGCTCATCAATTTATCGGCTAATCTAATCATTTAATTCCTTTCTATTTTGCTCGATCAACAAAGAAGTGCGTCGGTGAACACAAGCTTGGTTAACACTATGCTCGGTATACACTACACTCCATCAGTGTATACTAGAATGCTTCATTTACTAACAACACTGCTTTGTGTCTTTCAGCCCTATTCTTCATCATAGATGAATGCAACATAATAAAGTCAATATCATCAAGTCATAGACTCATCAACAAGTTACTCAGTGTATTCCTTATCCTTATCTGAAAAATACATCTTCCTCATGTAGATACTTCTGTTCTTCATCTCTTTCACCTTTCTTTAGATGTATTGGTATAGTAACTTACAAGATAAGTACTGTCAAGCTAGTTGACATCAATGACAACATAATACTGATTAATCATCTTACATATCTAATCAGTAACTCCTCAGTGATCTTTAATCATAGATTCTTCATTCAGGTTCTAAATTAGTTGTACTTCATCAATCTCTCCCTTTGGCATTGATGGAAACTCAAGTAATATGAAGTGTACCATACACATACCAAACATGTATTCTACAACTCTGTGAACAAATGCTGTGTAAGCTCTCCCTAGCTTAATATGTTTAATCACTACATTACTAAACAACATTATAAAATATAGCTTTGTCATTCTGTAGATATGATCTTTTCAGCTCTCAGGTTCCTGTTTCTATTCTCTGTAACTGATCTTCAATGTTCTGTTTCTTCCAGATTATCTCTCCCTTAGATAGTTCTCATTGGTGCATGTTTAACTTTTCTTTCATATTATTTATCTCTCCCTTTGAAAATAATGCCAAAGAAACAAATAAATAATCAGCTCTATAGTAGCTAAGTAGCTCTTTGTTGTCCAATATAGTCTTTGTATCTCTGTATACTAATATCCCAATCTGTTTCAGTTCTTCAAACTTAATCACAACCTTGAACATTATCCAAAGTGTGAACTATGCTGCATCAACATGTGTGATCTTCTGATAAGTTTAAGCTAATGCAACATCCAGATCACATTAGTGACTGGTAGACAGGGGACGAACCCCAAGTCTAGTCCTCAAGTATTCAAATGTGTCCTTCGATAGAGGCTTTGTAAAGATATTTGCAAGTTGTTCTTTAGATGTAACAAATTCTAACTTCACTTGCTTCTCTTGCACTTGTTCTCTCTTAAGTAGTGATACTTAATTGATATATGCTTTATCTTAGAGTGCATCACTGGATTCTTTGAAATATTAATAGCACTGGTGTTGTCATAGTATATAATCACCGAGTCAGTGATTACCTCATTCATTCCTTCCAACACTTGCTTGATGTATGCAATGTTTGAGAAATTAGTAATAGCAGCAACATACTCTGCTTCAGCTGTAGACTGAGAAATACAAGCTTTCTTTTACTTGTCTAGGTTACAAGTCTTTCACCAAAGAAGAATGCTCCTCCGATGGTGCTTTTTCTATCATCTACATTTCCTACCCAATCATCATCGGTATAGACCTTCAGTTCAAACTTACCTTCCTTAGGATACCGCAATCCATAATCCTCTATCTTTTTTAGGTATCTTAAGATTCTTTTAGTAGTAATCATGTGTGATTCTCTAGGGTTAGCAGAAAATCTAGCAACAATTCCCACAACATGTGCTATATCTGGTCTACTGTGAACTACATACATTAGCTTACCAATCATGGATCGGTAAATTGTCTGGTTTACCTCTGTAGTTTCATCTTCCTTTGTCAGTTTACATCTAGTAGCCATCGATGTTCCCACAAGTTTAGTATCTTCCATGCCAAATGTCTTCAAGACTTCCTTTATGTATTTAGATTGTGTGATGAATATCCCATCACTTTGCTGAATCACTTGTAGTCCTAGAAATAATTTAATCTCTCCAAACATAGACATCTCAAACTCTTTTCTCATCTCATTAGAAAAATATTTACATACATGATCTTGACCTCCAAAAAATATATCGTCAACAAATATCTCAGCAATAATAATAGTGTCATTAGTATCACCTTTCATGTACAAATTGCTGTTCTCACTAGTTCTAACAAATCCAATACTTAACAAGTAAGTATAAAGCCTTTCATACCAAGCTCTCGGTGCTTGCTTCAAACCATATAAAGCTTTATGTAATCTACTGTTGGCGAACAAATTTGTCTTCCTCTTTTTAAATAAGAATAAATAAAGACTATGTTTTTGAGGACAAACTATTCATCAACAGTTGGGTAAGCACATGAAGTTGCTTCCCTCTGAATTCTTAAGGTACAACTCCCTTGTATGATATCCAAGGAATTATCATAAATGAAATTAACTTATACACTTTTAACCTAAAAGTGTAGAAGGATCACTCACATACTCTTGGGTATGGAGGTGATTTACAAAATTAACAGCTAAAAGAATCACCTATGAGGAAATTTAAGGCCTATTAAATGCTTAAGAAATATTACAACCTAAGGAATAACTTAAGGAAAAAAAACTAGAAAGAAACTAGAAGTAACTGAATATGAATAATACATGCACAGATTCAAATATATAAATTTCCAAAGCAATCCATATATTCCAGATTTGATTCAAAGATCGAAATCATACTAAGCATCCATGTATTCATAAAGATCAGATCAAAGTCTAATAAAAAATCTGTCACCAGCTATTTCAAAAAACAAAATCTATATAATCTATCTATTTCAAAAATGGAATGTATATCTACTTCTATTATCTATCTCTATTTTCTCACCCTTTCTTAGTCTAATGCCCCAACATTAATAGTTTCATGTCCGAGAAAGCCTCCTGAAAAACCAGCTTCTCGAACAACGAAAAGAAAGCACTTAAAACTAGTTATACAAACATAAATAGAGTTTCAATATACATGTTGCTTAAAACAAAAAACTAAGAAGAACTTGTCCCAAGAACTACAAGCTCTTTCTAGGTTCATCTGACATGGTGGTCTTCACAAGTTTCCATGACCGAAATACATTCGCCAACTCCTGGGCTGGCTAGATATGTATATTCTTTAAGCCTATTAGCTTCACTCGAGTTGCGTTCTTCTCCCATCTCAGTTCCTTGATTCTCTCCACTTGTTTCGGTAACTGTTCCTTGTTTAATAGCAACATGGACTCCACATTGGCAATTCTAGTGAAGTCTTGGACTGTTAACACATCATTCTCCCCAAGGGTATGCATGGTGTCAATGAAGACCTTAACCATAGCATCTACTTCCCTGTTACCTTCATCGATTTGTAGAATGCTTGAGGGGTTCACAATTTTAATATCTTTCAGAGAATCCGCATGCATATCTAGGACTTCCTTTTCCATTGCCTTGGCTTGTGAGATTACAGCTTTGAACAGTGTATGCTTCCATCCGAAGTTCTATTTTAAAATGAAGAGCATACATGGATCAACTAGCTTTATTGGATTTTCAACCAAAAACTTAGTCACATAGTAGCTCTCTATTTCTTGAACCTGAAATACAATTGCCTCACACTTTGCCTCTTCTACCTCCCAACTTGGAACCAACATTTGAATCTCACCAAGTAACCCCTCTCCATCCAGACAGGTAGAAATGAATTCATAGATGAAGGCACTTCCTTCAGTGACAATGTTGTTTACCCAGGATGTGACTACCTCCATTAGAGCTCTACCTTGCTACACTTGTTTCACCAATTTTTGATTCTCAACTGAATTTGGATCGAAATCCCATGAAGACTGAGCCAACAGAAGTACCCCATCATCAGCAAGTGAGGAAAGGAATTTTTCCATAGTGGAAACTAGCTGCTTCAACTCACGTTTCTCCCTTCCATCCTTTTGTGACTGCCCTAGCATGTGATCGGCTGAGAATTTAAATAGATGGTCCTTGGAATCTCTGTTTAGAACTCTGAGTTCCATTTTTGTGATCTCAAAATCTTAGGCTTCTAGTTCCTGAATCCCTTCCTTAGGTTTGAATGTGGCTATTTCCATAGTCACCTTTCTAGTTGATGGATCGGTGGATAGTCTAGCATCAGTCTTCATCTTTTTCACTTTAGGAGTCTGAGTAGCATACTTGGTAACAATTTCCTTCACGGGCAACACCACAGGTTTGTAAGTGTTTCTCCTTTTTACCGTTTCAATCAACCAAGGAGGAATTGAACTAGCAACCATCCGATTATCAGGCATTTTGGCTGGAGCACTTTCGACTTGAGAAACCTCTATATCCATGATAAGAGTTTCTTGATCTTTTTCTGTCTCATCTGGTGGAAATGAGATATCCCCCTCTTCAATTTCAACATCCAAGTAATCAAGTCCCAAGGCTGCCATTTGTGAACACTTCTCTGATCTTGTTCTCGGTCTTGACCTCTTGGTAGTAGGATGTCCGCTTGAAGGCACCTTTTTCTTAGGAGATGTAACCTTTCCTACATTGGAAACCACATGAGATGCATTAGAAGAAGTATGTTTTACATTTTTAAAGGTTGACTTTGCGCTAGATTTTCCAAGAGGGGGATTCACAGTTTCTTCTTTTTCTTCCCTGCCAACCAGCTTTCTGTAACTTCTAAAATAGTTTGAGCCCTTTGTTTTATGTCATCTTCCTCTACCCTATTCCAATCTATGTCTAGAAGGCTTCCTTCTTGCATATTACCATCTTCTGAAACTGTAGCTTCAGCACTATCCTCTTCCACACCTTCAATATCCAAATTTAACTGCAACATTTTAATCTATGAGATCATAAGTCTGGACTGATCTCTTTTCCATATTGCTCCTTCATTGCTGAGGTCTTCCCATAAGTCTTCCAAGTGTGAACTAGGTGAGGGGTAATTACTTAGGCTCAAGACTTGCCTGGCAAAACCCTTATTGTTGAAACCTCTTCTCATCTTGTAGAACTAGAATTGAAAACTTAGTAGATTGCTCCCAATTACAGAAGTGTCCATCATATTATTGCAAGTCAAATTACCAATCTTTATTGGAAACATAGAAAGCCATTTTTCCTCTGGCAACGTACTTTTAACAACCACGAATAACTACCTACAAATTTCTGCTAAAATGAAACAATCAAAGGTGAACCTCAGGAGCTTAATAGGCTCATCATCGAAACCTCTGACCCAGATGTAGGTAAAGTGGGGAAACTAAGTATAGAGACTTCCATAAGTTTGAATCACTTTTCGCACTTGTAATGAAACTCTCTGATTTGGAAATCCTGCCAATTGCTGACATAGTTTTCCCAAGAAAACGTCATGAAGTCTCATGTAGTTTTCTAGAATTTTATCCTTCACAAAGGGCAATACTCATAAATAAATAAATCTTCATTCCAGGGAACATGTTGTATAGGAGACAAGTCTTGTGTGCAAGCTAAACAATATATCAGGTATGAAGACATATAGAAATTCTGCCTAGTGACCTGGGCTTGCTTGAGTTGATGCCTAAGTGAACTAGCAATAATTTCTGCCCAATCAATGTGTTGCCTTCCTTCTAGGACTATTTCAATGAAATGAAACATCCATTCTTCATAAAGAAGAACCTATTCTGAACCCTTAATTTGATGGAGCAACACAATCATGTCATGAATGTGAGGTTTCATGTGATCCTTTGTAAGAACCTTAGGCAACCGCGACCCTCCTTTGTAATTAGTTTGGGTCCATTTCCTAGCCACATGACTCTGATTTTTGTCTACATTTTCCTTGTATTGAGCCAAGGATTGGGTAGGAGTAAAACTAGCAAGAGACTCCTCTGGAATTTTGAAGATAGTAGTAATAGTTCCCCTATTAACTGGCACGGGGGTTTGTCCATCCGAATTCAAAATGCACTTAGACTTCACATCATACCTATTTATACATTGCTGGATTAGTTCCGGGCATATGGCTGATGGTGGAAAAGCTATGGCTTCTAATAGTCCACTTGACATAAACTCTAAGCTCTGGTCTTCCCCTACATAGTTTGTGAGGTCTACTACCATTTTGTCTACTTGTATTCCTAACAGGTCTGTATCTGAGATAATAGGGGCTCAACATTGCATATTTTTAACATTTCTGAAGAAATGTAAACTAGACCTCATCCTTTTCCTAGAAATAAAAACACAAGCGCTCCCTCCCCTCTAGAATCAATGTATCTAACAACAATAGTAAATAAGAGAAGGCTTGTAGAAGCTACCTATTTTACGCAGACCTGGAATAAATCCTTCACCGCAACTAAGACTCCGCAGAAAACAAGTCTAGGAAAGAAAGACTTACAAAGCTGTTTATGTTTTTTTTTTTTTGGAGGGTTATTGCTTGGAAATATAGACTTAAATGAGCATAAGGCAGAGGCATTAATTTCAAATGATGTGAAAAATAATGACATAGAAAAAGGATGTCCTTGTAACCTGCCACCTTCAATAACTTAATTAATTTTTTCTTGAATAATATCCCCCACTTGTGCCAAAGATCTCATTAATTCCCCTCGGCAAACTTTCATTGATTTACTTTGTGAATTCTGTCAAATCAAAAACTGCTACTCTTTAAAACTTAATCATTTCAGTACCAGCTCATTGCCACAGGTCCCACCACTTGTCCTTACACTAATGATTCTGCCCTCAAACTCTCATTGAACCTCTTCGAACTACTTTGAACTGGAGTTCAAAGTGGTTCGAAGTGGTTCACCACCCAAAGCTTACGTAGGCTAGGGCCCATCTGCGTAAAAAAATAATTAGAAAATAAAACATTTATTGAACTACTTTGAACTACTTTGAACCAGAGTTCAAAGTGGTTCAAAGTGGTTTAGGAAGGGTATAAGCTTTGAAAAAGGTTCATCTAGAGGAAAGCTGGATTGGAACTGGGCAAAGTTAAAGACGGATTCTTGACAATTTTGAAGGTCATGAGCGCTTTGAAGGATTTTTGTACGGAAAGACTGTCAAAGGGATTTTTTAACTGAACTTCACATTAGTGGACTTATAAGGGTCTTTGACACTTCAAAAATGGTGACTCTAATTGACCCTAACATCGGCTCTAATTGTGGACTACATATTGCTCGATGTGCAGAGAACTCTAGTAAACTGGTTTTGTAGAGAAAAAAACTAACAAAGGGAAAGAAAAACAAACAACTACGACACACCAAAAAGGAAAACTGAGAAACTACCTACTATGTACATAAGAACTGACTGAAGCAAAACACTAGAGCCTGCATAACTTAAGGTCCTGCCCATTGTAGGTAAAAGGAAGATTCACACCATCTAGGTAAGATAACTGAAAAGCATTGTAACCAAGGACTTTAGAAACAATGAATGGGCCCTTCCATAAGGACTCAAATTTTTTGTGAGCTCCTTTAGGTGCTCATCTTTCATCCCATAAAAGTACTTCATCTCCCTCCATAAATTTACGAGGCCACGTCTGCATATCAAAAATCTGCTTCACCTTCAGCTAATGCTTTGTGATATGATCTACTAATTCCTCCCTTTCTTCTTCCAGTCTACTCAAATGCATAACCCATTTCTCCAGAGGATCTTTAAAGTATTGATCTTCAATGATAGCTTGAAGCTTAGTTGAGGAGAGTTCTAAAGGCAAAGAGACATGAACTCCTATCTCGTATACTAGCTCAAAGGGAGCCATTCCAATTGCTCTTTTCAAAGTGGTTCGATCTGCCCACAAGGCTTCAAACAACTTCTTATGCCACTCCTTGGGATTATCATCCATCAACTTCTTCATGATTGTTACTAGGTTCTTATTACTAGATTCAGCTTGACCATTCCCTTGCAGAAAATAATCAAAAGAATCTGCTAGAGAAATGCCATGCTCATAATAGAAAGCCAAGATCTCCTCAGAGGAAAAGTATGTAGCATTGTCTGCTACTATCTTAACAGGCACACAGAACCTGACAAAACTATAATTTAGAAGGAAATCACAAACAACCTAAGAGTTTTCTTTCTTAGTGGGAATTGCTTCCACCCACTTAGTAAAATAATCGGTGGCCATAAGAATATAAAACATGTCCCGCACTAGATGGTGGGTTTAAAGGGCCAACAAAGTCTATTCCCATTGTTTGAAAGGTTCATCAATAATCACTAGTTTAAGAGGTAGAGCTGCAAGATGAGGTCTTCCAATAAAAAGCTGACATTTCTCACAATTGCGAACATACTAGTACGCATCCTTGAACATGCCAGGCCAATAAAACTGATTTCAAAGAATCTTAAATGCAGTCACAGTTGAAGAATAGTGGCCTCCACAAGCCTCATCATGAAACACCTTCAAAAGTTCTTTCTGCTGTTCACCTTCCACGCATCTTAGAAAGGTTCCATCAATGCCCCTTTTGTATAATGTCCCCTGGGATATCACATATTTACTTGCTTTTAACTTCAGTTTATGCCTCTTCTTAGGGTTTAAATGACCAGGACACTCACCATAAGTAAGAAAATAGGCCATGTCTAAAAACCAGGAATCAGTTAGACTAACAAGTAATGCCATGGGTACTTAATCAATTTTCTCAGATGGGTGACCATTTTTTGCTATCAGCTTGCATAAACTTTTTCCTCTTACCAAATTGGTTGGCTTTATCATTAAGTCATATTCTTGAATTTTCACTATCCAAATAGCTCTATTATTCATACCAATCTCCTTCTGATTCAAAATACTCTTCACCGCGGTATCGGGTATGAGGACTGTACAATGGGAATGCAAAATATAATACCTGAACTGTTTCACTGCTTTCACCACGATGAAGGCATGTTTTTCCATCTGGGAGTACTTGAGCTCATGCCTTTTCAGAGGTGTGCTCATGAAAGCTATTGGTGCTTCTTGTCTTTTCTCATCTTTCTGTGTTAATATACCAAACAATGTGTGCTCAGAAGCGTAACAATATATGATAAAATCCTTCATGAAATTAGGACTCTTCAACACGGGTGCTTGAGATATCACATCCTTAATGTATTTGAAAGCTTTGTGCCTATTATCATTCCACTTAAAAGGAATTTTCTCACTCATCATATCAATCATATGTTTAGTAATTTCTGAGAATTTAGGAACAAAAGCATGCAGGAAATTCACCTGGCTGAAAAGGGACTTCAATCCACTTCTACTTAATGGCAAGCTAAGCTATTGAATCACTTTAACCCTTTGAGGATCAATCATAATACCATTCTTTGAGACTATATGACCTAGTAGTTTTCCTTCCTCCATAAAGAACGTTGACTTTTTGGGGTTCAGAGATATGCCGTGACTCCTACATCTCAAAAGAACTATTTCAAGATCTTTTAAATGTTGATTCCTCTTCTTAGAAAATACAGTGAGATCATCTAAATACACCACTATGATTTTATTCCAGAGATCCTCAAAAGAGGAGTTCATTGCCCTTTGGAAAGTGGCACCCACATTAATCAACCCAAAGGGCATGTGGTTATATGCATAAGTTCCCCATGGGGTGATGAAAGCTGTTTTATGCTGATCACTTTCTACCACACTGATTTGATTGTATCCAGAATAACCATCTAGCATAGACATAACTTCAGCTCCAAAAACTGCTTGAAGCACATACTCCATCACAGGTAAGGCATAATTATCTTTCAAGCTTGCCTGGTTAAGATTACGAAAATCTACACAGATCTTGATTTCACCATTCTTCTTTCTCACAGGGACTATATTGGTGATCCATGTCGAATGGTGGATGGGATAAATGATCCTTGCCTGTAGCATTTTTTCAACTTCCTTTAATATGGCCTCTGACACTTTCAGATTGTAGTTCCTTAGTTTCTGGTGAAAAGGAGTAACACCAAGTTTTAAAGGGATCTAATGTTCAAATTGACCTCCCCTAAAGTTCTTTAAGTCTTCATACCCCCAGGAAAAAACATCTTTGTACTCCATGAGCAACCTCTTCAAGTCTTCTTTCTCAAACATAGTACAAGTTGGACCAATAGAAATCCATCTTGGATTATCTTGCTCTCCTATGTCAATCTTGTCATATTCCTTGGCATTATGTACATGGGATATCTTCTCCTTAACAAGATTGTCATCTTTTCTTCCGAAAAAATGTTCTAGAGATACAAGGCCCTTTGGGATCTTATTACCCTTTAGCTGGATCACTCCTTCACTACCTACAACATCTTCATAGACTTCTTTGCATTCACCATATGATCCTTAAAAATAAACATCAGAAAAACCTATAGCACATTCTAAGAAATCTCTGAGCTGAGAATCATTATCAAAAACTTGCCAATATTCTACATTGTCAGGTACTCTAGGCTTGTAAATCATCTCAATCTAGTATTTTTGAGTCTTAAAATCTGGATGAGGCAATAGAAGTGAGGCTGACACCGCCTAGGCATCTGCTCTGGTATTCTGAGCTCTTGGTATAAATTCTATAGAAAAAGCATCAAAGAAATTCAACTCATCCCATACCAAATTTCTATAATGTTTTAACTTCTCATTCTTGACAGCAAATTGTCCTTTCACTTGCTTCACAATTAACTCCGCATCACCCCTCACTATCAACTTCTTGACTCCCCTTAGTTTTGCCTCCAATCCCAAAAGTAAGGTTTCGTACTCTACAATATTATTGGTTTTTTTGAAATCTAACTTGAAGGAAAGAGGGATACACTCTCTATTAGGAGGAAAAAGAACTATCCCTACACCAGAACCTAAATTAGAACAACTACTGTCGAACTCCATCTCCCATATATCTTCTTCTTTCTAAGGAGAAATTTCACTATCTTCTCCGAGACTAGCCAGAATAACATAATTACCAAAATGACACTCCTCATACAGGATTTGAGCTTTTGGGTTGTCTGAGAGCACCACAGTATACTTATTTTTAGGCTTAGGTTCAAGTTTTACTTTCTTTTTACCAATTGGAATCATGGCCTCTAACCAGTCCATCTTAATGTCGCCTCCTAAATCTTTGCAAAATGTTCTACTAAGTAGCATGCAATAGCTGGCTGGGATATCTGCTACTAGAATAGTCAATTTCAGACGCTTGTTAGGGTAAGTAGCAAGAACGGCTTGGGCATCTTTGACTTGACCCATTAATGGTACTTGTTTCCCATCCATAGAATAACAATGACCATAAGTTTTAGTCAAAGTAAGACCAAGGGCTCTAGCTACTAGGGCTAGCATGATATTATCTGACGCACCAGAGTCAATAATGCGATTACTGAGTTTTTGACCATTTAGCAGTAAGGAGATATAGAAGGGATTTGGCTTTCTTTCTTCTATTTCACTCTCAATGGAATTAACCAAAGGGCATTCTTCAGGAGTCTGTGGAGTATCCTGGGGTTTGAAAACTAGGGGTTCTTCAACTGTAGTCACCTCACATACAAGGTGTTTATCTATTTTGGGGTCTGAACTTGACTCCCCTTTAACATACTGGACCAGTTTGTCTAGTTCTTTAGGGTTCATTTTAAGGTATTCTGCAAGGGAAATGGAGATTGTGCTTGTTTTATAGAATTCAACAAAATCAAATGAAGAAGAAGAAGATGAACTACCTCTTGGTAAAATATTTACTTCAGGGCCCTTTGGAACTGCAGGAGCCTCCCCACTTCTAGCTTCTTTGCACCTAGCATCAGCATTAGCAGCAATCAAACCCGGGACAAACTTCTGTGTTCTCTAATTTCTTGTCAAGATCGCATAAGCAAGATCTTGTAAGGTGGCCAAGACACTTCCCCCTTTGTCAGAGCTTGGCTCATACTCCAAATAAAAGGAACTAGATAAACCAATATTAGGCGAATCCTTCTCCTCTTGAACCTCTTCTATTCTGATGGTATCCTTTGTGGCATTGATTTGAAGACACCTTAACCAATCTGGACAAGATTCACCATCATGATTAGTTGTTAGATGAAAGGAACACATTGTTTCTCTGGATACAGGTTCAATCTACAACCTAGGTTGTGAACTTGGTAAGAGAGGAGTCTTTCCTGAAGGTTGATTATATTATCTTGGGCTAATATCCTGATAAGGGGAATGATATGGAGAACTCGCCTTATTTTTCTATCTCTTGAGCATAGCCATGTCATTCATTAACCTTTGCATTTGGGGATCTATTGTCGTAGAAGAAGAAGTATTTCCTAAAGACTAAACCTCTCTCTTCCACTTCCTAGCTGTTATAAGAGTATCTTCTAACTGAATAACTTGTGTCTGAGCAGTGGCCAAGTCTGCCACTCCATCTTTCAACAAGTGGAAACTTATGTCAGGTGAAACTGCATTTAAGAAGAAAATCTTCTTATTTTCATCACTTGGTGTAGAGTTGGCTAGTATCCTTTGCAAGGTTCTATTAAAATTAGCTACGAACTTGCTCATAGGCTCATGCATCTCCTTCTTCATCTAGCTAAGTTGGGGCAATAAAGACATCTCATTATCAGGTGTTTTGGATCTCCTTTCCAAAGTATTTTTCATGTCCATCCAATTTCTGATCAAGCCATTGGGTAAATGACTGAACCAGTTCATTGCAGTGTCAACCAAGGTTCTGACAAAAAGCCTCACTACAACTTCTTTAGTGGGAACACTTATAACACCGCAAGTGGTGTGAAAGGTGCTTAAATGATCATCAAAGGTTACTTTTCCATCTCCATTAAACTTGGGTAGAACTTGATTAGCACCTTTAGGAAAGTTTGTAGGTTGATTAACTCCTAAGTTCAGCGGGCCAATATTTTGACCCCAGGGTTGATTGGCAGCCATGTTAGGTAACTAAAAATTCAAGGGCTGAATATTGAGAACAATAGGTACCATAGTACTAGGTGTTATAATAGCTTGAAAAAGAGGTGGAACAACTGGGCTAGGTGGAGGTGAAGATGGTCTACTAAAAGTTCAAGTTTTCTTTTTCTTACGAGTATTAAGATCAGGCGTGAAACTAAGATTCTTCAAAGCTTCAAAGTCTTCATCAACCAACCCTCTACTCCTATCGCCTCTCGTGTATCTCCTTTCTGCTAGTTTCAATGTCTGAGAAAGATCTTAATTTCTTGCTGGGACTTGTGCAAGTCTATCTACTATGATTGCTTCACGAGCAACTGGTATTCCCCTCAGTCACTTTGCTATTTCTTCTTCCTTCTCAAGCACTTCTTAGACTTGATGAAATTGCTGGTTACCACGTCTGAACCTCCATGCTGCTTCAGCAAGGCTTGAGATTATGTCTTCTTGCGTATCTCTGAATTCCAAGTTAGGTTGAAGCATAGGAAACACGTCATTATGAGGCAACACCATCTTGTAGCATTGTAATAAATGGAGAATCTGATATTTATTACTGGACTCTCCCTAGTAGAGTCACCAAAAATCTATTGGTGAACAAATTTGTCTTCCTCTTTTTAAATAAGAATAAATAAAGACTCTATGTTTTTGAGGACAAACTATTCATCAACAGTTGGGTAAGCACATGAAGTTGCTTCCCTCTGAATTCTTAAGGTACAACTCCCTTGTATGATATCCAAGGAATTATCATAAATGAAATTAACTTATACACTTTTAACCTGAAAGTGCAGAAGGATCATTGACATACTCTTCGGTATGGAGGTGATTTATAGAATTAATAGCTAAAAGAATCACCTATGAGGAAATTTAAGGCCTATTAAATGCTTAAGAAATATTACAACCTAAGGAATAACTTAAGGAAAACAAACTAGAAAGAAACTGGAAGTAATTGAATATGAATAATACATGCATAGATTCAAATATACAAATTTCCAAAGCAATCCATATATTCTAGATTTGATTCAAAGAATGAACTCATACTAAGCATCCATGTATTCATAAAGATCAGATCAAAGTCTAATAAAAAATCAGTCACCAGCTGTTTCAAAAAACAAAATCTATATAATCTATCTATTTCAAAAAAGGAATGTATATCTACTTCTATTAGCTATCTCTATTTTCTCACCCTTTCTTAGTCTAATGCCCCAGCATTAATAGTTTCATGTCCGAGAAAGCCTCCTGAAAAACTTGGCTTCTTAGACAACAGAAAAGAAACTACTTAAAACCAGTTATACAAATAAAAATAGAGTTTCAATGTACGTGCTGCTTAAAACATAAAACTAAGAAGAACTTGTCCCGAGAACTACGAGCTCTTTCCGGGTTCATTTGACATGGCGGTCTTCACAAGTTTCCATGACTGAAATACATTTGCCAACTCCTGGGCTGACTGGATATGTAAATTATTTAAGCCTATCAGCTTCGCCTGGGTTGCGCTCTTCTCCCACCTACGTTTCTTGATTCTCTCCACTTGTTTCAGTAATTGCCCCCTGTTTAATAGCAACATGGACTCCACGTTGGCAATTCTAGTGAAGTCTTGGATTTTTAACACATCATTCTCCCTGAGGGCATGCATGGTGTCAATGAAGACCTTAACCATAGCATTTGCATCCCTATTACCTTCATCGATTTGTAGAATGCTTGAGGGGTTCACAATTTTAATATATTTTAGAGCATCCGCGTGCATATCCAGGACTTCCTTTTCCATTGCCTTGGCTTGTGAGATTGCGGCTTTGAACAATGTATGCTTCCATTCGAAGTTCTATTTTAAAATGAAGAGCATACATGGATCAACTAGCTTCATTGGATTTTCAACCAAAAACTTAGTCACACAGTAGCTCTCTATTTCTTGAACCTGGAATACAATTGCCTCACACTTTGCTTTTTCTACCTCCCAACTCTGAACCAACATTTGAATCTCACCAAGTAACTCCTCTCCGTCCAGACAGGTAGAAATGAATTCACGGATGAAGGCACTTCCTTTAGTGACAATGTTGTTTACCTAGGATGTGACTACCTCCATTAGAGCTCTACCTTGCTGCACTTGTTTCACCAATTTTTGATTCTCAATTGAATTTGGATCAAAATCCTATGAAGACTAAGGCAATAGAAGTATCCCATCATCAGCAAGTGAGGAAAGGAATTTTTCCATAGTGGAAACTAGCCGCTTCAACTCGTGTTTCTCCCTTCCATCCTTTTGTGACTGCCCTAGCATGTGATCGGCCTAGAATTTAAACAGATGGTCCCTGGAATCTCTGTTTAGAACTCTGAGTTCCATTTTTGTGATCTCAAAATCTTAGGCTTCCAGTTCCTGAATCCCTTCCTTAGGTTTGAATGTGGCTATTTTCGTATTCACCTTTCTAGTTGATGGATCGGTGGATAGTCTAGCATCAGTCTTCATCTTTTTCACTTTAGGAGTCCGAGTAGCATACTTGGTAACAATTTCCTTCATAGGAAATGCCACAGGTTTGTAAGTGTTTCTCCCTTTTACTATTTTAGTCAGCCAAGGAGGAATTGAACTAGCAACCATCCGATTATCAGGTGTTTTAGCTGGAGTACTTTCGACTTGAGAAACCTCTCTATCCATGATAAGAGTTTCTTGATGTTTTTCTATCTCATCTGGTGGAAATGAGATATCCCCCTCTTAAATTTCAACATCCAAGTAATCAAGTCCCAAGGCCGCTATTTGTGAATGCTTCTCTGATCTTGTTCTCAGTCTTGACCTCTTGGCAGTAGGATGTCCGCTTGAAGGCACCTTTTTCTTAGGAGATGTAACCTTTCCTGCATTGGAAACCACATGAGATGCATTAAAAGAAGTATGTTTTACATTTTTAAAGGTTGACTTTGTGCTAGATTTTCCAAGAGGGGGATTCACAGTTTCCTTCTTTTTCTTCCCTGTCAACTAGCTTTCTGTGACTTCTAAAATAGTTCGAGCCCTTAGTTTTATATCATCTTCCTCTACCTTGTTCCAATCTATGTTTGGAAGGCTTCCTTCTTGCACATTACCATCTTCTGAAACTGTAGCTTCAACACTATCCTCTTCCACACCTTCAATATCCAAATTTAACTGCAACATTTTAATCTATGAGATCATAAGTCTGGACTGATCTCTTTTCCATATTGCTCCTTCATTGTTGAGGTCTTCCCATAAGTCTTCCAAGTGTAAACTAGGTTATGGGTAATTGCTTAGGCTCAAGACCTGCTTGGCAAAACCCTTATTGTTGAAACCTCTTCTCATCTTGTAGAACTGCAAATGAAAACTCAGTAGATTGCTCCCAATTATAGAAGCATCCATCATATTATTGCAGGTCAAATTACCAATCTTTATTGGAAACATAAAAATCCATTTTTCCTCTGACAAGGTGCTTTTAACAACCACAAATAGTTGCCTGCAAATTTCTACTAAAATGAAATAATCAAAGGTGAACCTCAGGAGCTTAATAGGTTCATCATCGAAACCTCCAACCTGGATGTAGGTAAAGCAGGGAAACTGAGTATAGAGACTTCCATAAGTCTAAATCACTTTTCGCGCTTCTAATGAAACTCTCTGATCTGGAAAGCCTACCAATTGCTGACACAGTTTGCCCAAGAAAACATCATGAACTCTCCTGTTGTTTTCTAGAATTTTATCCTTCCTTAACAAAGGGAAATACTCATAAATAAATAAATCTTCATTCTAGGGAACATGTTGTATAGGAGAGAAGTCTTGTGTGCAAGCTAAACAATATATCAGGTATGAAGACATAGAAATTCTACCTAGTGACTTGGGCTTGCTTGAGTTGATCCCTTAGTGAACTAGCAATAATTTCTGCCCAATCAATGTGTTACCTTCCTTCTAGGACTATTTCAATGAAATGAAACATCCATTCTTCATAAAGAAGAACCTGTTCTGAACCCTTAATTCGATGGAGCAGCACAATCACATCATGAATGTGAGGTTTCATGTGATCCTTTGTAAGAACCTTAGGCAACCGTGACCGTCCTTTGTAATTAGTTCGAGTCCATTTCCTAGTCACATGACTCTAATTTTTGTCTGCATTTTCCTTGTATTGAGCCAAGGATTGGGTAGGAGTAAAACTAGCAAGAGACTACTCTAGAATTTTGAAGACAACAGTAATAGTTCCCCTATTAACTGGCATGAGGGTTTGTCCATCCAAATTCAAAATGCACTTAGACTTCACATCATACCTATTTATACATTGCTGGATTAGTTCCGAGCATATGGCTGATGGTGGAAAAGCTATGGCTTCTAATAGTCCACTTGACATAAACTCTAAGCTCTGGTCTTCCCTTGCATGATTTGTGAGGTCTACTACCATTTTGTCTACTTGTATTCCTAACAGGTCTGTATTCGAGATAATAGGGGCTCGATATTGCATATTTTTTACATTTCTGAAGAAATGTAAACTAGACCTCATCCTTTTCCTAGAAATAAAAACATAGGCACTCCCTCCCCTCTTGAATCAATGTATCTAACAACAACAGGAAATAAGAGAAGGCTTGTAGAAGCTACCTATTTTACGCAGACCTGGAATAAATCCTTCACTGCAGCCGAGACTCCGCAGAAAACAAGACCAGGAAAGAAAGACTTACAAAGCTATTTATGTTTTTTTTTTTGGAGGGTTACTGGCTGAAAATATAGACTTAAATGCGCATAAGGTGGAGGCATTAATTTCAAATGATGTGAAAAATAATGATGCAGAAAAAGGACATCCTCGTAACCTGCCATCTTCAATAACTTAATTAATTTTTCCTCGAAGAAATATCCCCCGCTCGTGCCAAAGATCTCATTAATTCACCTTGACAAACTTTCATTGATTTACTTTGTGAATTTCATCAAATCAAAAACCGCTGCTGCTTAAAACTTAATCATTTCACTACCAGCTAATTGCCACGGGTCCCACCACTTGTCCTTACACTAATGATTCTCCCCTCAAACTCTTGTTGAACCTCTTCGAACTACTTTGAACTGGAGTTCAAAGTGGTTTGAAGTGGTTCACCACCCAAAGCTTATGTAGGCCAGGGCCCACCTGCATAAAACACTCATTAGAAAATAAAACATTTATTGAACTACTTTGAACTAGAGTTCAAAGTGGTTCAAAGTGGTTCAGGAAGGGTATAAGCTTTGAAAAAGCTTCATCCAAAGGAAAGTCAGATTTGAATTTGGCAAAGTTAAAGATGGATTCTTGACAATTTTGAAGGTCATGGGTACTTTGAAGGATTTCTATATGGAAAGATTGTCAAAGGGATTCGTTAACTGAACTTCACATTAGTAGACTTATAAGGGTCTTTGACACTTCAACAATGGCAACTCTAACTGACCCTAACATCTACATACCATGTCTTTGTTGTCTAGATCAATGAATCCTTCAGGTTGTTCTACGTAGACTTCTTCTTCAAGTATACCATTTAGAAATGCTGACTTCACATCCATTTGATAAACTTTAAATTTCTTGTGTGCAGCATATGCAAGTAGCATTCTAACTCCTTCCAATCTAGCAACAGGTGCAAATGTTTTACCATAATCAATGCCTTCTTCCTTTGCATATCCCTTGCATACCAATCTAGCTTTATTTCTTGTCACCTCACCATTTTCATTTAGTTTGTTCCTGAATATCCACTTAGTACCGATAACATTCTTATCTTTAGGTCGGGGTACTAAGGACCAGGTTTTGTTCTTCTCTATTTCTTCTATTTCCTCTTTCATTGTATTAACCCATTCTTCATTCTGTAATGCAACTTTTACATTTTTTGGTTCAAATTCACAAACTAGACATGTACCTTGTCTTGCTTTGCTTCTTGTCTGCATGCTAGCTTGTCTGTCTCCAATAATTTGTGTCTCAGGATGATGTCTCCTAAAAAAACTAGCCAACACTCAGTTTCTTCTTTCTTGTTCATCCTATTCAGGTTCATGTGCTTGCTCGGTAGCTCCATCTTGTTCATCGGTTTCCCTTTCCTCTTCCTCGGGGTTATTTTCTTGCTGACCGGTTATCACAGGTTGCGACTTTGGTAGATAATCAAGATGTTCAATGTAAGTGAATCTACCATAGTCTTCTAGTTCCTTTCTACTTTCCTCTGTGTTCTTGTCATCAAACTCATCAACACAAACATTAGTACTTTCAATTATCTTATTTGTAACCTTATTCAGACATTTATATGCTTTACTCTTAGTAGAATATCCTAATAATATTCCTTCATCACCTTTAGAATCAAATTTCCCATTTCTCTCATCTTTTAGAATAAAACATTTGCTTCTAAAAATTTTGAAATAACTTACAGTAGGTTTTTGTCCAAACCATAGCTCATAGGGTGTCCGGTTGGTTTCCTTCTTCAGTTGTACTTGGTTAAGCACATATACAGCTATACTGACAACTTCCCTCTAGTATGTCTGAGAAATATTATTTTGCAGCATTAGTGTTCTTGCATAGTCAATTATTGACCTGTTCCTTCTTTCAACAATCCCACTCTGCTCAGGTGTTCTTGGTGCATACACCTGTCTTTTGATACCATGCTCATTACAGAAATTAGTAAATTCATCAGAGATAAATTCACCTCCTCTATCAGATCTTAAGCATTTAATTTCTTTTCCAGCATCTTTTTATACCTTCACCTTATACCATTTAGACATCTTAAAAGCTTCAGATTTCTCTTTCAGGAACATAACAGTCATCAATCTAGTATAGTCATCAACAAAAAGAATAAAGTATTTATCACCATAATAACTCTAAACCAACTCAATAAAGTATAGGTCAATATGAACCAACTCAAGTATGTTCTTTGTTGAGTAGTCTTTGCTTTTAAAACTAGACTTAGTCATCTTACCTTTCTAACATTCATGACACATAGCATGATAAGGTTTTGACAAGTTAGGCAACCCTCTAACTCTTTTCTTCTTACTAATCTTGATCATGTTATCAAAGTTCACATGGCATAACCTTTTATGCCACAACCATGCATCTTTATCCTTCATTAATAAATAAGAAGACTAATCAATATCAAGATAAAATAGATTACCCCTAGATTGTGTACTGGTTCTGATAAGTCTTCCTCCATCATCATAGATTTTTACCTTTTTGCTCTCAAAAGCAAGTCGGTGGCCTGAATTATTTAGTTATGCCACACTTAACAAATTATAGTTCAGTCCATCTACCCAGTATGCATTTTCACATTTTATTCTATCATTAATCATTAGTGAACCTTTACCTCTTACCATACAAGCTGCATCATTTCCCATCCTAATAGATCCTCCATCGTATTCATCAAGTAGATCAAATTTCTCTACATCACCAGTCATATGATGTGTACAACCACTATCTATGATCCATGTATCATTTCTATTTACTTTAGAGATCAGTGCTATTTCTTCATGTTTCTCTTCTTCCTCTGAGTCATCTTTCATAGCAACAAATACTACTACATCATCCTCAGTATCAAATTTAGATTCAATATCTTCTGCTATGTAACATAACTTTTTCCCTTTGTCATAGCTATCTCGGTTATCTCTGTTGTTGTGTTGGTAGCCTCTTTTGACTCTTCTCCCATAGCTTCCTTCAGATCGGTCTTTGGATCTATCATCATCTTTCTTATTCAGACATCTAGTAGCGATGTGGCCAACTTCTTTACAATTAAAGCATGCCAAAGGTAGCTTACTTCTATACCTTCCTTTACCTTTGGGTAACCTTCTGGTGATAAGAGCTTCAAGCTCATCAAGTTCATCATCGGTATTACTCTCACTATCATTATTCCTATTATTCCTGCTACTAGACTTACCAATCTTCAAAGAAGACATGAAAGTGGATTCAAAAGAATGTACAACACTATTGTCAAAGTTATTCAATTCAAAGGTTGTAAGCTTACCAATCAGTGTGTCAAGAGTAAGGTTGGATGTAGCTCTTGTTTCATGAATTGCAAAGATCTTGATTGCATAAACTGGCAGTAAAGTTCTGAGAATCTTGCTTATCACTGTTTCATCATCAATAATTCCATCTGATGCTCTAATAGCATGTACTACCTCTTTTAGTCTATTTGAGTATTGCACAATGTTCTCACCTTCTTTCATCTTCATATCATCAAATCAACCTCTTAGGCTTTCTCCTTTGGCTCTTTTAACATTCAAATCTCCACTGTATATTAGAGTCAGTTTATCCCACATGGATTTGGCAATAGTGTATCCCTTAATGTCTTCAAATTTGGCATCGGTACAGGTAGCAACAAGTTCCATCATAGTAATATTGTGTTCATGCCTATCTTTCAGTTGATCAAGTGTCAGGGGGACCGGGTGTCAATTCAATGTAGCCATTCTCCATTAGTTCTAGTGCAAAATTCCCAATTCCAGATATGTGCAACTTCATCTAGCTTTGCCATACTATGAAGTTATCTTTGTTTAGTCTTGGCACTTCTCTCTTATACATCTTGAGATCTTTGTGCTGCAGTCCTTAAAACTCTATTCTAAGCAACCAAAGCTCTGATACCATTTGATAGAATAACTGAGAGGGGGGTGAATTAGTTATCCAGTGTCCCAAAACAAAATATATAATCCAAAATCAAATTCTTCAACTTTTGCTACTCGGTAAACATAAAATACTTTCACTGTCTGTGCTTTTACCGATTATCAGTCTAAAACTTATAGTAGTTACCAATCAAATCTAATATGCAATATGCAAAGTATGATAACAAACAAATATCAAAATCAACATATAACACAAGAGATTTAACGTGGAAACCTTGTGAAGGGAAAAACCACTTGGGACCAGCAACCCAAAAATATTCACTCTTCTGAAGTGAGGTCGGTGAAGACCCAACCTTGTTAAAGGTTACAAACACACTGTTAGGTGTGACCATGTTAGAGGATTTTAGACCAAAAGTTATCGTCCAACCAACAGTCACTCTGGGGTTGATAGGGTAACAATGTTCACTCTATGAATGAAACATAAAAAGACTTTCTTAGTCCACTCGGTTAAGAGATTTGATTGTGTACAATGGTTAAATATGTAACAGTAGATGATCTACCTTGATACAACTTCAATTGCAGTTTACAGATCAATATTTAGCTCATACAAATCTTTCTGATCAATATATCACTTCAAATTCAACACTATATCAACTTACTGTTCATCGGTAATTACTCTCTGTAGCTCGGTAATTGTTCTGCAGTTTGGTTCTCACTAACCAGTATGATCAGAATGCACGAAAACTTGTTCACGCGATAATTTTGCAGTATCTTCTTCCTTCGACATTGTTTCAACAATGAAACCAATGTCTCTTATATAGATGAGTAAATCATTTTCTTTTTATCCACCAGATTTTGCCTCTTAATCTCATTCATTGATTTTTCTGCTTTAACCTTCTTCAGCTGATGTGTTAGTAATACATTTCAATTTGGTCCATTAGATCTTCCTTGAATTATGTTAGTTGTCGATCTTCATAACAAACCTTATCTGTTACCTAGATTTCATACACTTTCCAGCTCATCAATTTATTGGCCAATCTAATCATTTAATTCCTTTATGTTCTACTTAGTTAACAAAGAAATGCATCGGTGAACACAAGCTTGGTTAACACTGCGCTCGGTATACACTACACTCCGTCAGTGTATACTAGAATGCTTCATTTACCGACAACATTGCTTTGTGTCTTTCAACCCTATTCTTCATCATAGATGAATGCAACATAATAAAGTCAATATCATCAAGTCATTGACTCATCAACAAGTTACTCAGTGTATTCCTTATCCTTATCTGACAAATACATCTTCCTCATGTAGATACTTCTATTCTTCATCTCTTTCACCTTTCTTCAGATGTATTGGTATAGTAACTTACAAGATACGTACTGTCAAGCTAGTTGACATCAATGACAACATAATATTGATTTAATCATCTTACATATCTAATTAGCAACTCCTCAGTGATCTTTAATCATAGATTCTTCATTCAGGTTCTAAATCAGTTGTAGTTCATCAAATCGGGTGACACGTAACAATGTCTTTGTAAAATCCTAATAAGGTGTACTTCAGAAGAGTACAAAATTTGTGAGTCTCATCTCACACATGGTTTTCATAGGAAAAATATCTATGTTATGTGTTGCATTCTTTATGGTAGATGCATTTATTTGGTTTAAGTTTCATTCGTTTATGAATTGGTAAACTTGTGAATGTTGGTTTTGAGTTAAGGAAGTAAAAATTTGCAAATATCTTTGATTACTAATTCACCCCCCTCTTAGTAATCTGGGACCCTTAGGACTAACAAAATTTTATGCATCATTTCTTGCATAGGCTAGATGCAATAGAGAATAGGGGTAATCATGATGAGAAACACCACTCTCAACATCAGGATAGAGAGAGGGATAAGATCCCTAGGGGGAGAAGAATAAATGCTAAGGAGGATAACATAATGGCTAATCAAATGAATGAATTTCTTAGAGATAGACCACCTTTCTTTGATGGATGCCAAAGTGGGTCCAAGATAGAAACATGCTTGTTTGACCTAGATGTGTTTTTCTATGCACCCATATACCAGTAATGTTAAGGCAAGATGCACTATCATACACTTGGGGGATTTTTATTCCAATTGGTGGCACATGGAAGAGGATAATATCAATAGTGTATCATGGGAGGTGTTTCTTGAAAGCTTTCAGGCTTGATTTTTATCTGATTAGTAGAGACAAAGAAGGGCAGTTGAGTTCCACAATATTAAGCAGTTATCCATGTCAGTAGAGGATTATGAGAGGAAGTTCTATGAACATAGTCCATACTCGAGGTGTAAGGATGATGTTCCCATGATTGTAAAACATTTTATTAGGGGTTTAAAAGATCACAATTAAGGGGGTGTAGTAGTTTTTGAGCCCAAGACTCTTCAGGATATAGTGGTTAAGGCCCTTCTGGTAGCACAAAATATAACCTTGGTTGTAGGGGGTCATATTGGTAGTCAGGTGAACAATGAACCTCATATAGGTTTAGGTTTTAGAGGGAACCAATTTTAGGGAGCATTAGGCTCTAAGAGTCATCATTCTTCCTTTAAAGGTGGTCAACACTCTCAGAAGAAGAAATTTAAGAATAATAATCAGGGAGGTGGTGGATCTCAATTTTCTCACCCTTGCATTGGATTCCATACAAAATAGAGAAAAAAATCACAACTGGCTCAGAGTACTCATTAGAGTGTGAGTAGAGGTAGTTTTCAGCAGTTGAGTGCCCCTCCTTTAGGGAAAAAAATTGTTAGAGTTACATGATTCTTCTCTTGTGGGAAACATAGGCATATTGTAGTTAATTTCCCTTGCTGTATAGTTCCCATGGTTAGTCAGAGACTAGTTTCCTTAGAGCCTACATTTGATGATGCTGGAAGATCACATAGGGTATTTGGTGTAGTAGATCAAAGGTAGGAAGAACTCCAGGGCATAGTCATTGAGACTACAAATTTTTTAGGGGGTATCTCTAACTCTATTTTGTTTGATTTGGAAGCAAATAATTCCTTTATTTCTCCATCTTTAGTTGAGAAGTGTGGGCTAGCGAAAGGTAGGCATGGATTTTGGTGGTAAGAAGAACTAGCCTTTGGGGATAATATGGTGATGGAGTCATGTGTTCATAACTATAAGTTGAGGCTAGGATCTTTCATCAACATAGTGGATCTCTTAGTGATTCCTCTAGGTTCTTATGGAGTAGACCTTGGTATGGATTGTCTAGATGCCCATGGAGCTATCATAGATTGTAGGAGAAAGAATATCCAATGTATTGATGATTTTGGTGAGAAGAGGTTGATTGTTGGGGTTGAACAACCCACATCCCTCCGTATGATATCCACAATGTAGCTCAAGCGATGCATGCGCCAAGGATGTCATATTTTTGTGATTTGAGTGAATTATTTTGATGAAGGAGAAAGAAAAAATGTACCACTTGATCATGTTCTCTAACAAGAGTTTGCAGATGTGTTTTTGAAGGAGATCCCAGGGATGTTTCCAAAAAGAGACATCAACTTTCTTATAGATTTGGTTCTAGGAGTAGAAGATCCTATCCCGAAGGCTCCCTATCACATGACCACTTAGGAGCTAAGTGAATTGGTGTAGGAGCACCTAGGACCTAGGCTAGAGATTCCTTCTCCATTTTTGGCTTGTAATGGTCCTAGCCAAACCAAGGGTTAATAATAGGTTCCAAGAGGAGAAAAGTGTGTTAGGACAATAGAGGTTAGGATTAACCTAGGGTTTGGGTAGATTGATTAGGTCAATGAGTCAAGGTACCCTTAGGACCTAACTTAGTCAAAAAATTACTAAAATGGGTACAAGCATGAAACATGGTTAAAATTTTGAGTTTTGGTCTAAAATAACCTCAAATGGTTTTAGATAGGTCATTTGAGATTTGTTTGAATATTTTTGAGGTTTGAGAGAAGATAGGAGCAATTTAGCAAAAGTTGCTAAAACGTTGTCATGACAACTTTTGTCCTAAAAGGACTGACCAAACTATTAGGTCATTATGGGTGCTAAAAACCCTATACCTCAAAACAAAAATCTATATAAGCCCTAATAGGCCCAGATCCCAAGGTTAGCATCTTTGTGAATTTCTAGTTTAAGTAATTTAGATCACTGTTACATGTTTTGAGGACACAGTCCAAGACTTTGATGCAACAATATAATCCCTTGTAATTATTTTTGTTTGGAAAAGAAGGATAGAATCCACATTTTGTGTTTACTTTCCATTCTGTATCATTTGGAGTATTTTATAGTTTTTTTTTTAGGCTTAGATTAAATCTTTTGTGTTTGCCAGTTCAGTGACCTGTAAATAGTTTAGGGTAAAAACATGGCTCCCCCATGAAACCATATTGTGTGTTCATCATGAATAGTTGGGGCATGGTAAAGGAGCCAATGTAAACTATAAACACCTTTGGTGGAGGCCTGGAAAGTGATATTGCCAATTTTAAGACCTTGCCCTAGGAGAGCACTGTAAACTTGTTTTTACTTGTAGGGGTGACTTTAAATATATACTCCAAGGCTTTGGAGACCAAGAAGAGGATCAAGCAGTGTCAAGATGGAGATCTGAGAGCTTTATCAATCCATTGAACCAAGCTAAACTTACCTTGATAATTGAGTACCTAGAAGCCCTTGAAACCCTTGTAAAACCCTCCATTTTGAGTTAGGGCATTGTACAAAGGCTTGAGAACCCAAGACCCAAATAATCCTTGAGAACATGCCATAGGTACCAAGAATCCAAAACCAGCTTGATGTGACCTTTGGGAAGATTTTGGAGAAAGTCCTAAAAACCTGGACTAGGAGGGCTAATTGGGGCTCTAGGGCTACAAGGCCAAAACATAGATTTTGGTGAGATTGGTAAGAAGACAAGTTGAATATCTTGATCAATTGGATCAATAGGTGAAATAAACACATAAATAGCCTACCTCCACACCCTTTCAAGATTCATTAACTTTCTAAGGAGGTAAGAAGCAATTGGTAAGAGATTAGTCCATGATGGAAAAGAACCTTAAAACTATGATGGGATACCAAGGAGTTGAAGTGAGAAATTGAAAGAGTGAAGGACCTTGAGAGAGTCCTTATGAGAAAAAGGTGAATCCTTGTGAAGTCCCTAATCAAGCTATTGGGGAATTGGTGGGTTAGAAATCTATGTGATCCTAGCCAAGTAACTAGGCTCGTTGAGTGATCACATCAAATTGGTATCAGAGTGCATTAATATTTGGGAAAATTTTTATGTCAGAGTTAGTGGGTGAGTCAACCATGGTGACTAATGCTGAATTGGATAGGGAAGTGATATAATAAAAGGAGGAGAATAGGTTTCTTCGGGAGGAAATGACAACTCTTAGAGACAAGCTAGGACAGGTAGAAGAGAAAGTTGAATTGATGAGTGAGAAGCTAAAAGAAAATGAAGGAAAGGGTAAAGAGGTGGTAGAGGAAGACAAAATCCCTGAGCCTGACCCTGTTCTAGTTGAAGAACCCTTCTTGAGGGCACTCAAGTCTATGAGTGGCAAATCACTAGAAGGGATACCACTTTTTATTGGCAAGATGGAAGCTGAGTTGGTTATGGAGTGGATTGAGGGTATGGAAAACCAATTTGAATGTGAGGGAATTAGTGAAGCTCAAAGAGTCAAGGTAGCCAAATCAAGGAAGAGAGAGGCTTCTCTTACTTGATGGAAGTTTGTGTAGGATGAGAGGGTTAAGTAAGGAAAGAACCCCATAACAAATTGGAAAGGTATGCTAGCCAAGATTAGGGAAGCATATCTACCTGATGATTATGAAGTGCAGCTGGATAAAAAGAGACAAAATTCTAAACAAAAGGACCTAGAGGTCAATGTATACACTGAGGAATTTCAAAAAATATGCCTTAGATCCCATGTGGTGGAAGAGGAGATCCTAAAAGTGGATAGGTATCTCAATGGTCTTAGATGGAACATCCAAGAAGAATTAAGTTTGTTAAGCCCCAAGACTGTTCATCAGTGTTATCAGTTGGCACTCAAAGTTGAGGAGAATATAAAAAAGAGACAAGACTCATGTAGCTGGGGAAGAGGAAGGGGTAGAGATAATAGGGGTCATAAAGGAGGCTATGGAGGAAGAACCTTAGATTCAAGAGCCCAAGGTGAGACCAAACTCATTGAACAATAAGGAGAAGTCTCTAACAGTAGAGGAGGCTACAATAGCAGAGGTAGGGGATCTAATAATAACTTTAGAGGAAGGTCATGAGGCCAACTGAGAGGGTCCTAATCCTCCACCATGAAATTATGCCATTTCCATGAATATAGACCCAACATGTAGGTTCCCTGAAAAAGGATCCACTTCATAAGAAGGAGAGAAAAGAGTGAACTACCTTCAAGAGGAATCTTCAAGTAGAAAACCTGCAGAAGTGTCCCTAGACTCAGAAGTAGGGGATAATCTCATGATAAGGACATTGATCAAAGAGCCAATCAAGGAGGAACCTAGTCAAATAAGGTCTCTATTCAAGATAAAATGTAAAATATTGGGCAAAGTGTGCAAGATTATTATTGACTTTGGGTCTCCTGACCTTATAGTCTATAATGAAGCAGTGAACAAGCTAAACCTTCAAAGGATACCTCACACAAGTCCCTATAGGGTCACATGGAAAAATAAGGATCAACATGTCTTGGTGAATGAGTAAGATTGGGTAGATTTCACCATTGGAAGGTACAAAGATAGAGTGCTATGTGATGTTTTACCTATGGATTCTTGCCATCTCCTACTAGGGAGACCTGACAATTTGATAGGAAAGCAATCCATGATGGAGCCAATAACTTCTATTCATTTAAAAAAGATGGAGTTACCTTTAAGATTCAGTCCCTTCTAGAAGATGGAGAAGTGAAACTGGTGGGTTTTAATGTACTTTTGGTAGGGGAGAAAGAATTCTTAAACACCTTGGAGGAAGGTGAAGGAGTGGGGTATGCCTTGGTGTTGAAGCCTAAAGAGGAGGAAGAAGTAAAGAAGCAAGAAATACCCAAATAAGTTCTAGGGTTACTTGAACAATACAAAGACATAATGAGTGATGGAAATATAGCTACCCTACCTCCTAAAAGATCCATAAGCCATAAAATAGACTTGATCCCAGGAGCTTCCCTACCTAATAAAGCTACATATAAAATGATACCTCAACAAAATGAAGAAATAGCCAAGAAAATTCAATAAATCTTTGATCAAGGCCTTATAAGAAAAAGAATTAGCCCTTGTGCTGTCCCCACAGTCCTAGCACCTAAGAAAGGAGGAACTTGGAGGTTGTGTACCGACTCTAGGGCCATCAATAGGATTGCCATAAGGTATAGGTTTCCTATCCCTAGGATTGAGGACTTGATGGATTACTAAGGAGGGGCTAAGTATTTTTCCAAGATTGACCTGAAGAGTGGATACCACCAAATTATAATTAAGGAGGAAGATGAGTGGAAAACTACTTTCAAGACCACTGAAGGCTTATATGAGTGGCTAGTTATGCCCTTTGGGTTATCCAATACCCCTAGCAACCTTATGAGGTTGATGAATGAAGTGTTGAAAGAATTCATTGGAAAATGGGTGGTGGTTTACTTAGATGATATCCTCATCTTCAACAAGTGCAAGGAGGATCATTTGGTGCATTTTCAAGAGGTGTTACAAAATATGCATGAAGAGAAGCTCACTATCAATCTGTAAAAGTGAGAGTTCATGAAATAAGAATTGGTGTACCCAGGATTTGTGATTTCACAAGGTAACTTAAAAATGGACATGAGAAAGGTAGAAGTAATCTTGAAGTGGCCTACTCCCAAATCTACTACAGAAGTGAGGAGCTTCCATGGGTTGGCTCAATTTTATAGGAAGTTTATCATACATTTTAGTGAAATTTGTGCATTGGTTCTAGACACCATCAAGGGAGGCATGAAGGCTGAATTCCAATGGAGTGAGCAAGCTGAAAAAGGTTATGAGACCTTGAAAAGAAGGATTGCAACCCAACCAATCTTGGTGCTACCTAGCTTTGAGAAGTTATTCACATTTGAGTGTGATGCTAGAAACATTGCCATAGGATAAGTCCTAAGCCAATAAAATCAACTAGTGGCCTTCCATAGTGAAAAATTGAGTGAGGCTAAAAAGTACTCCTCATATGATTTGGAGCTATATGGTTTGGTTCAAGCCTTAAGGAAGTCGATGCATTACCTCCTTCCTAAAGAGTTTGTAGTTTATACAGATAACCAAGCTCTGAGCTTTCTTAGCTCCTAAGATAAGTTAAGCCATAAGAACATGAAGTGGGTTGAGTACATTCAAGCTTATACCTTCACCATAAAGCACAAGAAGGGGTAGAAAAATAAAGTAGTATATGCCTTAAGCCGGAGACTCTTGAAAATCTAAGAAATTCAGCTAAGAAGCATAGGCATAAATAGTTTCAAATACTTGTATCCGGAAGATGAAGACTCCTCAGCACCTTACAAGGTATGCACAGACTTTCAAAATCATTTTCATAGTGAATATAGTGATTAACTCATCCAAGAAGATCTTTTGTTTAGGGGAGGGAAAATATGAGTGCCTATAGGATCCATGAGGGAGAACCTCATTAAAGAAAAGCATGATGGGTCATTGAGTGGACATTTTGGAGTCCATAAAACATTAGAGTTGGTTCAAAGATTTTACTATTGGCCTAGGATGAATTAGAAAATAAAAAGATATGTGGAAACTTGTATACTTTTCCAAAAGGCCAAGGACACTTCATCCAATACAGGGTTGTATCAACCCCTTCCAATCCCCAATAGACCTTGGCAATGCCTCAACATGGACTTTGTGGTAGGATTTACTAAGACCAAGCAATGATTTGACAAAATCTATGTGATTGTGGATAGGTTTAGCAAGATGAATCACTTTGTGCCATGCAAGACTACTCATGATGCTTTCCATATAGCCAAATTTTTTTTAGAGAAGTGGTTAGGATTCATGGATTACTGTTAAGCATAGTATCTGATAGGGACTCTAAGTTTATGAGTCATTTTTGGAAAACCTTATAGCATAAACTCGACAGTAATTTGTCTTTTGGGTCTGCATACCACCCCCAAATGGATGGGCAGACCGAGGTAGTTAACAGGATCTTGGGGAACCTTCTAAGATGCTTAATTAAAGAGTATGGTCAGTCATGGGATTAGGTGATAGCACAAGCATAGTATGCCTACAATGATACAATAAATATGACTACCAACAAGAGTCCATTTGAGATAGTTTATGGGATACACCCAAGAGGCATCCATGAAATGAGATAAATTGGAGACACAACAAGAAGAAGTGGATATGCAAAGGACTTTTCTTAGTCCATGATACAATCAAACAATCTCTCAAGGATAGTACCACTAAGACCAAGAATAAGGTAGATGAAAGGAGAAGAGAAATACATCTCAAAGTGGGAGATCTTGTCATGGTACACTTGAGAAAGGCCATATTGAAGAAGGGGATCCCACGAGCTACAAATTAAAAGGACTTGCCCATGTGCCATCCTAGCCAAATATGGGTCCAATGCCTACAAGGTAGACTTGCCAATAGATTTGGGCATCTCACCAGTGTTCAACATAATAGATTTAGTACCTTATAAAGGACCGATCCCTATTGGAGATGATGAACATGATGAATTTGCAAAATAATTGGAAAGTATGCAGTTACCAATCACTCCAAGCCTCCAAGCTGAGAAGGTCTTGAGCTCCCGGGTCATTAAGAAAACTAGGAAAAAAACTTATCTTGAATACCTTGTCAAGTGGTAGGGAAAGGAAGATGTAGAGGATACATGAGTCTTAGAATTAGAGTTACAGAGGTTAGGCATTAGTCCTAACTTATTCCCCACTAATGGGACTTGATTTATTTGTTTTGTGTAGAATGGTGCAGGAGTACCTAGGACCTAGGCTAGAGAGTCCTTCTCCATTTTTGGATTGTACTGGTCCTAGCCAAACTAAGGGTTAATAATAGGTTCCAAGAGGAGCTAAGTGTGTTAGGAGAATAGAGGTTAGGATTAACCTAGGGTTTGGGTAGATTGATTAGGTCAATGAGTCAAGGTACCCTTAGGACCTAACTTAGTCCTAAAATTGCTAAAATGGGTACACGCATGGAAACATGGTTAAAATGTTGAGTTTTGGTATAAAGTAACCTCAAATGGTTTTAGATAGGTCATTTTATCTTTTTTTGAGTCTTTTTGATGTTTGAGAGAAGATAGGGGCAATTTAGCAAAAGTTGCTAAAAAGTTGTCGTGACAACTTTTACAACTTTGCAAAAGTTGCATGACAACTTTTGTCCTAAAAGGACTGACCAAGATATTAGGTCATTATGAGTCCTAAAAACCCTATAACTCAAAACTAAAAGATATATAATCCCTAATAAGCCCTAATCCTGAGGTTAGCATCTTTGTGAATTTTTGGTTTAAGAAATTTAGATCACTGTTACTTGTTTTGAGGACATCGTCTGAGAATTTGATGTAATAGTAGCATCCTTTGTAATTAATTATATTTGGAAAAGAAGGATAAAATCAAAATTTTTTTTTTAATTTGCATTAGGTATCATTTGGAGTGTTTTATAGTTGTTTTGTTAGGCTTAGATTAAATCTTTTGTGTTTTCCAGTTCACTGACCTGTAAATAGTTTAGGTAGAAACATGGCTTCCTCATGAAACCCTACCATATGTTCATCATGGCTAGTTGGAGGATGGTAGAGGAGCCAATGTAAAATGTAAATACCTTTTGTGGAGGCCTAGAAATTTAAATGGCCAATTTTAAGACCTTGCCCTAGACGAGCACTGTCATTTCCCGGATAGGGACAAGGAAGTGTAAACTTGTTTTTACTTGCAGGGGTGACTTGAAAGCTATACTATAATGATTTGGAGACCAATAAGAGGATTAGATAGTGTCAAGATGGATATCTGAGAGCTTGATCAATCCATTAAACCAATCTAAACTTACCTTGAGCAGTGAGTACCTAGAAGCCCTCGAAACCCTTGTAAAACCCTCCATTTTGAGTTAGGGCATTGTGCGGAGGATTGAGAACCAAAGACCCATAAAATAATTGAGAACATGCCATAGGTACCAAGAATCCAAAACCATATTTGTGTGACCTTTGGGAATATTTTGGAGAAAGTCATAAAAACCTGAACTAGGAGGGCTAATTGGGGCTCTAGGGCTACAAGGCCAATAGATAGATTTTGGTGAGATTGGTAAGAAGAAAAGTTGAAGATCTTGATCAATTAGATTAAGAAGTGAAATAAAAACACAATATCCTACCTCCACACCCCTACAAGATTCATCAAATTTCTAAGGAGGTAAGAAGCAATTGGCAAGAGATTAGTCCATGATGGAAAATAACCTTAAAAATATGATGGGATACCAAGGAGTTGATGTGAGAGATTGAAAGAATGAAGGACCTTGAGAGAGTCCTTAGGAGCACAAGGTGAAGCC
The DNA here is from genome assembly GCA_027943335.1 of Chamaecyparis obtusa. Taxonomy (NCBI): domain Eukaryota; kingdom Viridiplantae; phylum Streptophyta; class Pinopsida; order Cupressales; family Cupressaceae; genus Chamaecyparis; species Chamaecyparis obtusa. The sequence continues at coordinate 938,617 of BSBK01008093.1, read as the reverse complement.
TTGTGAAGTCCCTAATCAAGATATCGGGGAATTGACGGGTTAGAAATCTTGGTGATCCTAGCCAAGTAACTAGGATCCTTGAGTGATCACATCATGAACTTAGACTATAATTGGAGGAAATTTTGGAAAAGGGATTAATCAAGCCTAGTGTATCTCCTTGGGGTGCACTAGCCATCTTTGTTAAGAAGAAAGATGGTTCTCTTAGATTATGTATTGTGTATTGATAACTCAATAAGCTCACCATTAAGAATCTCTATCCATTGCCTTGTAGTGATGACCTATTTGATCAAATGGAAGGAGAAAGAGTCTTCTCAAAGATTGACCTTAAATTTGGATACCATCACTTAAGGATCCATGAGGTAGACATTCACCTCATAATGTTTTATATGTTGTATGGTCACTACAAGTTCACCATAGTACCATTTGGTTTAACAAACACTTCATCGATATTCATGAGTTTGATGAATGGGGTATTCAAAACATATTTGGATCGGTTTCTTATAGTTTTCTTGGATGACATTCTAGTGTATTCTAGGAATTTTGAGGAGAATAGACAACATCTATGTCATCTATTGTAGTGTTTGTGAGAGAATCATCTCTATGAAAATATAGAGAAATGTGAGATTTTCCAAACTAAGGTTAAATACCTTGTCCATGTTATCTTCGGGGACAATATTGTAGTTGACCATGCGAAGATACAGGCTATAGTAGAGTGGCCAACACCCACTAATATTTCTGAGGTTCACAGTTTCATGGGCCTAGAAGGATACTACAAATGGTTTGGAAAATATTTCTCTAGGATAGCTCACCCTATCACATCCTTGTGGAGAAAAGGGAATAAGTTTATTTGGATAGAAAAGTGTGAGGAAACCTTCTAGTTATTGAAAGAGAAGTTGACTAGTTCTTTGATTTTGGTAGTTCCTGATCCCTCAGGTAATTTTGTGGTATGCACTAATACATTGAGGGGGTTAGGGAAGTATTGATGCAAGAGTGCCAAGTAATTGCTTATGATTTTGGGAAACTTAAATACCATGAACTTAATTACCCTTCTCATGATCTAGAGTTAGTGGCTATTGTTCATTCCTTAGTGAGATGGAGGGAAATTTTGTTGGGTCATATAATTGAGATTCATACATATCATTGTAGCCTTCAGTGTATTTTTACACAACCTAATCACAATATGAGGCATCGTAGATGGATGCAATTCCTATGAGTATGACTTTGAGGTTAGGTATATTTAGGGGAAATAAAATGTTGTATTCGATGCTCTAAGAAAGAGAAGGCATGAGTTGTTAGCACTTTCTCTCAGTATAAACTTGAGGAGTGAAATATTACAGGCTCTCCCTTTGGACACTTGGTATCAAGAGGTTAAGTTAGAATTAGAGTCAGGAAGGCCCTTAGAGGGATGATTTTATGGATATTCTTTGGATTTAGATGGGTTTTTGTTGTAGGAGATTTGGATTTATGTGCCACCTTCAAGTGACCTTCGTGCAATCATTATAGTAGAATCCCATCATGTACCTTACTTTGCTCATCATGGAGTACTAAAGAAAACACATGCCAACTTTTGTGAGCTATATCATTGGTTGGGGATGAAGAGAGACATAGCTGATTTTGTGGTGAGATGTTTTTGAATCCTAGAGGGAAAAGGCCAAGCATTAACACCCAATAGGTCTTCTACAACCCTATCTTGTTCCAGAGTGGAAGTGGGAAATTATTTCTATGGACTTTATTGTGGGAGTTCTAGTTACCCCTCAAAGGCATGACACTATCATGGTTACGGTCAACAAACTGACCAAGGTAGCACATTTATCCCCTATGCAATCCTCTTCTACAAAAACTTAAGTAGCCAGAGTATTCATGGATTACATTGTCAGACTTCATGGTATTCCAGGGAAGATTATATTTGACTAATATTTCATATTTAATTCTAAGTTTTGGAATTCCTTACAACATTCCCTAGGGATACAATTGAACTTTAGTTTGGCTTATCATCCAAAGATTGATGGATAGACTGAGTGGGTGAATTAGGTTCATGAGGATATGCTCAGGATGTATTTGATGGATAGGAAGACCCACCGGGAGGACTAATAATATTTAGTGGAGTTTTCTTATAATAATGGATATCACAACTCTATCGACATGTCACCATTCCTTTCTTTATATGGTCATCCTTGATGCACACCTATGAGTTGGGATTGACTGAAGGATAGACTAATTCTAGGGCTAAAGATGTTGTGGGGACATGGAGAAATAGGTTGATTAGATTAGGGAGCATCTTGTGGCAACGCATGACAGGTAGAAAAAGTATGTAGATGCTCATAGGATTGGTAGGCGGTTCTCTATTGGGGATAGAGTATTCTTGAGGGTTTTTCCATGAAAGAGTCCAATCCATTATGGAAAAGGCTCTAAGATAGTACCTCAATTTGTTGGTCCATTCAAGGTCCTTAAGAGGATAGGGCCGATTTCTTATCAAATTTCATTTCTGCCCAACCTTTCTTGTATCCATGATGTGTTTCATGTTTTAGTTCTTAGGAGATATATTCCTAATTTGACTCATGCTGGACTATAATTCTTTATAGGTAGAGGATGGGAAGCTGGAATTGGAGCTTGTACATATTCTATAGTAGTGGACATTTAACCTCAAGGGTTGCAACATAGAGTAGGAAAGGGTCCAATGGGACCTAATAATGAGGCCTTGACAACGTAGGAGGATGTTGATAGACTTAAAGATGCTTATCCACATCTATTTATAGGCTTCCAAGAGTAAGCCTAGTCCTATGAGGGAGGATGTAATTCCCTCTCGGATGATTCTCTTTTCTGCATATGTGACATGACATTGTTATCATTAATGGACTCTATATTGATGTTTTACTTTTGTAGATCTAGATGATGATATGATTCAGATTTATAGATTATGTTAAAATATGATAGCATCGATAAGATAAATATATATATAAATGAGAATAAATGATACATACATGCATATATATTAATGTACATATAATAATATTGATTTTTATTATACATACATTAATATATATCCATATATATTCATTCATAATGATAAATATTCTCATCAACATATAACTATCAATTGTCATAAGTTATTGATGAATATCAATTGAAAAATGATATGTATTGTTAACAAATGATTAGTATCGGTTTAATATATACTGAAATACTATTGGTTTAGACTGCTGTGTAATACCAATAGTATTATCGATACATATGTTACGTGGTGCCGATTCAATATCAGTTTAATTATTGTTAACAATGATCACCATATTTATTATGAAGAGTCATGTCAATGATAAGATGTGACTCATTAATGAGTCACGACTTATCATTTACATGACTCATAACATTTGATCAATATATATGCAAAGAAATAATTGGCTGAAACATATTGAAATTGAACATAGTGTATTCAACAATCTGCATACAAAAAATAATTTAATTAGAGGTTTGTATATTCACAATATATTTATAAAGCAATAAAAGGGATACAAAAGCTATAATTTATCATTTTAATAGAATTTTTAATTGCATTTACATGGTATTAGAGCCAAGTTAAAGAAGATCCAAGAAGCTTTCAAACTTAAGACATTTAAATATAATTTATAGCACATCACATTTCCATGGCAATCGTTATCATATTTGAGGATAGGCTTGAAGGAGGAAATAACTTTTCATCATGGAAGTTCATAATACTAATGATACTAAAAGAAAAGAAGGTTGAGTCATTCATAAAAGAAGACAAGACAAAACCAGAGAATGGTCCAGAGAAAACTACATGGATTGAAGGAAATGATAAGGCCATGAAAATCATAATCGATGGAGTCAGAGATCATATTGTACCACTCTTGAAAAAATATGAAATAACATATCACATGTTTAAAATACTCGTAAACACTTATGAAATAAGTAATGGCAGCAAGATTGTAGCCTTGAAGAGAGAGATTGACCATATAAGTATGAACAAAGGCGAATCAATCAACTCATACTTTATGAGAATCTCAGCTCTAAGAGATCAAATGTCAACACTTGGGTACAAGATAGAATGTAAGGAATTATCATTAATTTCGTTAGATGGTATACATGAATCCTGGGAAACATTTGTTTCAGGCATTAGTGCTAGGTCTAAATTTCCAAAATTTGACTGGCTAAGATCAAATTGTCTCCAAGAAGAATCAATACTAGCAAAGAAAGGAATCAAGAGGAAAAATATTGATGAAGATATTCATCTATTAAATGTAAATTCCTACAAGAAATAAAAGAAGAAACATTTCAAGAAAAGGAAAAACAATCATGGGAATGGTAAATCCAAGAAAGATATGTCAAAGGTACAATGTTTTAGATGTGATTAGTATGGAAACTATGTAGTAAATTGTCCATACAAAAAAAATCAAGCCTCATTTTCCAAGTTAAAGAAGACTAAGGAAGAACATGAATCCAAGAAGTTTGTGTTCTACTCCACACTTTCAAATCAAGTCTCTAATAAAAGTACTTGGGTCATAGACACTGGTTCCTCAAGACATGTTACTGGATTCAGAGAACTATTAGATTTCATGGTGGAAGAAACTAATGAGGAAGTAACTATTCAAGATGACTCTGCACATCCAGTGAAAGGTGTTGGAACTTGCACCATTAGACTGAAGTCAGGCATCTATATTCAACTCATCGGGGTATTGTTTGTTCCAGGTATCAAAATAAATTTAGTCTCCATATTTACACTTGAAGATAATGGATACATGGTAACCTTCATGGATGGTAAATTATTGGCATGGCCAAAGAACTTTACTATTAAGAAAGAACAAACCATAGGTAAGAGACAAGGTTATTTTTATGAGCTATGTACAAAACCAAATCTAGCCCTTATCCATTAAATTGCAGACTCTAATGAAATATGACATAGAAGATTAGGACACCTAAATTTTAGAGCCCTATCTTCAATGGAAAGATTACTCACAGGATTACCAAAACTTAAAAAATACCACTCTAGAGAATGCAAGGGGTGTGCCTTGGGTAAAAACACTAAGGGTTCATTTCAGAATTGTTCTAGCAAAATAAATAATGTATTAGAATTAGTCCATTTATATTTGTGTGGGCCCATGTCCGTCCCTTCATTAGGAGGGTTTCTATATTATGTAATATTTGTTGATGATTTCTCTAGGAAGACTAGATCTATTTCCTCAAATGTAAAGAATCTGAGGAGATCCTTAAAAGATTTAAGGAATTCAAGTCCCTTACTGAAAACTCCTCTAGAAGAAAAATAAAAACCTTAAGGAAAAATAATAGGAGGGAATATACATCGGATATGTTTAAAGAATTTTGTAAAGATCTTGGGATTAAGAGGGAGTTTATTGTCCCTTACAATCCACAACAAAATGGGGTTGTTGAAAGGAAAAATGGAACCACTGTAGAAGTTGCCAAGGTAGTGCTTCTTGATCAAAACATAGAAACTTCTCTTTGGGAAGAAGCCTCTAATACTACAGTATACATACAAAACAAATGTACACACTCTCATATTGATAATAAAACTCATGAAGAGGTTTTCATTAGTACAAAACTAGACATTAGTCACTTAAGGATATTTAGTTGTCCAGTATACATACATGTGCCCAAAGTGAAAAGAACAAAACTAGAACCTTCAGGAAGAAAGGGTATGTTTGTAGGTTACACTGAAACCTCAAAATCTTATCGAGTATATGTGCTTGGTCAAAAATAAATTTAACTAAGAAGAGTTGTAATTTTTGAGGAGGATATAGCATTCATAAGAGCTAGAAACTCCATTGAGCCAGAAATCCAAACTTCTCCCATAGAACCAGAAAATGAAACTTCTCTTGAGATTTAGAAGGAGTATCCTAAGCAAGAAGAAAATGAAGAACCAAGCACATCCTTGAAAAATCCTAAGAAGATAACTATCTGGGAAACTAAGATAATTGAAGAAGCAAACTCCTATAGAGATCCTTCAGGAACTTTTAGAGAGAGTAAATGACCCACAAGATTATCTAGTTACGTATCCCTAATGAGTGAGCTCTCAAAGTCAGAACCTATAAATTTTTTAGAAGCTCTTCAAAAAAAAGTCTGGAAAGATGCCATGGCAGAGGAGTATCAGTCCATCTTGAATAATGATGTATGGGAAATCATATCTAGACCTAAATAGAAATTAGTGGTCTCCTCCAAATGGTTTTTCAAGATCAAGCATGATACAAATGGCAGTATAGAAAAGTGCAAAGCAAGGTTCATAGCTAGAGGTTTCTCACAGAAAGAAGGAATTGACTATGAACAAAATTTTTCTCTAGCTGCTTGACATACTTTAGTTAGAGCTATTCTAGCCATTACAGTTTCCAAAGGATAGAAAGTACATCAGATGGATGTTATGACCACATTCTTTAATGGAACTATTGAAGAAGAGGTCTACTTAGAGAAACCCAAAGGATTTAAGATCCATAATTCAAGAACACGTGTTTAAATTAAAGAAATCCCTTTACGGACTTAAGCAAGCTCCTAGAGCCTGGTATGAGAGAATTGATACTTACCTCATGAGATTAGGATTCTCAAAAAATGATGTAGATCCAAATCTCCTCTTCAAGAAAAGAAAAGGTGATATGTTAATATTAATATTAATATTATATGTTGTTGATCTGCTGATTATAGGAGAGGATCAACTCATTAATCAGTGCAAGAAGGAACTAGCCTTAGAATTTGACATGAAGGACTTAGGACTATTGCACTACTTCCTTGGATTATAAGTCTAGAAAAAATCACATAGCATTATTCTAAACCAAGGAAAGTACACCATTGATATATTGAAGAGATTTGGCATGATGAAATACAAACCGATGTCATCACCCATGGAGAAAAATCTTCACAAGTTGAAGGAAGAAGCAACAGATTCTTAGTCAGCTAACCCCATCTCTACAGATAGATGATTGGATTATTGATGTACTTGGTCAACACTAGACCAGATATCTATTATGCAGTGAATGCTTTGAGCCAATTCATGTGTGAGCCTAAGGAAATACATCTTGTGGCTGTGAAGCATATAATGAGGTACCTTCAAGGTACTCTAAATTATGGACTCAAATATAAAAAGGTTTCCTTAGATCTTCATGGATTCACCAACTCAGATTGGGATGGAAGTGTGACCGATCAAAAGAGCACCTCAGGGTGTTGCTTTAGTTTAGGATCGGCTATGATATCGTGGATTAGCAGAAAATAGTCATCAATGGCACAAAGATCTACAGAGGAAAAATATATCATAGCTTCAATGGATGATAGAGAAGTAGTATGGCTCAGAAAACATATTGTAGGATTATTTGGTGAACCACTAAAACTGACTATCATCCACTATGATAACTAGAGTTGCATCAAGCTATTAGTGAATCCAGTATTTCATGACAGATCTAAGCATATATAGATTCCTTACCACTATGTGAGAGACATGGTAGAAAGGAATGTGATCCCATTGGAATATATTAGTACAGGAGATCAAACAACATAAATCCTTACCAAACCACTACCCAAGATGAAAGTTGATCACTTTAGGAGAAATCAAGTGGTATGGTTGAAATGTAAAATTTTGATTTGTACTAATATAATAAAGATGTTTAATGTGTAAAATTCTTTTGTCATATGTGTGACTTTATGACTTTATGGGCCCACCCATCCTATGTGCATTTCTAAAAAGTGACGACTTTTAAGTTAATGAAAACTTGTATTTAACATTTTAAGGTGACGATCTTGTAATGTTGATATCATGTTGACTTGATATCATTGTGATTCATGGATGTGCCATGATTCATTATGGTAGACATTATGTGATGTAATGTCAGTTCGCATACCATAATAGGGGTATATAAGGAGAATGTAATGTTCTCAAGAATAGTATATCCTTCATATCATGAGTTAGGTGATATGTAAAACTTGGTATCATGTGGTAGGTGATTCCTCATATCACATGTTAGGTGATATGTAAAACTTGATATCAAATGTTATGTGATTCCTCATATCACATGCTAGGTGATATGTAAATTTGTGTATCATACATAATATATATATATATATATATATATATATATATATATATATATATATATATATATATATATATATATATATATATATATATATATATATTCACAAGTAAGGTGATATATATACATATATCATTATGAGAAATGTGATGCACTATAAATATTAATATTATCTTCGTTACACTTTATCTTCCCTAGCTAAGAGGGAGTGTTAAAATATGATAGTGTCGTTAAGATAAATAAATATAAATGAGAATACATGATACATACATGCATATATATTAACACACATATAATAATATTGATTATTATTATACATACATTAATATATATATATATATATATATATATATATATATATATATATATATATATATATATATATATATATATATATATATATTCATTCATAATGATAAATATTCTCATCAACATATAACTATCGATTGTCATCAATTATCGATGAATACCGATTGACAAATAATATGTATTGTTAAAAATTGATTAGTATTGGTTTAATATATACCGAAATACTATCGGTTTACACTGCTGTGTAATACCAATAGTATTATCAGTACATATGTTATGTGGTGCCGATTCAATATCGGTTTAATTATTGTTAACATCGATCACCATATTTTTTATAAAGAGTCACGTCAATGATAAGACATGACTCATTAATGAGTCATGACTTATCATTTACGTGAATCATAACATTTGATATATATATATATATATATATATATATATATATATATATATATATATATATATATATATATATATATATATATATATATATATATATATTGTTAGCTTTTCATTTTATTAAATGGGTTTTTTAAAAAAAAAAATATCATACTAAATAAAGTTTATATGTAAAAAGTTGGCAAACAAAATATATCATTGGAAGTTTTTATTTAAAAATAAATAAATTATTGTTTAAGGGAGGGCATGGGTCCCAACCCCGTACCCCCCCTGTCTGCGTGTCTGCGCTGCAGACCGTGCGTGACACAACACTGCAGTACAGTGCACTGCAGACCATGCATGGCACAACGCTATAGTGCAGGGCACTACAGACCGTGTAGCACGATGTTGCAGCGCTGTCGTGAGTGTGCGCCATGACAGTGGGGGTACGCCCACCCCCCACTTGCTTTGGGTTAATTTGTTTTGTGTTTATTAAGTTTGGTTAATTAAGATTTATTTAAAATTTTTGTTATATTAAGATTTATTTTTAATATATGTTAGTATGTATTAATTTATATTAAATGTAATTTATGAATTGTTTAAATTATAATATATTTAATTTATGAATTATTTAATTTATATTATTTTTAATATATAAGTTATTTAATTTATTTTATAATTTATTTAATGGTAGATTAATGATTATGAGAAAATTTTTGTTTACAAATTAATTTGTTTTAATTAATTTTCAAGTGAGCATTAGGTTTTGGTTATGCAAACTCATTCTTATTATATGTTTATGGACTAAATTAGGTATTTGTATTAAGGGTGAAATTAGTACTTACACTTTATATAGTTCTTTGTGAAACTTTGATTTTATACATAAATCAATTAGTTGTAGAATGTCTTTTGTAGAGTTTTGAGTCGGATGTTTAAATCAAAACTTACATTATTAGACTGGGATAAAAATCTTCTGGCTTTCATGATGTAACATTAGCTATTTTTCTACTGAAATTGGGTGTGTTCACCTATGTTGGATTCTTAAGTAATCTTTAGAGATTATGTTCCACTTATGATATTATTGCAATGAGTATGTTTAGAATTTTCCTAGTAGTCCTTGTTGTTTATATATTTGAATTCAAATATGATGAATACAGAATGTATTTGATTATAGTTTTATTTCAGTTCGAAATGACATGAGTGTTGTATTCTTCGTGTCTTCTTTTACATTATGGGTTGTTGGGAACTAGAAGACCTAGGAGAATACAAAGGCTGGGGTATGTGTCAGGTATTTGTGCTTTTCAATTATGTCTGGTGTGTGTGCACTCTATTTGATTATCATTCCTATTTGACCATTGGGCTCATGTTATATTGTATTCATTTTGTGGTATCTCTGTAACCATATCCAGTTCTTTTGTGTGAAAATGGATATGAGGTTACGTAGTTGTATACCTGATTAGATCTAGGAGAGATCTGTGAGCCTAGGGTAGTTTACCTGGACATGTAGTAGGAGGTGGCTTGCAATAAGTGCCAGGGCCCACAAGTGGCTGCCAGGATCACTTATTGTAAAGTTTCAGTAATCAAGTGATAACCTAATATAATTAAGGGGTATTTAATTAAACCTAATAAGATATAGGTTATAGACTAAGGTGGAGTTGAGAAGATGACTAGCCCCCTTTTAAGGGATGAGTTGGCATAGTTGATGACTTCATTAGTATGAGAGGTCATTGATGCCGTGTATGGTCACTTGGTTGCCGGGATCCAGAGAGGTTACCAGGACAAAACTCAAGGGTTAGATGTACATGATGACACCTTCCTATGCATAGTCTAGTTATTCTACATGTGTCAGTTGCCTCTAGTTTAGTGAGTTGTACCTTTATCTTTATTATGTTGTATCTTGAGTTAGAGTTCTTTTAGGATCTTTTTGCTTAGGGTTTTATCCTTGTTTTGTATTGGTTATCCGATTGGGGTTTGTGATTATCTCCTCAGCATGGTGGGGTAGGCCTTTGTGGTTCTACACGGACGGGTGGTAGTGATTCTTTACCATTTGAGATTCGACGTCCTTGTGTCGATGCTTGATGGTGACTTTGCAGATGGTTTCCTTATGATTCTTCATTGATGTTTCTTTCTTATTTCATTATTTGTAATCCTGTATTAGTGTATCACATGTGATACCTAATCTATTCATTGTACTTTTATGTTAGTTTTATTATTACATACCCTGTGACATGTGCAGTGGATGTTAGTTTATTTGGATATCATGGATGTCCATGAGAATGGTATTTATCATTGTATTCTTGTAATTGTAATTTATATGTTATGGAATCTTTTGTTGATGTTAGTTCTTTAGTTGTGTTTTGTTCTTAAGTAATTCTATGTCATGGAACCCTTGAGTCTTGTAATCTGTTTTGGATGTTGTTTCAATGTGAGTAAATGGTAATTGCTTCCGCACTGTTGTTTATCTTGTTTGTTAACTTAAAAAAAAAAATTGTTCACCAAACTTAGTAGCATGTTTAGGGTTAAATTCTCTTGGGTTCCCTGGCGGGGCGTTACAATGCTCATATATTTATAACTTTGATTATCTCCGCATTGTTTTGATTATGTGACTAACGTTAATTTTGTGATGGATTATGATGTAACTCTTTTTTATATCTAATTCATGATATGTATACTTGATACTACATGTGTGTGTATCTATGATTCATTTATATGACTAGGGGTGAAGTCATAGTTAATCACCTGGCAAGGTTCACATGATGTCGCAACCCCTATCATATGTTTGCACTGTCTTATTTTTATGTATGTATGCACATGTATACTCATTGTATGATGCAGGCTTATAGGTACCAAACATTGATTTCACCTGGCTTCATAGGTCTGGGTGTTCCCTCAAAACCCTCGATGGTTGTTATTGCATAGATAGTACTAAGGTCCTAAAAAATGTCTCCTTATATCATAGGATTTATGATTAGTGGTTTAGCTCACACGATTGGGGCATAAATGTGATATTTTCTTTTGGTATTTTTCAATCAAGTTATGTGGATTTATGTTTGACATTATTGGTTGATACATTTTAGGATGCTTGGTTGACTTGTGTTGACTTTTTCTGGTCATTTTTCCCCTTTTAACTTTTGTACCTTGGAGTGAGGATGTATATGATTTATTATTGACCTTGATTTAAGATCCTTGTATATTTTCTAATTAAGGATATGATATAAACTCCTTATGTGGTAATTAATGAGTATATAAATATTAATGTTTGTTAATATACTTGGTTATTATTTAAATAAATATAAATACTTAAATAAATATGGGTTAGATAAATATGTATGTAATATTAATTTAGATATTGTATCATCCTAAATGTTAACACCCATTAATTTGGAAGCTCAAGGACCTATAAGGCCCCTTTTTAGTTATCTCCTAGAAAATAGATGCATTTATGCTTGACTTCCTATTTTTCCCTGCATATATCACCACATTTCCCCTGACACCCTCAATACCCCTCAAGATTTGGAAATTTTATCTTGAGTTTTGCACCCACAGGTATAGGTCAATCTCAATCTATACCCCTAGGTCTTAAATTATGGTTGGCTCCCGGGCCTGATGTAATCTCTCTCTCTCTCTCTCTCTCTCTCTCTTTCTTTCTCCTTGTCTCTCTCTCTCTCTATATCTCTCTCTCCTTTGTAGGCCTTTGCGAATTTGAACCCCAAATTTCTATAAAAGGAGGCCCTTCCCCTTCATTTGACACATCTACACATATCTACATACCATACATGATCTCTACACACACATCCAAAATTTTTGCAAGCCATTTTCATATTTTACAAGAAAGCTATCAAGTTCAAGGAGTTCAAGCAAGGCATATCAAGCATGTGGACATCCATGATCTATGATTTGGTGATTGTAGATCCATTGCATTTGTGAAGACATCCAACATTCTACATTCTACATTCTACATTCTACATGAACATACAAGCATTCAAGCATCTGCATGGATAGAAGATCCATATCCATTCATGACGATTTGACAAGTGAGGTGAATACTAACATTTGTCTTTATTTTACATGATTTTCATATTTCATTTCAAGGTTAATTTCTAAATAGGGGCTTGAACAAGGAAACCCCTTTCCCCCAAAAGATTCCATTTTTCTTATGTGTAGGTTTAGATTCACAGACTTTCAGACTTTCTGGCTCAAAACAGGTAGATCTAGAGTTGTAGATCCCATCTCACTTCGAAAAGTTTAGTTTGCATTCTATCAAGTATAGGTCGACCTCAACTTATAACCCAAGTCAATATATACCAAGGAAGTTGATCTGTTCCCGGGACCTCCAAAATTTCATAGTTTGCAACTTTCAACCTCCTAGTCCCAGATCTAGCTTTGTTCCAGTTTCTGACATAGTTTGACAGTTTGTTTTCTAATCTGAAATTTCATTCTTCATTTGACCTCAAGGTAAGTACATTTCCTCTTTGTCATTTCATAGCACTTTTTTTTATCTTATCTATTGTAATCCATAATTTCATGTACATTTTCCTTTACATCACACTTAATCAAATAATTAATCAAAACATTAAACAATAAGAAAGAGAAAGAGCAAGAGATCTTTGAATTGAAATCCTTAAAAGTACTTGGATTTTTCATTATTGATTTTGGGTTGTGCTAATCTAATTTGGGTCCTCCTAAGGATTACATTAGAGAGACTCCTTGCCTTTTTCTCCTTCTTCCCCAATGTACATATAACTTGGTGGTCTAAGCACATTTGATCACCATTTTATATGTTACATTTTGGTGAACTGACTTGTTACATTTTTATTTATTCTTTTGATTATGTAGTTAGATTTCCTTTACATCATTGTGTTCTTAAGTTCACCTTCATCATACATTTTGGTGATCCTGACTCATAACATTTCCTTTTTTGATTTTGGTGTTATATTTATCTCTAGATCTACTTTGTTACATTATAGGCATCTAGTTCGATTTTATTTGCATGAAATTTGATGCGGTAGTGAGATATTCATTGCATGCACTATTTTTGATTAAGTAAAATAGGTTTGCAGGGTGCATGAAACCCACAACATAGTTTAAAAGAAGTAGAAATGAGTTAAGTTCAGAGCTAAAGCATTAAAAACAAAGGGACAGGCCACATAAAGGCCAACCAAGAAACAACCACAAAAAAGGAAAGACAAAACAGAGCAAAAAGAGGTAGGCACTGAAAGTCGGGTTAAGCCAGGCTCTTGAGCATGACAACAAAATTGCATTCGAGAGCCTCCATCATCTCTGATACCTCTTTAACATTCTAAATGTCTTGGGGTCCATGGGAGCCATCATCCTCCCTATTTTTCTTTGTTCTGGCTCTTGTTCTTTTGCCTGGACCCTCGCTGGTCTTCTTCTTCTATTCCTCCATAGTCCTCTGATCAACCCTACTATCCGTCTTTTCTTCCATTTTTTTAGTAGCTTAATGTGGTCATTGGATGCTTTAATAATGTTATAGTTTTTCTCAGCAATACCCTCTAGGGTGTCCTCTAGACTGATCATTTTAGATTCCAGGTGCTCAACCCTAGCCTCCAGGCTTTGCGTTTTCTCAATGGTTTTGTGATCCTTGTCATCAGTACTCTAAATTTTTTCTTTGATGTCTTCAATTTCATGGAAGAGCCATTTGAAGGACCTGTACTGATCCAACATACTATTCTTAGTATTGTTGAGGAAATCCATCTCCATTTCCTTGGCCTTATCACTGAGAACCACCAGAGCGGGGTCAATCAACTCCTCCTTATGGATTTTTCCTTCAGTCTCCTCCAAAATTTTAGGGTGAACGACCTCCCTTATGATCCCCATGCACACTGTATTGATATTGAAGCTCCTCCAGACATTTTTCCCTTTTCCTGAATCTTGACTTTGATATTCCCCTCTAGACTTATCTTCTGAGGTCTCAAGCATAATGGGAGACTAGGTAGAGGGATTTCCTTGTTCTTCTTTGGGGTCCTCAGAAATGGGGTCTTGAGCCTCATTGTTGGTTCTTGACAGGGGCTGAAGAGGTGGGGAGTTGTCATCGTTGATCATGAGATCAACAGAGAGATGACCCGAGCAATCCCTCATAGTGTTGAGGTTTTCCCCTTTGACCTGATTTGACATTTTTGTGGCTTCCTTGTTTGGGTTTCCCTCCTCATCATTTTTATTCATGTCTTCCTCATTGTCGTTATACTCCTCATCCAAGTTTATCTCCTTTCTATCCTACTTTTTCAAATTTTTTTTGATTTTGACTGAGCTCGAGGGTCTCTTCTTGGATAAGGACCCCTTTTTCAAATTTTAATGCTCTTCTTCCTCACTATCAATAGAATGAGTACCCTCACTATTACCTGACGGGATGTAGTCCGACCTAGAATCTTCACTGTTAGCTTAATTATCCGTGATTTCCTTACCCAAAATTTGGGCTTTGAAGAAATCATAAATCAATAGTAACAAACATTCATGCAGGGCAGGGTTAGCTATGTTCTTCTCTCTAAAGCCATTAATGTTCTCATTTATGGAGGAATAGAGATAAAATGGGATGGAAATCTTTTTTCCGTGCCTAAAGTGATTCAACAAGACAAAGTGGTAGGTATGGATTCTATCAAACCTAGTATCCAGAGTGACGTATGATATGAGGGCCTTGAGAAAAAACTGCCACAACATTTTCATTCCCGCAAGCTGGTAGTAAGTACCCATCTTGACAATAGCCTTCTTCTCCTTGTCGTCTCTCACAAAATCATTACAAAATTGTCATAAATTTTACGATCCCTGTAAAATTTTTTCCTAACTATGTGGATGCCTGTGACCATGGAAATCACCTCCTCCATGACAGTAAAGGACTTACCCTCTATCTCCACAATTCCTTCATTCCAACTTTTAATGAAAATTTTGGTGATGTCCTTCCTGCTACCATGGAGTCTTTCTATGAAGGTGGTAATTTCTCCTTTCTGAAGGGCACTCCAAACTTTAGTGCGATTCTTCCCCTTCTTTCTATCATTCTTTGGATCCCTTCTATGTCTTTCTACAACCATGGCTATAGTCTAGGTGCTGGTTTCTCTCTGGTAAGGCGAAACCTTGAAGCTTTTCATCTTTCTTACAGCCTTAGTTCTTAGCTTTCTAGATTTTTGCCTTTGAAGATAATTACAGTTCTTGGGAAAGGAAGCCCAGAAAGCATGTAGAGGGGATGTGTAGTAATTAACCTTACTGTCCCTCCAATTCTTTTCATTAATGTAATAACTCCTCCAAAAAACCCCTTTTCTTTCATGATTATCTTTAATTATTTCTTCAGTACTTTGGACTCTATCCCCATCGAGAGAATCCTTCGCATCACCTGAGAAATCTTCGACATGGTGCCAACTCATGTTAGCTTCCTTGCTGACAGCCTAGTTGGTAATCTAGTCAGCAACCCAAGTGGCATCCCTAGACATGTGAATAATGTGGACCACTTCAAGATTGTTTTAAATGGCCCACGAAACATCAAACATGTTGACACTTTTGGTGATGTTCAAAGAGTTGGCTTCCAACCAGAGATGTTTGACCTTAGTTTCAAGGGTGAACTGGAGGGTCACACAAGCTTCCACCATAGTTTGGGATCCTGAGGGAAGGATGAATGCAATGAAACCAAATTTGATTCTGCTGTTTCCTGCCTGGCCTGGGTTCCCATTGGCCGCTTCATTGAAATTGGCTTTGGACCAGCCAGGCTGAAAAAAATTCCTTTATTTTTCTGTCTTTTCTCCTGAGCCAGATCCAAGGCCTTTCATTCTTCGTAGATGACTTCAACATTAAGATGATTAGAGTTCCACAAATTGATTCCCTCTAAGTTATCCTTCTACATCATAGTTTCCTGGTTTAAAAAAATATGTGTTCTGTGATTCCAGATCGTGTTCCTTTTAACATCCTGCTTGTGTGAGCTGATGAGCATGCATTTCATGCACTGTTACATTTCTCTTTGGGCATTGATTTACTTTGCATGCATTTCATATTTTCTACATTAATAGTCCATTTCCTTACTTTCCATACCTTTGTGCATAAGCTTTATCACTTTGAGTCCAACCTATAGCATTCCTATTAGAAGTGTTAGAGGTTTAGGTGACTCTACAAGTCCCCCGAGATTGAATGCAAGACTAAGATAAATTCCACAAGAGATTGACAAGATAATTGGATTAAGATGAAAAAATCATATTATTGATAATAGACATGATTAAAATGTACATAATAGGCCTCCTTATATAGGAAAGGCGATAAGAGACAATGATAAGAAACTGATAAGCTATCACCTATGCAAGGTGTAATCACATGTCCACCAAATGTGGATCATCCTCCATTATGCAATAAAGTATGTGCCATAGGATGAGGATGATAATGTGATATGGGCACTAAAGGTGGATATCACACCTAAAGTGGAATTTCTTCTACACCAAACTCCTAGGTGCTTAATTAAGGTGCAAACTCCTAGGTGTCTCAATGAAAAACTACGATGCAATGAATTATCCTAAGTAAGATTAAGATAAGTGTAATTAGGAATATTTAATTACACCAACAAGAAGAAGTCATAGGCTCAAGGGTTCTTTTGATCTTGAACCCACCTTCTTTCCTAGGAATCTTGAAGAAACCAATATGCTCCCTCCTGATCATAATCCTCTCAATGAAAACAAATCTTCTCATTCTTCCCATAATGAAGAAGAATCTTTAGGAGTTTCTCCCACCTTACTTGACAAACTCACTCAAGATTTTGAAAAATCAGAACATTGGCTAGCTCAAGAGAACATAGCCCTGAGACTATTTCTTCTTTAGAAGCCTTAAGGAAACTTATTTTTATTGATGAAAATGGTATCCATCTCTTTCTTACCATTTCTCACCTTGTTGATTCTAGTTTCAAACATATTTCTAAATGTGCTCAAGAATTAGGCTATGTCTCATCCACTACTTATGTTAAAATTTGCTTTCCTATCTCTACTTTTGTTCCTACTATGTCCACTTATGATCCATCTCTTGTTACAACTTCAATTTAAAATTCTAAGCCTACACATGTGAGTCTTCCTAATCCCATTCTTCCTTCACTTCCTACAAGTGTTCCACATATTTCATTGCCTTCCTCTATGCCTTCTTATCATATTATGCCCTTTTCATATTCAAACATTCTTTCCAATAATGCTCCTAATTTGATTCATGCTACTCCAAATATTCCTTCCGCTTCAAACAAAAACTTTCCTAACATTTCCAACATTTTTCCTCATGTTATCTCTTCAACTGATTTCATAATTAATAGCCTTATTCAAACTATTTCTTTCCTGCAACAACTTTCTTCTTTGACTCAATCCAAATTCAATATTCCTATATGTGAAATTGCTAATCCTTTGTCCTTAGATATCATATGATTTGTTATCCCACAAATGTTGAGATTCCTCATCTTGGGACATATAGTGGTAAAGGTGATCCTATGACTCATGTTAAAACTTTTCAAACCCTATGTCATGACTATAGGTTCATAACTAAGTTTTTCACTAGGGCCTTTGAAGAAAAAGATTTTTAATGGTATTGTTCTTTACCTCTTTATTCCATTGATTCTTTCCAAAAAATTTCTAATGCTTTTATCCAACAATTTCAAAACAATATTTGTCCTCAAATTTATTTGACTAATTTAATGCATTGTAAAAAAGGTGTTAAATAAAAAGTTAGTGACTTCATTGGTAGATTTAAGCATTTGCATGATTAGGTTTCTTATCACATGCTTGATGTTGATATACAATGTATATTTATTTCTAATTTACAAAAGGATATTAGAGATAAATTTCTTCTTACTGAGTTTTCTTCCTTTTCACTATTGTGTACAGTGCTTCCTCATTATCAACTACAAATGAGTCAATTTGAGAGAACTAGTTTGATGGCTCCTATTTTTATTGATAAGAGTGATACCACACCCACTTCCAAAAAGTTTCATAATCCTAACAATTACATCAAGAACAAAAAATCATCTAATACAATAGATGAACAAGTGCCAACAACAACTAAAGGTGTATCTCCTTTATCCTCTCTTTTTAGACCTTCTCATGCTTTTACTCTAGTTTCTGGATCTTCGCATAATGTGACGATGAAGTTAATTAATGCAAACATTATTAAGATTCCTCCTAGTAAACCAATTGATCCAAATAAACCTCTTCCTTGATCCTTTGATCCCAAAGGTTTTTGTCAATACCATCATCAAAATGGTCATGATATTGAAAAATGTTTTTCTTTGAAGAAAACGATCCAAGACCTCATTGATTCTAAAGATATATTTGTTGATGCTGATATTAACCATGGAAAAAATTCAGTTGCACCTCCTAATCCAAATTTGCAAATATATACTAATTTTTTTCCATCTCATTCAACCAACACTATTGTGCAACCTTATGCTCCAACAAACACTATTTATGATGATAAAGTTGATGAAGCAAACCATATTTTTAATCAAGCTGAGCATGTTCAAACTAAACCTAAACCTAAACCCAAACCCAAACCTCAGTCTTGCATGAACTTTGATCCTACTGAAATCATTATGACACCTGATGGTCATTTGTATATTGTCGCTAGGGTTGATGGTATCCCTTCCCGTGGTACCTTTGTTGATCCTACTTACATGGTCAATGTGATAACTGAAGAGCATATTTTTAGTAGAGAATTGCATAAGGATTCCTATGATAAATATGATGTTTTTATTCAAACTTGCAATGGTTTTTTTATATCCATCCAATGGTTCCATTCATTTTCCTATTGAAGTTGGTGGTAAACTTTGGATACTACTTTCATTTCCATTCCTACCTCTGATCAATTTCAAGTCAAACTTGGTCTTCCTTTACTTGCCTCCATGAAATTCGTGGCTTCTCCTATTCATAAATGGCTTAAATCTCCTCATAATGGAGAGATCATTATTGCTAACCATAGTATTTATCAGCCTTATATGCATTGAGACTCTATTAAACTTGATATCTTTTGGTTTTCTATGCCTCAACCAACTAGAGTTTGTCCTGATTATCTTTTCCAACCCTACCAATCCTTCAATATTAAAAATATTTGTGAGTTAATAAAACCTAAGGATGATCATAGTTGTGGCCTTCTTCCTACACCTCCTATGCCTCCCTCTATTGGCTACACACATCCTCTTTCCATTATCTCTTAGCATAGTGTGGTTCCTTCAGTTCTTTCTAAAGAAAAAAAGGACTTGATGCTGATTGATCCTACCCCTCCTTAGCTATCTAGTAAGACCAAGCATAACCAACATGATCATGATCATCATTGCAAGCGTCGTACTAGAGCTCATACCATTTCTTATCAAAAAATTTATTCACCTCATACACCCTTATTTCCCTTTGACCATCCCATGCTTGAGTTTGTGGATGAAGTGAATTTGAAACAATTTTAAAAAGAATAAACATGATAATTCTATTCATATCTAGGATTCTATTAAAATTAATCTCGATGAAGAAGATACTCTTGATGATGATATTTATGATACTAACAATGGTATGCATGCTAGTGATTCTGATGATATGTATTAGACTATTTATATTGACAATGATTTACCAACTATGCTTTCACACCACTTATCTATTACACCTAGTAACAAATACAATGACCTATCTCCACAACATGGTTGTTGTTTGGAACTAGTTATTATTCCTTTTTCTATGACTTATGTCTCTCCTCTTATGAGTTTCCCACCTTCCCTAATCACTATGGACCTAGATAGGGGAGTAGGTGATATGCTCGATTAGATCCTCTTGTATGGTGGGACCTTTGTGTGTTTTCTTGTTGTAATGTGCTTCTCCCGTGATACTCTACTTTTTATATGTTTTTTTTAGATTCCTCTAGACAAACCTTGTTTCTCCATTGGTGAGAGGTGACAAAGGAATCAAAATGTTGTAATCATTCTTATTTGTATCGATTTTCATCTATATGTTGTTACATGTTGTTTTGTACATGTGCTATTGTTTATAATTGTGCCTTTGTGATTGTCCTCTTGGGGATGATGCAAAACAATAGCACCTATACTTTTTTGGTCTCTGTCATGCCAACCCAAAAAGACTCTTCTTTATGACTCTTATGTGTCTTTCTTCCATTGTGTCATACTTCTACTTCCTTTGGAGAATGATGACATTTCATTTTGGTATAATATTTTACATATTATCATATGATCATACTAATCCCACAATTGGTAGACCCCTTTTGTGATCTCTTTTTTGTCCTATGCTCATTTCCCTTGATATATCCTTTTTTGGGGGCATTTCAAAGTGGAAATGTTTCTAGTGGACATATGTACCCTCCATTAAATCCATTTCTCCTATTAAGGAACTTGCAATAGCTTTAACGTGTGGGAATACACTCTGCTCACATTTTG